>BDMV01000004.1:25635807-25768989 GCA_008326285.1 Oryza officinalis | reverse complement strand
TTTTCGGCGACGACGTCGCCGCACGCCGCGCCGCTACGACGAGGCCGCTACGACATCACCGGCTGTCGCCTTCCGCTCCTGTCTCACCGGCGAGCTTGCCATCCATTCCATACGCATCCGGCCCCACCTCGCACCGCCGCGAACCATGCAGCAAGCTAGTTGTGCATGCGCGTGCATGCAGGCAATGCGGCGACGTCGTCGCCGAAAATAGTATGGGGGAAAATTAGACTTTTCTCTTTTCCAACCTAATAGGAATGAAAAGGGCTTGGGGAGGTAACATGGACTTTTTCCAGAAAAAGCCCAACAACAAGAAGGCCATAGTAGAGGGAGTGAAAATGAACTTGTTTTGCGGAATGGGTTGGGCTAAAAGAGGGAAATGTGGCCCAAAGAAATAGGATGTTCGAATATTTTCTTTGAGATATGAAATTTGGAAATTTGAAGGGGGTTTGAGATAGAATTTGTACAGAGGACAACCTTTTCGGTAAAAGGATTTAATCGAGATCTTTTGGCACAGATTCTAGACACACACAAATAAACAATTAACAAGCAAACTAAAATTATGCTTAGGACTAGACTTTGTCTGAGGAGGTCATATCTTTGAAAATAGCCTATTAGGAATTTATATTTCGCAATTAAGGTTTCTAGTAAATACTTTACCAATAGACATTATTTTGCAATTAATTTCTAAAAGCTTATCACTCTATATAAAGGTGCATAGAAAATAATCAAAGCTATTTCTTTAGTGGAACAATATTTGTTTTAATAAACTATCCCTTAATGGGTTTTATCCAAAATGGTGATACATTTAGATATATAGCTTTATTTATAAAGTAAATATGCTCAAGGGTTTTTGTTTTTCGAAAATAATTGGCATATGCAAATCATAGCTCCTTGAATAAATAATATTTGAAATCAAATATCGACGTATCCTCAGACGTTCGTCTATTAGCCCACGTGTAAACGAAAAACGACAGATCGAATTGAGTTAGTTCAGGCATGAATGTATTTTGAAAAAGATTTTTGGTTATTCTGAATTTTTAATTCCGTATTCCAAAGTCAAAATATTCAGGATGTTACACACGGTTAGATCCACGCTCCCGTGCTCCTCCAAACCCTCGGATCCGCCACCGGCGCCGCTAGGGTTTGTCGCCGCGGAGAGAGGAGAATCGAGTGAGAAGAGAGAGAGTGACACGGTAAACATCGGTCAACGGGGCCCAATATGCCAGCGACTGAATGGGCAAGATGGACATTTTTCCTGCCCGGGCCCACATGTCAGAGCTGTTAAACGGTTCAACCCTAACAGAATAGCGACGGAATGGTTTCTAGGACGCGATTAAGTTCGACGATGGCATAGAGAGAGGCTCGAACTTTTTAGTGGCACAGAGGCAGGCACCATCTTTTTTAATGGCATACAGGTAAAGACCTCATTGATCGGAGGAAAGAACTGAATGGATATTTTGCAATTGAAACCCTCCCTTGTTTCGAATTGTTCTTCCCGGCACCCCGAGTTTTGGATCGTATTGAGTAGAATCGATCGTCTAAAGGCTAACTCGGCACGTTTAGTGCAGAATCTCGGCCTAATGTGAGAGCATCTAAATCTTCTGCAGCCTTATTTTTGCAGACCTTGAAAAATCATTGCAGATCTAATTTCGTATTCCATCTTTTCATGTTATAAGATGTTTTAATTTTTTTAAAAAAAATATTAAGTTTGATCATGTTTATAGGAGTAATTACATCTATAACAACAAATTAGTTTAATTAAATCTAACACTAAATATATTTTGATATTATATTTATTGTTTTGAAAATGTTACTATGTGTTTTTATAAATTTGTTCAAAGTTAAAGTTAAGGCTCCTTTAAAACGCATGGTTGTAAAACACACAGGAACATGAAAAATACAGTAAAACACACAACACACACAGGAACATGAAAAATACAGAAATAGAGTGTCATGCCTGTTGAATTCCTATATAAACTAAAAACACAAGAAAATTCTGTTTGGATGACGCTCAAGAAAAGCGCCAGAACTTTGTGTTATTTGGAGAGAAAAAAAGTAGAACCTCATGCTAGATGTCCTTTAAAATTCCTATGAAATAGCCCAATTCATGGGAATTTCAAAAAAATTTAAGAGAGCTATTTACCATTTATACGGTCAAACGTGGGCCAAAATTTTTACATAAAAAATAAAAATAAAGAGAGCCCAAGTTTCGTCGTATTTCTAGTCTCTTGTGGGCCTAATGTTTAGGTCAAGAAGCTTCTGGTTGATAGTCGACTTCTGACAATTTGAAAAGACCAAGTTTCCCAATTATGGCTTCTATTTCATTTTTTGGATTCTACGACTACATCTTATCAGAATCAGGATAAAAGGCTAAACTATTTAAGGGAGCTTCTGATTCTTGGAGAAGCCCCAGCTGGTAGAAACTCCCCCTAAACAGACCCTTAATAAAAAACCTGACGTTTATGCGATATCGGATACCAACAACGCTCATATTACTTAGCAGAATTTAGGCTTCTGCATTCTTCGAAGCATTTCTTCTCAGGACTGCTTATAGCAATGCTCTAGTGCAGAAATCATCCAGGAATTCACACCAAAACTAGAAAACTAATGTTGTTGTCAACTCCGGTCCAATTTACTGAAACCTGCAAAACAGATACACATGCTGCACGATAATGGTTCTGCAGGTTAACAAATGCTCTGCTGACCAAAGAAAACATGGAGCATTAGAAACTATCCAGGAATTTACAGCAGAACTAGAAAACTAATCTTGCTGTCAGCTCCAGTCTAATTTACTGAAACCTGCAAAACAAATTCAGAGACTTCTACAGGTTTACAGATGTGCTGCTGACCAATAAGAAAAAACATGAAGCATCTTGTGTGCCATTGTTAATCATATATTAAGGTCTTGTGAAAGATGATATATTTACAAGTGCATAGCTCTGCTAATCTTCTGCAGAGCCTTGCCTAACACCAGAGGATTCTCCCAGTAGCACCAGCTATCGAAATTTCAAAACTTGGGTACTTGGAGGCCCTACGTTGCTGCTGAATGCTTATGAAAATATCAAAAACCTTTGACAAGCAGCAACTACAGCAGCTTCGGCCGCCATTACTGTTTCATCGAGCTATACTACCAACAAGGAAGGAGGGGGCTACTTCCTGTCTCTGTCGTCCACCTCGGGCTCCCCGCACGGCATGCCGAACCTCTGGATCACCCACTGGAGCGACTCGATCTGCTGCCGGTCGTACATCTGCTTCTGCTGCGCCATCTCCCGGAACTGCCGCGCCTCGCGCTCCACCAGCGCCTTCTCGTTCCGCAGGCACGCGATCTTGGCCATGGCCTCGTCGGCCGCGGACGAGGCTGCGCGCCTCTCCTTCTCCAGCTCATCCAGCGCGGCCTCCCTCCGCCTCCTCTCCGCTGCGATCCGACGCCTCAGCCGCTCCACGCTGCCGCCCTCCTCCGCGCCGCCGCCGTTCGTGTCGCCGGCCGCTGCGGAGTCATCTTCCTCCGCGTCGGCCTCCTGCTCCAGCTCATCGGACAGCGACCTAGCGACCGGCTTGTCGCAGCAGCTCCCCTTAGAGCGGGAGCGCTCAACGGCGGGGGACGGGGACGGGGACGGGGACGGGGTCAGGCCGCCTTTCTTCTTCAGGGCCAGTATCTTCGTCCCGCACACGGTGCAGACGACGCCGCCAACGCGCAATGCCTGCACCGTGGCGTCCGCGTTCCCGACGAGCCCCTCCACGGCCTCGCACCGCTTGCCGAGGCGCCAGACCCCCGTCGCCAAGAGCAGGAGGGAAATTCCAACAAACATCTGGGGGACGCTCACCGACCTCGCCAGCGCAACCCAGTGCTCCGCGGAGGCCCAGTCGCCGCCGGCCTCGTCGGACTCGGACGAGTACACCGTCGCCAAGAACCCAAGCACCGACCCAACCAGGAAGTAGAACGCGCCCACCCCGGGCATAAACGCGAACGACACGCCGGCGAGCGGCTTCAAGAATCCGCCGCCGGCACCGGAGATGCGGTTATCGCCGCCCATCACTTACCCAAATTGCCACAAAACCATTCCCAAAATCTCAACTAAAAATGCGATCTCGAGGGGCTCTCGCGGTGCGTCGCCGGTGGAATCGCTTGCGACCGGAGGAAATATAGGAGGAGATCGCCGTGGGTTTAGGGGAGGCGTGTGGGACGAATTGGGGGCGGAGGCGAAGAGTCTGGTTTAAGCGAAAAGCTCAAGGGTTTCGATTCGAAGAAGGATCTCTGCGGATAACTCGCGGGTGGCCTCGCTGCCGTGTGGGTCTGGAGTTCGGGGAGTTCGGACGGTCGGACCCGTCCTCGCGTGGGGCCCGGTTGTCGGTTATGGGCGCCTGTTGTGTGGGCCCGGCGAGAAGAGTGCGACATGGATAGAGGATAGAGTAACCGGATCGGAGTGGAAAAGTCGTTTTGCTTAACAGTGACGATGACAGGTGGGGTACAAGTTATGTGTGGCCCACATGTCCGTGTAAGATATGGGTTATGGCGTGTGTGAAGTTCGGAGAGAATCTATGGGAACGGAAATATGGAATACGTGGGCTAGAGGCGTGGTTCTATCGGGAGAAGACCGACTTTACTGCGGAAGATGACACTAGTCCAGGATCTTTTTCCCTCGTGATATTTTCACGGAAACGATGAAAACCAGCTTCACATCATCAATTGACTAGTTCACGCCTGACTACCCACTTGAGAATTTGTAATTTTTCAGTTGCCTGTGCATCTCGTTTGAAAACTCCAATTTAAGATCTGGAACTCAGCATAAGTAACCAGGCCAGGTTTTAATTTGTGGCTCCAAAGAAACGTTGGAGTGCGCTCCGCCGCTACAAAATCGCCAAATCGATTCCATCGGCTTGTCTGATTGCGCGCACGGTATCCGCTATGAAGAAGGCCTGTGAACAAAGCGAGCTGCACGGTCGCCGCTCGGCAGGCCGGCAGCCCGTACGCGCCACGCGTGGCCCAAAACCGCGGGATCCAGCAGCAGTGCAGGGACGGACCGGACGGACGCCCACACTCGCTACAGTTGCTCGCCCTCATGCCGGCCCTTCTTACAACCGGCACGAGGACATGTTCAGGGAGCTTTAGATTCTTCGAAATACTAGCTTGTAAGAATCCAGCTAGTGAAAATATATAGGAACTGAAAAAATCAGTTTCTGGATTTGTCACGCCTGATGCGGGGAATGTGCTAGGCGGGACATCGACTAGCGCGGACGACCACATGATTCGAGTGTTGGGTCACTGGGCCTTGTAATGTGAGTTTTGCTCGAAGTGTTTTGGGCCTGCGTGCTCGCTAGTGTGTTGCGTACGTTTTGTCGGATTATAAACAGGACGGTGCACAGCTGGAAAGAAACAGAAAAGAAAAAGAGAATCAATCTCTCTCTCTCACCCGAAATCAATCTTCCTCTTTCTCAAGTCTAGTTCATCCCCCTCTTCCCTAAATCCGGCCTCTTCCCTAAATCCGGCCTCTCGATCTCTCCTCCTTCCTATTCATCTTGGCGGCGATGGCGGTGGGGTATTGCAGTCGTATCAGAGCTCGGTTACGAGTCGAGGGGAAGTCTCAAAATCTCTTGATTCAACCATTTTTGTTTGGTTGGTGTTGATGAGAAAACATGGCGGCTTCGGAGTTATGCTTAACTCCAGTGCACGTCCAAATCTTACTTTCGGGTTTAGGGTGTGTCAGTTGGTTTGATCCTGCAAACAACAAGATATATAATAAAATAATGTTAGCAAACGATAGCCGATCGGCTGGTGGGTCGATGACGTATCGTGGAAACCTAGCCAATGCATGGACTGAATTGGCTATAAGGTGAAGAATGCTATACATAAACCGAATTTAGATTGAGTATAATCACAAACAACTTTTTCTTAACAGGATCAATCCTATAGGTCGAACCCAATCGATGTAGCACAAGATTGATGTCTTTTAAAGTCAGTTGCCATATGATTATAAAACCTAAATAACCAACCGATGGATAGATGTTGTAGATTAAACCCAAAACAATCATGATCGGCTGTAAATATAAACCACATGTAATCACTCATTTAATCTTTCTCTTAGATGCAAGCAATTATAGATCGGATCCAACCAAGACAGTATTAATTGCTTATAACCAAGATCGGATAAATCAATGATTATATGAACCTATTTCATAGCCGATAAGATGTCTTTAGGATATTTTAAGTAACGTATCGGCTAGAACTCTGATACAGCCTTATATAGGAATATCAATCTTGATCAAATATGTTAAACAAGTTTCAACCTCGACGGATCAGACCTAGCCGATGGCAGTGTGATAGTTGAAACAAGCTCGACAAATTTAAAGGATTGATACACTTGTATAAGATGACAAATATAACATATAAAGCAAATTAATAAATGCTAAACAGTTATACCAGGTAAGATCGGCTGAAACCTCGATTCTATCCTTATTGGCAGTCAAAAAACAAGTTAGCCTTCATGATTCTAATCATAACTTAGTAGGTCAAACATAATTGATATAGCACTAAGTATGAAAAGAAACATGAAGTCTAAACAATTGAGCCCTTGACTGATTTTCAGGGTGGTGGATACCTTAGCTGATCTAAGCCAATGGGACGATTTAGCCGATACTGACAAAACCTTAGAAAAAGTTTGGCCAATACAAGTAAATCAAACCATTGAGTTAGATTAACTAAGATATATGATAATCAGGGATTGTATAAGATAGATTAGAACATCTAAGACGATGCGCTAATCAGTCAATACAAACCGCTGTGACAAGCCATACCTCTTGTTGGAGATCAAAACCGATGCAGCCCAACTCGAAACAAGAACTCGTCAAAGGTAAAAGTAAAATTGTGACGATGCACCGAGAGTGTATTAAACTGTTATTATTCTCTTCCAAGACCCTTGGCATATATTTATACCCGAAGATACAAACCTTGTCCATATCGGACATGACTCAAAACTTGTCTAATTACAAAATAAACAAACAAGTCCCTTGATGAACTCTTATCACGAGATCTTAAAAGGAAATAACTAACTCTTATTCCTAATTAATAGATACAATTCCTTTTCTAGACTCAATTCTTGTTTGGCAATATCTTTAAGTTCCTTCCTGAGTCTGACATGGACTCATGTTGCCCGTATCGGCTGACCGAGTCCGATTCTATATCGGCCGATACGGCCTCCAGCCGATGCGCTGTTCTGTTTTTGAAAACAACCCTATCCCTTCGAATCCGCTTCGGATCTAGCTCCATCTTACTCTATCTTAGCGTATCTTTACCAAATTTTACCGTTAACAGTTGGATTTGAAGGAAAGCACACCACGGCTCCAGCGAAGCTTAGTGCTCCGGTGAGGGTCACCATGGAGACCTTGGAGAGCAAGTTGTTGGAGAAGATGGAGGAGATGGCGATGAGGCTAGAGGCGATGGACAAGCGGTTGGGCCAGCAAGGGAGCAGATTGCTCAAGTGAGTTCGAAGGTGAACCTGACGATGGATTCAATGGGGAAGATGCAACAAGAGCAGGTATCAATGGCTCAAGCAATCAAGAGCAAGGGTGTGCTGCAAGTGGAGATTCCAGGGAGAAATCACACAGGAGTTCTGGGTTCTCTAGTGGGGCAACCAGTGATTCAACCAGGTGCGCTCAAACCACCAGTTCATCCCCCACCTTCTCCCCCGCAGGTCACGATTCTTACTTCAACACCTTGAGAGTCAGAAGATGGGGGAGAAACCGATAGAGTAGGGGGTGATGGAGTAAGAAGGAAACCACGCTTACCAAAAATGGACCTCCCAAAATTTTCTGGTAGTGATGTGAGAATTTGGTTGGATAATTGTGAAACCTATTTTGTGATGTATCAGATCCCAGAAAATTTCATGATATCTGCAGCCGTGTTGCATTTAGTGGCTCAATGGTATCAATCATTCAAATTGCTCACACCAGTGCATGATTGGGATCATTTTCGTCAGGCCATTGCTGAAGAATTTGAGTGTGAGACAAACATGAAAAAACTTTTGCTCTGCAGACTCTCACATAAACAGGATCAGTGGCTGATTATAAGAAAACATTTGATTCCCTGGTTTACCAAGTACGTCTATTTGACCCAGATGTGGGAGGAATGATGTTGGTCTCTCGTTTTGTTTTGGGATTAAAGGAGGAAATTCGGTCTGCTGTTATTGTTTCCTTACCAAGTACAGTGACTCAAGCAGCAGCGGTGGCTTTTGCTCAAGAAGAAGTGCTGGCCTCTGCATCTCATAAACCACACAAGAAATTATAGTATAAGGGCACTTCGTATAAGGTGGACTCCTCTGCCGCTAAATTTGAAAAAGGTGAAATGTGGAAAGCTAAACAACTGAAAGATTTCAAAAGAGCTAATGGGTTGTGCTTCAAATGTGGTGAAAAATATTCTCCAGAACATAAGTGTCCTACTTCTGGGAGCCATTTGAACACTCTGTAACTCAATGAGATTTTATCGAATGAGGTTTTGGATGCAGTAGTAGCTGGAGAAGAAGTTGATTCGGCTGAACTCTATCATATTTCAGTTACTGCAGTAGCTAGTAGTTCTCATCCTCAGGCCATGAGACTAAGGACTTTAGTGCAGAATAAAGTGCTTCTCATGCTTATTGACTCGGGCAATCCTCACAGTTTTGTGGACTATAATTTTGCTTAGATACTTGGGCTGTTGTTAATGCCAAAATTTGGTAAGCCCCGAAGTCATCATCGACTTAGAAATCGTATCGGCTTCAGAGTCCTAAGATGAGCCAATGGACATATTAAATTGCCAGTAGTTGGATTCTTGATGAATTCGATTAAGGAAGTTAATCAATTAAAGAAAACTTATCTAGAAGAAACCGAGTTCGAGGAGGATGCAACTATCTATTAATTAGGCAGAGTCAATTAGTTTGTTTTTACTTTTAAGAAAGACTGTTTAGAGTCCGAATAGGACTTGTATCTTTTATTTTATCTTTAGAAAAATTTGTGTCTTGTCCAATAAGGACTAGTATCTACTCATGGGTATAAATATGTACACCCGGGGTCAGATATCTCTCAATCAATATACAACTTTCGATACATCGTCACCCTCTTTCCGGAGGTTTTTACTTATCAACCGACGAAACTTGGCACCTGACGCGGGGTTGCATCAGTTTTCGATCTCCGACGAAGGCGTAAGTCCTACGTTCCGCTGGCCCTGACAATTGTATCGGTTACATTGGTGTTGTTCAAGGTTGTATCGCTTCGACCTCTTGTATCACTCTGGTTTGGTTGATATATTTGTCTATCTATTTATCATATATCTTAGTTAATCTAGTTTCGTAGCTCGATTTACTTGTATCGGCTAGGATTTGCTTTAGGTTTTTTGCCGGTATCGGCTAAATTGCTTTGCCAAATTAGATTAGCTAAGATATCTATCACCCTAAAAATTAGTCGAATACTTGATTGTCTAGATATTATGTTTCTTTTCATACTTTGTACTGCATCAGTCCTAGTCATGTTTAGAACCATAATCTCTAGCCTACTTTTTGATTGCCGATAAGGGTTTCATCGGGGTTTCAACCGATGAGTTATCTGAACGTTGCATCGGCTCACAAGCATTACATACAAGTTGGATTTAGCCGATGATAACAAAAGTTTCATTGATTATCTAACCGTTTGGATTTAATGACATCGAACCTTTAGTCAATATATGCTTTAACCTTCGGATCAACGCTTATTCTATCACGTTACTATTAGCCGATTGGTTTCTTTTGGATTATATTATTCTTTTATTGCATTATTGTCAGCCGATTGTCTTTATATCATTATTTACTCAAGTATCAGCATCTGCATGGGATATATAGCCGATTGACATCGGTTGGTATCGATATCAGCTGGAATTACTCCATCGGCTTGTCAGCCGATTGGCTTTTTGATCTGCTGTTTATATATCTTGTCAGTTGCAGGATCAAACTGATTGGCACGCCCGCATTTCATCAATTTTAGGATATGCACTGGAGCTAAGCAGATCTCCCAGGCCTTCGTGTGCCACATGCAAGATCTATTTCAACACAATCTTTTGGCACGTTCGGCGGGAAAGATTTTGCGTCAACAACTGTCCTTAGTGGAAATACCACCTACTCTGGTTAAGGTTGCTAATGGTGAGTTTATCACCTGCAAATATCAAATTCCTGCTTTCACTTGGTGGATTCAGGGTGCAATATTTTCTTATGATATGAAAATGTTACCTTTGGGGGGTCATGATGCTACTTTGGGTATGGATTGGTTGGCTCAGTGGGGTGATATACGGTGTAATTGGGATGCACAGTCTATTAAGTTCAAATATAAGGGAGAACTCCTCCAACTGACTGGTGTTCAAACACCTAATCATGTTCCTGCCCTGTCTGAAATTTCATTACAGCAAGTTTTGAAATGTCACAAAGGATGTGATATTTGGTCCGATGTTTTGGTTGAGCACCCTCCTGTTGCCTCATCTGCTGAAGTGTTACCAGCTATGCAACACGTGTTGGATGAGTTTCAGGATGTTTTTCAGGATCCTCACTCACTACCACCTCATAGAACATTTGATCATGCCATCTCTCTGATTCCTGATTCCAGTCCTGTCAACAGCAGACTCTATCATTATTCTCCCTTACAAAAAAAATGAGATTGAACGACAGGTTAAGAAAATGTTGGATTCAGGTCTGATTAAGGAAATTTCCTATACTTGTGGTCGACGAGTTGTTATAGGGGATGGGCAGAAATAAATCGGTCACTGAACACCGAACCGAACCGAACCGAATTGACTGTTTTCGTGGTTTTCAATTGATGCATCGGTTTTTATTTTGATGTAGATTGGTGTTCGGTGTGTAGATCGGTTTTTGTCCGCTGTGAACCGACTTCATCGAAGAGACCGAAGTTCTCGTGCGCGGCAGAGAGGCAAAGCCGCGAGTGCCTCGTCTCGTAAGATCTGGGCATGCATGCACAACGGCTTTTGCATTCCTGCACTTGGTCTGTGGACCCACTAGCTTTTGTTGGTTGTGCGCCATGCATGCATGCATGGGCCCCACATCTGGGTCACGGGATGAACGCCTAGGTGAGAGCAACTGGGCAACTTCTTTGATAAAACCGAAGCCCGACAAAAACGAACCGTTTTTCTTTGGTTTTTTTATTTTTGATTTCCTTTTTCTGGCGCATGTTCTGGTTTCTATTTTGTGAAAACTGACTATAATAGAATCCAAAAAAACCAAACCGATAAGAACAAAAAACCGAACATCCGCCCTAAGTTGTTAGATGAACTTGCTGGCCCTCAGTTCTTCTCTAAATTGGATTTAAAGGATGGGTACCATCAGATTAGAATGGTGGAACAAGATGAATTCAAAATAGCATTTAAGACCCATCATGGCCAGTTTCAATTCCGGGTGATGCCATTTGGGCTCACCAATGCTCCCTCAACTTTCCAATGTCTTATGAACTCCAATTTTGCCCCTTTTATTAGGAAGTTTGTGCTTGTATTCAAGGATGATATTCTGGTCTATAGCCCAAACCTGGAGCAACATCTTGATCATTTAAGGCAGGTATTTGTGATTCTTCAAAAACACCAGTTGTTTGTGAAGGCTTCTAAATGCTCTTTTGCTCAACATGAGTTGGACCATCTGAGACACATAATTTCTGCTCAAGGTATTCAAACTGATCCAGATAAAACCGCTGCTATGTTAGCTTGGCCAATACCAACAAACATCACTGCATTAAGAGGATTTTATGGATTGACAGGGTACTATAGGAAATTTGTGCACCATTATAGTATCCTAGCTAAACCTCCCACTAAGTTACTCAAGAAAAAAGCTTTTCAATGGGATTCTAGTGCTCAATCAACTTTTGAGTAGTTAAAAAAGGCTATGAGTTCCATTCCAGTGCTAGCTCTACTAGACTTTACTAAACCGTTTACATTAGAAACTAATGCCAGCTCTTCAGGAATTGGAGTTGTTTTGAGTTAACATGGCATCATGTGGCTTATTACAGTAAGGCTTTAGGCCCCACTAACCAGAAATTATCTATCTATGAGAAGGAATTTTTAGCTATCATGATGTCTATAGATAAGTGGAGATGTTACTTGCAGAGGGGTCCTTTTATTGTTAAGACTAACCACAAAAGTCTTTGTCATCTCAATGATCAAGTTCTAGGGACAGAGTTACAATAGAAGGTTATGACTAAACTCATGCGGTTGCAATATTCTTTCCTGTACAAAAAGGGTGTTGAGAATATTGTTGCCGATGCCCTGTCTTGAAGACCTCAGGTTGAAGTTCAGGCTTTGACAGTGGTTCAACCAATCTGGTTACAGGAGGTGTTAAACTCATATGCAGTGGATCCTAAGGCAGGAATTAGCTGTGGTTAACTCTAACTCCCAGGGTTATTCTCTTCTCAATGGAGTCATTAAATTGCATGATAAGATTTGGGTTGGGGCCAATGTTGGGTTGCAAACAAAAATACTTGCAGCTTTCCACTCTACTCCCATTGAGGGCCACTCTGGAGTCATGGCCACTTATCAACGCTTAAAGAAGTTGTTTGCTTGGTCAGACCTCAAAGTAGCTGTGGAGGATTGTGCAACAATGTCAAGTTTGCCAACAAACCAAACATGAGCACTGTAAGTTACCTGGATTGTTGGTTCCTCTCCCTATTCCTAAAGATGCTTGGCAAGATATCTCAATGGACTTTATAGAAGGATTACCCTTGTCTGGGGGCTTTAACTCTATTTTGGTAGTGGTGGACAGATTTACAAAGTACAGCTATTTTATTCCATTGAAGCATCCTTACATAGCTGCTCAGGTTGATACTGTTGTTGACAAAATGGTCTTTTAAGACATATGGCATTCCCAGATCTATTGTCTCTGACAAAGATAGGATTTTTCTCAGTAAATTCTGGCAAGATTTGTTTGCTCTATGGAAGATTGAACTTCAGCTTAGTACAACATACCACCCACAAACAGATGGACAAACTGAAAGAGTAAATCAGTGTCTTGAGATGTATTTGAGGTGTCTCACTCAAGCTAATCCCAGCAAGTGGACTGCCTGGCTACATCTTGCCGAATTCTGGTATAATACTTGTTTCCATACAACTTTGGGGTGTTCTCCATATAAAGCACTCTTTGATAGGGAGCCTCACTATGCTCAACTTCGTGATCTCTCAGAAGCATCCCAATCAGCTGTGGTTGATTTGTTGACAGAGCGAGCCCATGTCTCTGAATTTCTCAAAGAACAGATTGCTCGTGCTCAGTTGCGTATGAAACACATGGTTGACAAAGGGCGTTCTGATCGCTCATTTGTCGTTGGAGAACAGGTATTTCTCAGATTGCAGCCGTACGCTCAGTCTTCGATAGTGAATTGACCATATCCCAAATTGGCCTAGAAGTTCTTTGGTCCTTACAAAGTTGAAGACAAGATTGGACCAGTGGCTTATCGTCTGTCCTTGCCTGAAGGGAGCACCATCCATCCGGTTTTTCATGTGTCTCAACTCAAAGCATTTGTGCTAGATTACACTCCAGTGTATAAGTCCTTGCCTGTACTGGTGACGTTGGATGCAGCGGCTGTGCAACCTGAAGTCATTTTGGACATACGGCTCATCAAGAAAGGTAAAGCCGCACATGTTCAAGCATTGATCAAGTTGGCTTCTTTGCCAGTTGAACATGCTACCTGGGAAGACCTGGAGGTGGTTCGTCGTCGTTTTTCGACTGAACCAGCTTGGGGACAAGCTGCATCTTCAGGGGGGGCACTGTCAAGCCTAATGCAAGGAATGCGCCAGGCGGGACATCGACAAGCACGAGCGAGCACATGATTTGAGTGTTGGGCCACTGGGCCGTGTAATGTGAGTTTTGGTCAAGTGTTTTGGGCCCGCGTGCTCGCTAGTGTGTTGCGTACATTTTGTTGGATTATAAACAGGACGGCGCACAGCTGGAAAGAAACACAAAAGAAAAATAGAATCAATCTCTCTCACACACGAAATCAATCTTTCCCTTTCTCAATTCTAGTTCATCCTCTTCTTCCCCAAATCCGACCTCTCGATCTCTCCCCCTTCCTATTCATCTTGGCAGTGACGGCAACGGGGTATTACAGGATTCAACAATTATAACGTATTTGTTAACAGTAAAATTTGGTAAAGATACTTCAAGATATAGTAAGATGGAGCTAGATCCTAAGCGGGTTTGAAAGGGTAAAGTTGTTTCTAAAAACAGGGCAGTGCATCGGCCGGAAGCTGAATCGGCCGATATGGAATCAGACTCGGTCAGCTGATATGGGCAACCCGAGTTTGTGTCAGGTTCGGAGAAGAGCTTGAAGATGTTGCCAACAAAGGATTGAGTCCAGAAAAGACAATTGTATCTATTAATTAGGAATAAGAGTTAGTTATTTTCTTTTATAATTTCGTGGTAAGAGTCCACCTAGGACTTGTTCGTTTAGGCAAGTTTTGAGTAGTGTCCGATATGGACAAAGTTTGCATGTTTGGATATAAATATATGCCCAGGGTCTTGTAAGAAAACAACAACAGTTCAATACATTCTCGACGCATCGCCACAATTTTACTTTTACTTTTCAACGGGTTCTTGTTTCGAGTTGGGATGCATCGATTTCGATCTTCAATAAGAGATATGGTTTGTCACAGCGGCTTGTATCGGTAGATTAGCGCATCGTTTTAGATGTTCTAATATATCTTGTACAACTGCTGGTTATCATATATCTTAGCTAATCTAAATCGATGACTCGATTTACTTGTATCGGTCAAACCTTACCTAAGGTTTTGTCGGTACGGCTAAATCGTCTCATTGGCCTAGATTAGCTAAGGTATCCACCACCCTAAAAATCAGTCAAAAATTTGATTTTTTAGACTCTATGCTTCTTTTTATACTTTGTGTTGCATCAGCCCTAGTCATGATTAGAATCATAGAAACTAACCTGCTTCATGATTGCCAATAGAGATTTCATCGGGGTTTCAGCCGATCTTACCTGATATAACTGTTTAGCTTTGTTTAAATTCCTTTAATCATGCTTTTCGTGTTATATCTGCCCCTTATACAAGCATGTCACGCTATTTAAATATATCAAGCTTGCTCTTGATATATTTGGCTAGATTTACATTTTTGTATAAGGCTATATTGGAGTGTTAGCCGATACAGTATCTTTTCTAAACCTAAGTATGGTTTCATTGGTTATGATATGAACAAATATAATCTTTGCTCATAGATTACATCTACAGTCGATGGAACATATTTTAGGTTTGCTTAATTTTATCCATCTTACACCTCACAGCCGATTCGGTCAGATCGCATCGGCTAGGGTTAACACGATACGTCATCGACTCAAGCGGTCGATTGACTATTGTAATCTAACTCGTTTTATTGTATATCTTGTTGGTTGCAGGATCAAAACAACTAGCACGTCCTGAACCCGAAAGTAAGATTTGGACCTGCACTGGAACTAAGTAGAACTCCCAGGTCGCCGTGTTTTCTCATCAACAGTATCGTAATCTAAACGACAAGCTATACTGTTTTGTGAAACTTTTGATTCTAGGAGAAGTTGCGGCTACAAGAAGCTCCTCCAAACAGTTTCGTAGTACATTAGGAGAATTCCTATAATAGAACTTCAGGAGTACTAGGCTCGCTCAACGCCGCAACCTTTCAATGCTTGGCCACCTAAGAGACAAGGAATGGTTGCTATGCTACTGTGCATTTTGCGACTCCTCTAGGCTTCATTCCTCGCTACAGACAGATATTGAGAAGGCTCGACTCAATTGGACTCGTTAGTATAACGAGTTGGCGACTAACGAGGGAGGAGGCGATGAGCCAAGGTTGTAGCGCACGTAAGGTGGTGACGATTGTGTGGTCGCGTAGCGCCAACGCGGCGGCAGTGGCGCAATAGAGAATAGAGATTGGTCGATTAAGGACTAAGGTTTGTAGCAATATAAACGTTAGAGTGTTCTTTCTAGGCCTAGGAAACCGAATAACATGGACTTGTTTTTAGCCTAGTGGATAATTGAACCGTTTTCTGTTTTAGTGAATTAGTTCCTTCGTTTCAAAATATCAAAGATTTTGAACAGATGAAATACTATCCAAATTTGTATTACTATATAAAGTGTTTTATCCATTCAAAATTCTTTATAATTTAGGACAAAGGAGGTATTTGTCAAGCTCCTTAGACTCGTGAGTAGCTCGCTAGTTAGCTCGTATTGGATCGTTAAGACAAACAAGCTAAAACGCTACTTGGCTCGTTAAGAAACAACGAGGTATTAGTTTTTCGTTCGTCCCTAGTCCTCCCCATAGCTCATACTTCATCCGTTCCAACAGTTTTCAGTTAATCCCTCGTCCTTTTTTAATGCTCACGCAATCGTTTCGAGATCCCAGACCGGGCATTGATCTTAGCTCCGTACTCCTACTTCCATACTTCTTGTTCCATGGATCTTAGCCAGGGACAGCACTCTCAACCTTTCCCTAGCAGTAGGCTAGTACAGCTAGGATCTCGTCTTCCGAGATCAATGCTATCTCTGATTGGACAATGATTGCTATCTCAGCAATCAACGAAGTATGCTGGCTGGCTGGATGCACGAAACCAGATCCATGCTTTCCATCACGTTACACAGTGCCCCTACGTCCCAACAAACGCAGCCAAGACACACACATCAAAAAAATTAATCGATCGATCCGGCAATAAACTCCAAGAGATCTTCGATACGGTTGCACGCCTGTACTCTATAAAACTGTCGTTTATCGCACAAAACGACGGTGGATGTGTACATCTACCACCGATTCGTAAATCCTAAACCGCGTTTTAGGGATGACAACGAAGATTATCATCGGTTGTTGATCACACCAACAGAATCCATTTCGATTCTGCAATACAATATACTGGAGTATAAAGCAAGGTGAGCAACAGTTGAAGGAGCCCCACCATGTAACCATGTTCACACAGAAGGTCAACGTCTCCACGGCCGTAGTGTTGGCGAAGGACCAATGTCCAAATGACCCCCAATCTTTAATCTCGGATTCTTTCTGGCAGCCATCTCCGGGCCTGATCTGTACTGTATTACGCGTCAAGAAGCCAGACAAAAAGCTCTTCCTGTCCAAAAGGTGTCACAAAAATGAACCAGCTATTGTCTACTGCGGGACCTCCATTTGCAAGTGAAAGTTTGATCTAAAAAAAAGTGGAAGTTTGGTGCTTAGGTAGTTAGATTCACAGAAGGGAATATATCCAGCAACGGTGACAACTTGTACGTGGTGTGTACACGCTGATCAGTGCAGGAGAATTGAAACCACTGTGTCGTAGCTGCGTTTTTTTCTCTGTGTCTGACTTCCTGTCGTTGTTCCCGTTAGCTTAAGCGAACCTACTATAATTCTGTGGTACAGCAAAGATAGGTACGTTGGTGACTCAATATTACTGAGAAATAAAGCCTTTGCAACCATCGATGGTTGACACCGCCACGATAATTACGCCATGATGGAATTTACAGGCCACCGAATCTGTCGACAGTTACGGTTCCAGGACTTGGTCGTACGTCCGTTTACTCTGTCGTATGGCATCGCAAAAAGAAAAAAGGGGAACTCTGCATCCAGCTTTGTGATGTCCACATGATCCTACCTTCAGCTAACCTGAATTAAAGATTCTCGATCACCGTTTACAGGTAAGGAGTTGCTCCAGCTAACACTTGTATTCGTGAAAACGACCGGTAATATGCAGATGGTAAAATACACTGTTATCCTTGTTGCAAATCTAAGTCAGCTACAGTTCTGCGCAAATCTTCTCAGGCACTATTGTTGTACTTCAGCTTGTTATACTATCAAAATCGCAAAATCAACACTAGTACGAAGGAGGAAGTCAGGACCAACGGCCTGCAAGGCAAGCTTCGTCGCTGTATATCTTTTGATCTGCGCCGTTGGAAATATAATCGGACTGACGAGATCGCGTCGGAATCTCTTATTGTCGTTGCGATGTCATTTGTGGCATCCTCCGTTTTCTCCTTGTCTGTAAACAAAAGCAATGGAAAGTCTCCTTTCCAAATTCCAATATTCTGTTTTGCTTGTTTCTTCCCTCCTCTCCCTCTTCTGCTTCTCCTCCTTCCTCCGCCGCATGGTGTGATCAGCCAAGAAAAAAACCATCCACGCAGCGATGCTGCCACCGCCGGCCGCCGCCGCGCTCCTGCTGCTCCTGGCCCTCACCGCCGGCGCGGGCGCGGGGGCCAACGACATAGCGTCGGACGCCGCGGCGCTGCAGGCGTTCCTCGCGCCGTTCGGGTCGGCGACCGTATCGTGGAACTCGTCCCAGCCGACGTGCTCATGGACGGGCGTCGTCTGCTCCGGCGGCCGCGTCGTGGAGGTCCACCTCCCCGGGGTTGGACTCCGCGGCAACGTCCCCGTGGGCGCGCTCGGGAGCCTCGACAAGCTCGCCGTGCTGTCGCTGCGCTACAACGCGCTCTCCGGCCCGCTGCCGTCTGACCTGGCCAAGTGCGCGGAGCTCCGGGTCATTAACCTTCAGTCGAATCACTTCTCCGGCGAGCTCCCCCCGGAGATTCTAGCTCTCCCGGCGTTGACGCAGCTCAACCTCGCGGAAAACCGCTTTTCCGGGAGGATTCCGGCGAGCATTGCCAAGAACGGGAAGCTTCAGCTGCTCTACTTGGACAGCAACCTCCTCACCGGCGAGCTGCCGAATGTCAACATGCCATCGCTCACATCTTTCAACGTCTCCTTCAACAACCTCACTGGCGGGATTCCCAGTGGTCTCAGCGGCATGCCGGCGACGTCTTTCCTCGGCATGTCGCTGTGCGGCAAGCCCCTCGCCGCTTGCCGAACGCCAATTTCCATCCCACCGTCGCAGGCTCCGGCGCTCTCGCCAGCAGGCGCGGTCTCGGCAGGCGGCCGCGGGCGAGGCGGACGCCGCCTGGCCGGAGGAGCCATTGCCGGCATTGTGATCGGCTGCGCGTTCGGCTTCCTGCTTGTCGCCGCCGTTCTGGTCCTCGCGTGTGGCGCCCTGCAGCGCAAGCCAAGACCGCACCACAACCGTGACGTCGCGGCGGAGCTCGCCTTGCACAGCAAAGAGGCAATGAGCCCGAGCGTATACACCCCGCGCGTCTCGGACGCGCGGCCGCCGCCGCCGCCGCCCGTGGCCCCCGCGGTACAACCCGCCGTCGCTGCCAACGTCGCGGGAAAGAAGAAGCTCTTCTTCTTCGGGAGGGTGCCCCGGCCGTACGACCTCGAGGACCTGCTGCGCGCGTCCGCCGAGGTGCTCGGCAAGGGCACGTACGGGACCACGTACAAGGCCGCGCTCGAGACCGGACCGGTGGTCGCCGTGAAGCGCCTCAAGGAGACCTCGTTGCCGGAGCGCGAGTTCCGGGACAAGGTCGCGGCGATCGGCGGGCTGGACCACCCAAACGTCGTGCCACTGCAGGCCTACTACTTCAGCAAGGACGAGAAGCTCATGGTGTACGAGTTCGTCGCCATGGGCAGCCTCTCGTCGATGCTTCACGGTATGTATGCTTGGTGTTCGACTGGTTCTTGCTTGCTTCTCTTCGTTTCAGTTCTGACTCGAGCTGGCAATTCCAGGAAACCGTGGCTCCGGCCGGTCGCCGCTGCTCTGGGAGTCGAGGAGGCGCATCGCGCTGGCGTCGGCGCGCGGGCTGGAGTACATCCACGCGACGGGCTCCAAGGTGGTGCACGGCAACATCAAGTCGTCCAACATACTGCTGGGCCGGTCGGTGGACGCGCGCGTGGCAGACCATGGCCTCGCGCACCTCGTCGGCCCGGCGGGCGCGCCGTCCAGCCGGGTGGCGGGGTACCGCGCGCCGGAGGTGGTGGCGGACCCGTGGCGGCTGTCGCAGAAGGCCGATGTGTACAGCTTCGGCGTGCTGCTCCTGGAGCTGCTCACCGGGAAGGCGCCCACGCACGCCGTGCTGCACGACGACGAGGGCGTGGACCTGCCGCGGTGGGCGCGCTCCGTGGTGCGGGAGGAGTGGACGTCCGAGGTGTTCGACACGGAGCTGCTCAGGCACCCCGGAGCGGAGGACGAGATGGTGGAGATGCTGCGGCTGGCGATGGACTGCACCGTGACCGTGCCGGACCAGCGGCCGGCGATGCCGGAGATCGTCGTGCGCATCGAGCAGCTGGGCGGCGCGGGGTCCGCGCGGACCGGCCGGAGCGTGTCGATGGATGACGCCGACGACCGGCCGCTCAGGCCCGCCGGGTCGGTCCGCGAGAGCTGAAGCTTGATCACTCAGCATAGGTGCTCGTTCGGTAACTCTACGAAAGGTCCTGAATTTTTTTCTTCATTTTTTTTTTTGCTGCGTTCTTGTGTTTGTCTTAGGAAATTACTTACGGTGTGATGTTAATTCTTTGAAGTTTCATGAATTTCTTGATACTTCTTTCATCGGATTTCAATCGTCCGGTTAGCTTCGCGTGTGTCTTGAGATGAGATGTTGGTGATAGGAGAAGCACTGGTGCAATATGTAATTACCACATGGTTGATGTCACTATTTACAATGAGAAATTACTCCCCCTTCGAGGTTTTGACTCCCGCGCGATTTGAACGACATCCCAGTTGATCTCGTTTGGATCGTGCGGGCCACTCGTGTCGATGTCATCATCTAGCCGCTACCGCTACATGAAGTTGCCATGCACACACACTGGAGACAGTGAAAAAAAAAGCTGAAAAAGGCGTCCTTCGCACGCATCCTGCTCACGCTGAGCTCAGTGACAGCTACAGGGACATAGTACAGCTCTGATTTTTTTTTTACACGACTTGTTCCGAAGCCGAACAACCAAACCAATAGGCGTCCCGGTAAACCATGTCGTTTGAAACTCTTAACTAATGTCAATTTGGTTGAGTTCACCCTTTCTATATTGCAATGTGCAACTAGGATTAGAAGAGTTGTGTGAGCAAGCAACAACAAGAACATGGCTACGAGTTGGCACTTGGCAGCACATCAAGGCTTTGTCCCGAAGACACGAACTGCTCCAACCATAAGAACGCGTTAATGCGCCGCGTGCCTTGCTCGTACGTACCTGCCGAGCACAACTAGTTAGCCCAAGAGAACCCCAAATTTTTTTTAAGGGCAAGCTAGCCCGAGAGAATCCTAACCTGCCCGAACAAAATAAAGGGAGAGAAGAGAGGAGATCAATGTGGTTGTGGATCATGCAACGCCCTGCCTGTCATTAGTTGTCATCGTGCTCTTTTTATAAAAGGAGGCTGATCGATCACTCGAGCCGGCCGGGGTCGTTTCGCTTCGCTACCCCCACTACTAGAGCACGAACGAACGAATGATAGTCAGTGGGCTATTTCTGAACAATAATGGGCGACGTGAATTATTGGCCGTCGGTCCTTGAAAACAGCTCGACCAGAGAGCAGCCGGCAGCGATCCATCCATCCAACCCATTGCAATCCATGTGTGCACTGAGCTGAAACACGCCTTTCGGCAGCAATAGTAGCTCTGCTATGAGCCTGCCTCAGCTCTACTACACTTTCATCCCCACACAAGGCCCCATTTCTTGCTAGATTTCAGTACTGGCTAGCAATATTATCAGTAAGGTAAGCAGCGTGACGCTGTAGGGGGTAATGGTGGTGCTAGGAGAGGGGAGGCACATGAAGGCGGCGCATTGGAGAGAACTTTGGTTGTGAGTAAAGCAGGCAAGCGTCGTGGTGCGCGTTAGAATTGACGCGATGCGGGCCTGCCCCTGCCCGTACCAGAGCAGTAGAGTGCAGGGCAGATCGATCAATCGGGCGCTTTTCGTTGCGTCGGTCCCCTGGTTCCGGCCGGTTAGGTGGCCGGGAAGGAAGGGGATCACGTCAGGACGGACGGACGGACGGAGAGGAGACCGCTCGATCGTCCGGCCTCGGCAGTTGCACTAATAGCTCGCCAAAGTGCGTACCACCACGTGCCGTGCCGTGCAGCGCCGCGGCGCGAGGGATGCCTCGCCCACACCGATGCGGCAAACGCGGCTATGCGAGCCTCGCCTGCGCATTTTGGTGTTCGCTTTGCGGAATGGCAGTGCATGGTGGCGGTGGTGCACTCGCCCGCGCTGCGGCCGGCCACCTTGCGGGCACGCGTGCGAGACGGCACTAGCGCGCGCGCGCCGCGCGCGTCGGTGATCCAGAGAACTGCTCGTGCTCCGAAGTCCGATCTCCACCACTCCGCCTGCTGGATATGGCCGGGTTGGGTGAAAGTGAAACCGTGAAAGGCTGAAAGCCTCTAGCCCATGTAATATGTTGGGCCTTCAGTAACAAACCGGCCATGTAAATTCTAAGCGAGCATGAGGCCATTATACGGCCCATTTTCTCACGGTCGTTCTGGTCTAAGTATAGGGCCATCATACGGTCCATTTTCGCACGGCCCGTTCTGGTCGAAGCACACAGGACGGCAAGTTTCTTTCTTCTGCTCCAATCCAAAAACCTACAATGGGCCACCACCTGTCATCCACTCGGACCGACCGCACCTTCTTCTCTCCCAAGAAATAAACCCCTCCCACAAAACCCACTAAAAACACAACACTCATCAGATCCACACCCATCCCCACCCCCAAACGGCGGCGAGACCAAATCCCCCCTTCTCTCTCTCTTTGCTAGGGTTTATCCCTCCGCGCCGCCGCCCCCGAAAGACGAGAGCACCATGGCCGGCGGTCCCGCGGCGGTGTCGTTCCTGACCAACATCGCCAAGGCGGCGGCGGGGCTCGGCGCCGCGGCCTCCCTCCTGTCGGCATCGCTCTACACCGTCGACGGCGGTGAGCGCGCCGTCATCTTCGACCGTTTCCGCGGGGTGCTCCCGGAAACCGTCGGCGAGGGGACCCACTTCCTCGTGCCGTGGCTCCAGAAGCCCTTCGTCTTCGACATCCGCACGCGCCCCCACAACTTCTCCTCCAACTCCGGCACCAAGGACCTGCAGATGGTCAACCTCACCCTCCGCCTCCTCTCCCGCCCCGACGTCGTGCACCTCCCCACCATCTTCACCTCCCTCGGCCTCGAGTACGACGACAAGGTGCTCCCCTCCATCGGCAACGAGGTGCTGAAGGCCGTCGTCGCGCAGTTCAACGCCGACCAGCTCCTCACCGAGCGCCCCCACGTTTCCGCGCTCGTCCGCGACGCGCTCATCCGCCGCGCCCGCGAGTTCAACATCATCCTCGACGACGTCGCCATCACCCACCTCTCCTACGGCATCGAGTTCTCGCAGGCCGTCGAGAAGAAGCAGGTGGCGCAGCAGGAGGCCGAGCGCTCCAAGTTCCTCGTCGCCAAGGCTGAGCAGGAGAGGCGCGCGGCCATCGTGCGCGCGGAGGGAGAGAGTGAGTCCGCGCGGCTCATTTCTGAGGCCACCGCTGCCGCTGGGACAGGGCTGATTGAGCTGAGGAGGATCGAGGCGGCCAAGGAGATTGCTGCCGAGCTGGCCCGTTCACCTAATGTTGCATACGTTCCTGCTGGGGACAATGGCCGGATGCTGCTCGGCCTCAACGCTGCCGGGTTTGGCCGGTGATCTGTCACTCCAATTTTACCCCTTTAGTTGCCCAAGCATCCGCGCCGTGTTATCTTAAACTGAAATGATGGTATGGGAATTATGTTATCTGCTGCTTTTGGTGATATTTAGTTTGGATGTCTTGGAACGGAATGTGCTAATCTTGTGATCCAAATAAGGTCTGGGTCTAGACTCATTTATGATCTGTCTGCTGATTAAGCTTTATGTTGCTGTTCAATCTGCATGCTAGTTATGATGCTTCTTGTTTATGACATTGTTCTTAACATTGCAGGGGTGGGTCTTTGGTTACTGATATTGCGTTACTGAATTAGCACCGTCTTAACACTTGCAGGGATGATTATCTAGTTGCCCTGTGGTTTCTCAAATAGTCACGTACCAGTTACCTGACCTTTTGGTGATAATTTCCTTTGATTTGCGGTTCATATGCTGTTGTTCTTAAGCAGCCATGTCTTGTGTAGCTCATCTAATTAACTTGGAGTTTGCATGTTGTATTACAGGAATCGATTTTGGGTATGGAATGGCAGTCCATAGTCGGTTGATGCTTCGATATTTGATTTTAGCTTCACAATACGGTTTAGGTGTGCATTGTCTAATATGGTTCATTTAACTGTTAGGAGTTTAGCCCTAAAATTTGGTCTAATATATAGCCTTGTGATGCTTGTGAAGCACCGACATTGGTTCTTCTGATAGTCTCAATACATTGATTTTGAGTATGTTTTATTATGACATTTAGGAGCAGTGTTAAGCTCTTATGCACAATCTGGGTGGGGTTGCGTTTAGATCTTAGTATCCATTAGTGTTGGGTGGCGTATTATATAACTGTAACCCCTTAGTTTGTAGCCTCACGCATTATCCAGGGTTTTTATAGTTGAAGCCTTGAAGGCCGGTATCCTCTCAAAAATCTTTTGCTGAATTTCATCTGCACTGCTGTATGCATTTTGGGATTGCTTGTCTACTTGGAGGCTTATTAGTTGAGGAATCCCTGTCTGTATTTCCTACAATTTGGTTTGTAGTTTTTAGTTGATTAGTGATTTCCCCTCAAGAAAACGTAGTTGAAGCCTTGAAGGCCATTTTAATCGTGGAACTATCATCCTGAATCTTGAGATGGGTGGACAGCTCCTAGGCTTTGAGTTGATGTTAAGTTCATGTTTGCTCTGCATACCCCTTGGTGCAAAGTTGTTACCCTTGATGAGTCCGCTTTGTGATTGGTGGTATGATACATGTCAAGCTTTCTTACCATATCATTGTTACCGTGCTGTGATGCTTGTGGGAGTTCTTGATCTACGGTCTTACACTGCTGCTGGTAATCAAGGTTTTGCTCTGCCTCTAGGAATCTTGGTTTTACCCAGCTTCTAGAATTAGTGAATTACTTTGCGAATGCTTGTTGCTGATCTATATTGCTGAAAACCTAAGCATGGGTTATTCATGCTCTCTTGGTGCCGTTGCTCGGAAGTTCTACGCCGGTATAGCTAATTCTACTCCCTCCATTCCAAATTATAAGAGATTTTGGATTTTGGTTGGACATGACATATCCAAATACAACGACAGACCAAAATTTCTTATATTTTGGCACGGAGGAAGTATGTGCCTATTATGCTTATGCTATGAGCCTATCGTGCTCTATGCTATTCATTTTTTGTTCGATATGAATGGGATTGCCTTTTTTCCCCGAACACTTCATGTTCTTGCCAACGCCTTCCTGGTGGAACTTGTATCGCCCAAACCGTTTGATACAAGTCTGTTTTGTGAGTGGCATATCTGAGCAAAGTGGCTGAATTCTTGCTCGCCCGGACGCAATGCTGCAATTACAATAGTACTCGTAACTTTGATAGGTTGCCATGGAGAGTGAACTGTGTGGAGTTTCTCCTGCACCCATCCGCTGTAGTGCTTTGACAGGTCGCCATGGAGCGTGAACTTCTCCTGCACGGCTGCGCCCAGCCTAAGCCTACCAGGCGGCCACTATCGGCCGGCCATCAACAACATGGAAAAAGTACATATAAGATCTCTCGTCTTGTTATCGAATTACAAAATCATCCTTTAATCAAAAAATCAGATATATATAAAATCGGGTCACTTTGAGTCCTTAGACGATTTAGTCCTTAGTTTTGTCCAACGTGACAACTGAGTCAACAATGGGACTCACATGAGCCTCACATGTCAACAACTACTTTCCTTCTTCTATCCATCTCTCTTCCTCTCTCCTGCAGTCCTCTTCTTGGTGACCGGCGGCGCGGAGGAGTGTGGTCGGCGACGGGTGGGGAGAACCGGAGGCGCGCGGTGCAGCGGCGGCGCTCGCTGGCGAAGACGGGTGGCGGAGAGAAGCTAGGTGTCATCGGCGGTGGCGTCACCAACCTCGACTTGGGCACATCCTCCTCCTCCTCCTCCCTTTTCTCTCCGTGCGCGAGACCTTCGAGGAAGGGGGAAGGGGGGCGCCCAACGATGGTGACAGCGATGGCGACGCCCGACGCACTTCCTCGCCATCTTTGCCAACGCCTTCAACCGTGCCGTCGTCGTCTCTGCCGCCGACGAGCAGGAGCCAAGAAGGACACTGGCGACTCCTCCCCTCTTCTCTCCCTTTCTCCTCCCTCTCGAGGTTTGGGCATGGACGGCGGCGAGGAGCGGACGTGGCACGAGGAACTTGGCGCCCGAGAAGGTCACCGACGGACCCCGTGGCGACACCAAGGCTCATCCTTCCCGCCGCTCCTCGCCGTTGGGAGGAAGACGGATGCAGACGGGGACACAAGGCTGTTGTCTGCATTCAGTGTTCTCTTTGCGCATTGACGCTCGGCCGAGGTCGAGCTCGTAGGGGGCTTGCCGGTCATCGGCCAGCAGTCCGTGCCGACGCTGCTGCCGCCGTTGCCTCCTTTCCTGCTATGAATGTCGGAAGGAAGCGCTTTCATCGTCGGAGGGGGCCTTGCCCTTACCCCGCTGCCATGTCACGACCTAAGGTTTGGAAAATTGATTAGATAGGAGGAGGAAGACGAGAGGGAAGGAGAGGCGCTCTTGTGGGGAGGGGGGATCACAAGATTGCGGACATGCTCTGCCACCGCTCTTCTCCCTTGCCAGCCGTCGACCGTGTGACCCTTCTCCCTGTCAGCCGTCACCAAGAAGATGGGGATGGCCGGTTGAGGTCGGTGATGCCGCTGCCGCCGTCGTTGATTCCCAGCTTTTCTTTCTCGACTGTCTGCCACGCTCCTTCCCCAGCATCGATCGCCAAGAAAGGGAGGGTTGCAAGAGAGAGGAAGAGAGGTAAAGAGAGGAGAGAAAATAGTCACTGACATATAGGGCCCACGTGAGCCTCACGCTGACTCAGCTGTCACGTCGAACAAAATTGTCTAAGGATCTAGAGTGATCCGTTTTTGTAAGTTGAAAGATATCATATATCTGTTTTTACGTTGAAAGATAATTTTGTAATTTGATAACAAGAAGAGACCTTAAGATTTACTTTTTCCTCCATGATAGGGTGCTGAACAAAGGGCTTGAAGCTGCTGCTGCGTGGGCTATCTAAAGCGAGCGCAAGTGCGGAAACCGACGGGGCGAAGGTGCGAGCCAGGACGGCCCGTGCGGCCGTTCCCCGTCTCCCTCGGATTTTGGCCCAGCTCGCGCGACGCGATCCTGCTACTCTCGGGGCCGAACGGGATGCTTCAACACCACCCCCGCCCCCCCTCCTCCCCCGAGTTTTTTGTATTTTTAGATTTTTTTTTTTAATATTTACAGAAATATTATAGCGCCCAAAAAATTTCCAAAACTAGACCCTGCCGCCCTTTGCAAGGGCGGCAAGCCGACGTGGCACACGCCGCGCTGGACGGCGCGGGACGGCCGTCCTCCTGCCCTCTTGCCGCCCTCCTGCCCTCTTGCCGCCCTGGCAAAGGGCGGCAGGACCCCCTTGCCGCCCTTACAGAGGGCGGCAGGCCTGGCCGCCTATAAAGCCCAGCCGGCTCCTTTGAGGAGCCCATTCCCTCCTAACCTCTCCACATCAAAAAAAAAAAAGGAGAAGGGGAGGAGAAGAAAAGAAGAGGCGAAGCCCTGCCGGTTTCAAACTTCGACGGTTTCAAACTTCGATTTCAGGTAATATTCGTAGATTATATACGTGACTAAATATATGATGTTAACTAGGATATCACTTGTATTTTTGTAGAACTTTCGTTGAATAAATGCATTGTATGAAATAGGGTTTTACCTGTGGTACTATATAAATATATATTGTTAGATGTAGGCAGGGTTTAAAAAACCGCCGGGGGCCCGGTTACCGCCACCCGGCGGTACGGCGGTTACCGGCGGTAACCCGGTAACCGCGCAAAACCGCGACAAATTTACAAATCGAAATTAGAATTCAAAAATTCGGGCAAACCGCGCGGTTTGGCGCGGTTACCGCGCGGTTTGACGCGGTAACCGCGCGGTTTGGCGCGGTTACCGCGCGATGTGTAATGGGTCGCACAGTAACGGGCCGGCCCATTTTTTTTTCTTTTTCCAATTTTTAAATTTATTCTCCGTTTTGCTCTCAAATTTGAATAAATATTACTCTTTTTTGAGAAATTTCTTCACCATAAAACACTATAAATCAAGCACTACCTTCACCATTTTTTTTGATTTTTTTCTTTTTTTTTAAATTTTTGAATTTGGACGAATTTTATTAAACCGTACCGCGCGGTACGGGTTACCGTACCCCCGCGGTACGGGCGGTAACCGCGGTAACCGCGCGGTTACCGGCGGTTTTAGTAACCCTGGATGTAGGTAACTTAGTAGATCTATGATGTTAACTAGGATATCACTTGTATTTTTGTAGAACTTTGGTTGGATAAATGCATTGTATGAAATAGGGTTTTACCTGTGGTACTATATAAATATATATTGTTAGATGTAGGCAGGGTTTAAAAAACCGCCGGGGGCCCGGTTACCGCCACCCGGCGGTACGGCGGTTACCGGCGGTAACCGCGGTAACCGCGCAAAACCGCGACAAATTTACAAATCGAAATTAGATTTCAAAAATTCGGGCAAACCGCGCGGTGGTTTGACGCGGTAACCGCGCGGTTTGGCGCGGTTACCGCGCGATGTGTAATGGGTCGCACAGTAACGGGCCGGCCCATTTTTTTTTCTTTTTCCAATTTTCAAATCTATTCTCCGTTTTGCTCTCAAATTTGAATAAATATTACTCTTTTTTGAGAAATTTCTTCACCATAAAACACTATAAATCAAGCACTACCTTCACCATTTTTTTTGATTTTTTTCTTTTTTTTTAAATTTTTGAATTTGGACGAATTTTATTAAACCGTACCGCGCGGTACGGGTTACCGTACCCCCGCGGTACGGGCGGTAACCGCGGTAACCGCGCGGTTACCGGCGGTTTTAGTAACCCTGGATGTAGGTAACTTAGTAGATCTGTAGTATTTGTAGTTATTAGGTTTGTAGTTTTAAATGTTGTTGAGTAACATTGCAATAGAATATATAAAAATTTAGGTACGTTGCAAAGAAGATATTACACTGTAGTCGTTTATTATGTAAAATAACGGCCTAGTAATTAACTTTGCAGATATGTCCAGTAAACTTATATTTCAACTATACCATGGTCAAGGAAACGTCCGTTATGGGCCAACTGGGGTAGATCTGTCAGAATTTATTGTAACAGCAAGGGGAATTGATAGGCCAGCCGAGAGGAGTGTACCTTCTATAAAAAAATGGTTGATGCGGGGCTTGGGAGTTGATCCACAGACTAGTGACATTACAATCTATGTTGTAGTAAGTCGGGCAACAGAGGGTTTTTATTGGGAACTAATGCCGGTTCAAAACTCTGGGATGTGGAGATGGTATGTGGAGAATGCATTGCAACGTGGGTGGCCTCTAGCTATGGTTCCGTATGTTCATCCGAAGGATCCAAGTGTACAGATGAACATGGATGATGGCGAGGGGCCAAGTGCAGAAGTGAATGAGATTGAAGTGGATCAGGTCAACGCACCAGAGGAAGATGGAGTAGCTCCAGTAGTAGCTCCAGTAGGCATGCAACCTGGTGGAGTGGCTGACGAGGGGGAGACTGTGGGTGCCATTGTGGACGAAATGGAAAAAGAGGATCGTGACAACGAGCGTGTCGAGGAAGATGATTCGTCAGATGATGACGAGAACAATATTAATCCAGCTGAATGGGCTAGTGATGATTTTTCTGGTTTGGTCATCTCTGAAGGGGAAAATGTGAGATGGGAGTACAAGGAAAACGAGATTATCGAGGGAGCGAGGTATGGTAATGGAGAAGACATGAAGGAGGCGGTGAAGCATTATGCAGTGTCACTTCATAGGGAGTTTTGGGTTGCCAAGTCTAACCGGACACAATATGAAGTTAGGTGTGTTAATGAAAAAGATGGGTGTCCGTGGAGAGTGCACGCCTATAAGGGGAAATGGAAGGACTACTGGACAGTGTCGGTCGTTACGAAACATACTTGTTATCTACCTGGTGTTCAAAAATACCACAGGAACATTACATGTGCATTTGTTGCATCTGAGATGTATGCGCATGTCGTGGACAATCTGGCATATGAACCGAAGTCAATAATCCGACATATCGAACAGACTTTCAAGTATACAATTAGCTATGCCAAGGCGTGGAGGGCCAAACAGAAAATAATAGAGATGAGATTTGGAACTTATGAAGCCTCATATGACAATTTGCCACGTCTGCTATCTGTTATCCAACAAAGAAACCCTGGGACCTCTTGTGCACTCAAGACATTCCCCTCAATTGAACATCCTGGCAAGACTGTGCTGCAAAGAGCGTTCTTAGCTCTACATGCATGCAAGATGGCATTCGTGCACTGTCGTCCAGTTCTTTGTATTGATGGCACATTTTTGACCGGGAAGTATCGGGGCCAGATACTAACGGCAATTGGGGTAGATGGGAACAATCAGGTATTGCCGTTGGCATTTGCTTTTGTCGAGAGCGAGAACACCGACAGCTGGTACTGGTTCCTCCATCTGGTTAAGACAGAAGTTGTTGGTATGAGGCCCAATGTGTGTCTAATACATGACAGGCACGCCGGTATGCTTCGAGCGATAGAAGAGTTAAAGTTTGGGAGTATGGAAAGAGGATACCCTGGCCAGTGGGAAGATGTACAGGGAGGAGCGAGAGCGGAAGCTTGAGCGTGCGCGGCGAGCGAAGGCAGCAATGGAGGAGAACCCCGATGCACAGAGGAAGGGAAAGTGGCCTCGTTGCACTCAGTAGTATGCACGAGTTGGTAGTTGTATGGTGTTAGGGTTTAGGCCGACCTTGTTTCGCTAAGTGGGTAGGAACGTGTTCCATCGGTTCGTGGGATCTCCATATCTATCCACTCAACGAATTTGCACACCCAACGATATGCCTATGTAACATGTTATCATTATGTACGATCAAGTTAGCGTTCTGCGTATTCAGAATTGGTACTAGAAATTGGAGCACATAAGTCATACCCGATCCATGTTGCCACATTGGAAGAATCCAAATGTGGCGCTGAGGCTGGCGCGGGCGGCTTCGGTGAGGCGCTGAGGCGAGAGAAGATAAGAGAGAGCGAGAGAGAGGGAGGCGTTTTTATTTGGAGCGGCTTTAGTGAGAACGGACACCACGGTTCCTTTCTTTTTAATATGGTATAGATACACTACAAATTTAGGTTTCTGCAAATTTTCGGAGCTATCCGAAAGATTTTCGGAATTCGAGAAGCAAAATAAGATTCTGTATATTTTTGGAGTTGTCCGAAAATATTTTTCGAAACTTTCGAAAATGATAGTGTAGTCATTAAGTTTATGAAATTTTTCGGAGTAGTTCTCTTTTGGAATTTTTGAAAAACGCGTGTAAACTCGGGAAGTTGCAGTGCAAATTTAAAATAAATAAAACCTAATTATCATATACTAATATTTTTTTACATGTCCTTATTTACTTCTCATCTTAATCTGATCTTGCTCGATGATCAGTTGCTTCTAGCTAGCTTTGGTTTGGTCATGGGACACGTATTTTTTCAGGAAGTTTCTTCTTTCTTTCTTTCGAACTCAACGTTGATCCATCTAGAAGATATGCACGTACACGTACACACACATACCGTACTGATGATGCACAGTCTGTTGCCACATGAGCTAACCAGGGTTTCAATTACCGCCGGGGCCGCGGTTACCGCGCCCCGGCGGTAAGCACGGTTACCGCACGGTAACCGCGGTAACCGTGACAAACCGCGACAAACCGTACAAAATTTATCAAACATTCAAATTATTTTTCAAATTTATTTGAATTTGACGCGGTTACCGCGGTTTACCCCTTACCGTACCCCCGCGGTAAGCGCGGTAACCGCGATAACCGCGCGGTTTACCGCGGTAATTGAAACCCTCGGCACACCCTTGCAGAGGGCGGCAAGCCCTCGGCACACCGCGGCCCGTGCGCGCCGTCAAGACGCACACGGCGCCGTGTGCCACGTCGGCTTGCCGCCCTTTCAAAGGGCGGCAGGGTCTAGTTTTGCAAATTTTTTCGGCGCTATAATATTTCTGTAAATATTAAAAAAAAAATTCTAAAAACAAAAAAAATTCCTGTACTGGTCTGGCCTGGGCCTGAAGATTAGCACGACCGCTGATCTTAAGAACTGGAGTATATATATGGCCTATGGCCCAATAAAATGTGGGACTGATACCAATTTCTTTAGGGTTCATTTTGTAAATTCAATGAAGCATCATACAGTATTAATTAATGGATCACGAAAATGTCCAACAGAAAATTCACTTGTATTAATTATTTCTGCATCAATGCATGGGACAATATTACATTGCGATATCACTGATAAAATTATATTAACTCCCATGCAGTTAACAACTTTCAAAACAGGCACAAAGAGCTTTGCCGCCCCATCTTAATTTGATCTACAATTTTTTAACAAATGTAGCAAGAAAACTCAATTAACTCTAAAGAAAACATGCAACACTCATACGTGATAAGTCTAAAAACGAGCTTACGCCGGTACATACATGCACCATGCCACCATTAGCAGGTGGAAAAAATGACAAGAAGATATTGGAACATCAATTTGAAAGAGATGATAGAAGCGGGAGTTCATTTTGGTCATGGTATTAAGAAATGGAATCCTAAAATGGCCCCTTACATCTCGGCAAAGCGTAAAGGTACTCATATTACAAATCTCGCTAGAACCACCCGTTTTTTATCAGAAGCTTGTGATTTAGTTTTTGATGCAGCAAGTCAGGGAAAAAGCTTCTTAATTGTTGGTACCAAAAAAAGAGGATTTAGAGCTTGCCGCCCTTGCAGAGGGCGGCAAGCCCTCTGTTGCCGCCCTTGCAGAGGGCGGCAAGCCCTCGGCGCACCGCGGCCCGTGCGCGCCGTCAAGACGCACACGGCGCCGTGTGCCACGTCGGCTTGCCGCCCTTTGAAAGGGCGGCAGGGTCTAGTTTTGGAAATTTTTTGGGCGCTATAATATTTCTGTAAATATTAAAAAAAAAAAATCTAAAAACAAAAAAAATTCTTCCTCCCCCCCCTCCCCCCCCCCCCCACCCACCACACACACACCGGCTGGGCGGGTTGCAGTGGTCGCACGCCCGACAGTTTGTCAACCGCACCTGGGGCGCGTACCGGACGGAAGGTTTAAGTTCTCCCAGGGCCCACGTGCCACTGGCTCCTAGTCATAATTGAAGTCCACTTACGCTGGCCAACCTCGTGTCACTCTGGGACGGTGTCCACGCCACGCTGACCGGATTGTAACAATCTAGTTTAACTTCTGAGTTATAGAGATTTAACCTTGGTGACGAGTAATCAGTTCTAAGTTCTGATTGATTCAGTATGATAGTTTTGCTTCTATGGCATTCGTAGTTCACAGAGCCAAGGCCGTGTTGTTGGGAGCTAATCCTTCGACACGTAAAACGAAACGACTTATTAGCACATGATTAATAATATATTAATTTAATTTTTTTAAAAATAAATTAATATAAATTTTAAAACAATTTTTATATAAAATTTTTTAAAAATATACTGTTTAGTAGTTTGAAAAATGTGCGTACGAAAAACGAAAAAGATAAGTTAAAAAAGATAGAAAAAAATGGTTGTTCAAAACCTGTCGGTGTTGACATCCGAAGACAGTGTGAAGGACAACAGTATAGTGTACACTGTGTCCTGTACAGCATTTTGACATGAACTCCACCGTCTCCACATAAACATACAGTCCTACGATCATGCTTATGAGCTATGTACTGTACAGCATTTCGACGTGAACTCCACTGTCTCCACATAAATAAACAGTCCCAATACTTCGAAAAGAATGCACGAAATCTAGCGCGCAGCAACCTACCAACAGTGACAACAGAAGAGAAACTGGAGCTTTGATTAAGATATGATCTGCGGCTTCCTTCCAAGCAAAACAAACCCCTTTTTATCTCAAAAGCCGCTCCCACGAATTCCAGGATCAGCAACTCAAACGCTCACTCATCACAAGTTCACAACTCCACAACCGGGCAAACCCCAAGAGAACCCAGCCGGCTACCACCACCACCACCCTCGGACACAAAATCGCACGCGCGGCCGGCCACCATCGATGCCCCCTCGCCACTGCCGCCGCTAGCCGACGAGACAGCATCGCCGCGACCTCCATGGACCGGGCCTCCGAGGAGCTGGAGCGCCGCAGCCGCTACCTCAGCTCGCTCGTCCGCCGCACCAAGCTCGCCGACCCGCCCGAGCCGGAGCCGGAGCCTGAGCCGGAACCGGAGAGGGAGGTGGTGCCGAAGCTGGCGGCGGAGAACAGCGGTGGCGGTGAGGGGAAGGGCGGTAAGGTGGTGGAGGAGAAGGAGGTGAAGGCGGCAAAGGAGGAGAGGGAGGCGAAGGCGCCCCGGGGGGAGGGGAGGAATGGGGAGGAGAAGAAGGTGGCGGTGCGCGTGCGGGCGGCGGACATGCCGCTGGCGATGCAGCGCCGCGCGATACGGGTCGCCCTGGAGGCCACCGCCGCCATGCTGCGGATCGACAGCAAGCGCCTCGCGCTCGCGCTGAAGAAGGTATATCATCCTACACTGAGCACATTGCTCCTCCTTATAACTGAATCTGTCATTTACTCGCGGAATTGTTCATTAGTTGAAGTGTAGGTCGAAACATTATTAGATGATTTATACACCGCCGTAAAAATGGAGGATATGTTACACGCTATTAAGATTAAGATCTAGAGCTTTGTTCTTCTAGCAGTAATGATACTAGTTTGATTCTGTGAACTTCTGGGAAAAGTGCGCATCAGAGCGTCTGGAATAGTTCGACATGTTCTTTGGTGTTGGCATTGAGGCTGGATGAGAATTATATGTTGACCTACATTAAGTGGGAGGCAGGATGGTGCCAGGTCAATTTGTTCATTTATGGGAGATATGGTCCACTATAGAGCTCGCGGAATATTTGTGAGATTTGGAGAACGTGACAGCAGTTATATTTCTTTGCTGCTATTGGTGCTTTACCAGTTCCAATCCTAACCATGTTAAGAGTTGAACGTGGATGATATCATGATAACTAAGCGTCACGTGCTCGACAGAGCTTATGGTGCTGTACAATAGAGCTAGCTTCCCAGCTTTGTTTTGTAAATATACTAGTTTCTCATTTGATGTTGAGTGATCAATCATAATTGTGAACAAGTAAACGTGACTCATGATCATGAATCAGGCAGCTGATATCACCTTCACTGGGATTTCAAGGAATTTCTTGTGGTTGAGCTTTCTTGATATTATCATTATCTGATTGCTTTCTCTAAGGCAGACCTATTCCTTCTGTCGTTTCCTCTGTTAGAGTCAGTGATTAGAGCATTGATTGTGAAATTGGAACCCTGCTACAAAAGTTGTGAACTACTGAATTAGATTTTGTATTCACCATTATTTTTGGCAGGTACTAAATGCTTATGTATGCACAGGAAAAATACAATCGCAAAATAAGGGCAGATACCTTTGAATAAGTTAGTTCCGAATGTTGACACGTTTCTTATTAACAAATACATGACAAACTAGCTATGAAGTAAATGGATTTTCTGGAGAGTCGAACAGGAGAATTTGCTTGCTGTATGTGCTATAGCAGGTTTGCTTTTGCTAAAAATATTATGCATCCAGCTTGGCAGTTTGGTGTGCAAAAGATTGAAAAGAGCAAAGCAATTCCAACATAAACTGAGGCCTTGTTCGGTTTGAAGGATTCCTAAAGGAAATCTCAATTCCTTTGGAATAAACACTATTCATGCATTCGGTTCATAGGATTCAAAGGAAAATTTTCCATAGGAACACTATGCCAACCCTCCAAAATTTACTAATTCCATAGGAATGAAAACATCCACTCTATCCTCTTTTGTTCATCTCAGTGTAGGAAAAATTCCTGTGTTCCAATCCTTAGTTTTGCACATGCATTCCTACATTATTCCTATGTTTTTCCTATTCCTGTGATTTAGAAATCCTGTGAACCGAAAAGGCTCCGACACTTTAGGATCCTCTAAGCCTTTCTATAGAACCCCTAAGTAGGGAAGGTACTAAAAAGAAACTCAAAACTAGCACTACTAACACAGGCTGAAGAGGATTTGTTCCTTATAAATTCTAGCAAGAATATCAAGTTTGTCGAAAGATATTAGTACATTACCCTGACGTTCAACCCCATTTCACTAGCATCCTAAAATACTTATGTAATTGATGTGAATGCAAAGCATGAACACTTTTAATACATTATCTCTCCATTCTTTAAACAAACCAATGTTGCGCTACACTGTCTGGGTGACTGCTTAAATTACTGCTGTGTTTTGTTATCACCTTTTTTTTCTATGAACTAAGTGCTAGTACCTACTTGTGTGTGCTTTTGCGTTCTTGCTATTATGTTGGCTGGACACTTGAGGATTTGACTTTTCTTCTACGGCATTACATGCATTCACACTTCTTGACAATGGCTGAAAACGTTGCTTTCATTTGCTCACAGGAATTTGATACAACGTATGGGCCTGCTTGGCACTGCATTGTCGGCACAAGCTTTGGTTCCTACGTTACTCACTCCCTGGGAGGTTTCTTGTACTTCTCTGTTGACAAGGTATACATTCTTCTCTTCAGAACTGCTGTTGAGCCATTAAGCTACCAACGATAATATGTGATGTCTATCTACTGAAAACAAAAGTGTAGATTCGGTGCAATTTGTAATTTTGAACAGAAGTTGTATTAGATGCTCAACGAGCAGTAAGCTTGGGTAGAGGTAAATGGGCACTTCTCTACATGCTAATGATAAATTGTAAGACAACCAAGCTTCTGTAACTGCCATGTACTATGTGAGCTCCTGCTGTGTAAACTGTTGCACTTGCAAACATGTAGCTTAACTGATGTTTCCAAGCTTTCCTCAGTCTGCAACAATGCTCTGTAAATACAGCTTTCAAAGCTGTTGAATGTTCTCATGGGGTCATGGCCTCGTGGGAGCTCAAAAAATTTTGTTGGTGCTCCTGATCCTTGCACCCATCTTAATCTAATGCGCACGGATAATACTAGTACTACTCATGGTCTATTGGTAATCAGCCTGACCGGCGTTCGTTCCTAAAGTATTGTGACAAAATGTGCTATTCCGAACCTCGCTGGCTTAGGTACACCGTCTATATGGACCGTCCACACTATCAAGCATCAAATTTCCAGCCAACCTGAAACGCTACAAGCACGCACCTGTTGCCCAGTGAAAAACCCCCTCAAATGCTGAAGCAGCTCGCAGTCGTTGTCCAGTGAAGAAACCCCAGAAAAACTGAAGCGGAGACCAAAATATAGACACAGGATTTGACCATAACAATAAGCACCAATAAAAAGGCAGACCGAAAAACAGGAAGTGCCACCAAGCAGTTCAAGAGGCTCACCACCCGAACCAGTCCCGGCTCCACAGACCCTCACCTGCTACAAGTAGCTTAAAGGCGAGACTGCAACCATCGCTAGCAACCTCACATACGGGGAGCCCCAGATTTCCCGACAACAATCACAGCCACATAGGTGTCATTACACAGTAGCAAGCACTAGCTACAAGCTTCTAGGGCACATAAAGCCGGCTTTACTGCCCCTCGCTGGAGTCGCGCTTCGGAGCTTCCCTGATCTCTTCCGCGGTGTCCTCCTGAAGACAAGGCACGATTTGTACAATTTGTTCAGTGGTCAGGATGATCTTGACGAAACGGGGTAAAGAGCGCGTGAAGAGATGAGTGTTTTGAGAAATGGAACGTACCGAGATGTCTGAAGTCCACAGGGTCAGGTTATCACGGAGGAGTTGCATGATCAAAGTGCTGTCCTTGTAGGACTCCTCGCTCAGAGTGTCCAACTCCGAAATGGCCTCATCAAAAGCCTGTAGAAATTGGTAAGAGGGGAACATCATGATGCCAGCATTGTCTCAAAAAAGGTAGAAGCCTCTAAGGGACCAAAGTTTTTTTTTATGGAGAGGTCAAACAACTCACTAATGGACTTAGTTAATGTAGACCACAAGATTTAACTGGGTTGCAATCAAATAACATAACATGAACAACGCTCGGGGAGTTTGCTACTACCATGGAAACGAAATCAACCAAATATTCAACCAATGAAAATTTGCATACAGAAGGTGTGGTAAATACTCGAATTTGCAATAAGGAAAAGATTGTTTCTTAAGGATTTTCTCACTTGCAAGATGACGGATAAGTCAATTACCAAGTAGCTACAAAGCCAACAACTGAAGAGCATATTTTACTTTTGTCTATTATTCTGTTGAAGCCATATCGATGGCTAACCATAACATGCAAGGATAGGTGCAGACTGAAGACAGCTAATGCAAGGTCAGGGTCAACCAAAATGAAGTGTGATACTTAAAACACCAATAATCATACAAGGTACTACATGTAGTATGGTTTCTCTTGGAATTTTTTTCCCTAGGCATGCATCACTATAATTGAAGAACAATGCAGATATTTTATTCTCTCCAAACAACATCTAAACATTGTAAGTTATACTGTTCTACAAATCCACGGCAGACCATCATGGAAAACAACTAAACCAAAAGTGTTGGCTGTTCTGTCCATAGCATAATTGCATAAACAAAAAGTGCACATAACTATGACTGCAACTTTTAAAGTTGATGTTGGCAGATAGCGAAGTGTCACCAAATGACCAAAAGAGTAAAGCGGGCATGCGGTTTAGAAATGTTCGCATTAAAAAAAGTAGTAAAAACCTGTGTGCGACGTATATACACCCACTAGCCTTTTCCTTTTGTGGGCTTAACAACGCAAACTTTTCAAAGCAGCATTCATAGAATAGCTATGGAAGGAAGGAATATGTGACGTGATTTTTTAAAATATTATCAAGGCTACTGCTAACCATATGTTTTGTGATAATCGAATACTGTAATCACCACAACAGTCAACAGACATCAATAAACCATCGAGAAACAAAATTCAATGCTTAAACAGAACATGTAGGTAATTTAGAACACCAACCTGCTTTGCGAGGTTGCAAGCACGATCAGGCGAGTTGAGGATCTCATAGTAGAACACTGAGAAGTTAAGAGCCAGCCCAAGCCTAATTGGATGAGTTGGAGGCAGCTCAGCCAAAGCAATGTCCTACATCAAAATCAGTTTCTTGTTAAATAGAAACACCTCATGCACAAAATTTTCACGAAACAAAGAAAGTAGAATATTGCTCCAACATAGTTTTTTTTCTTTTCACAATATGAGCAAGGAATATGAAAAAAAATTCACCTGAGCAGCCTTGTATGCCACCATGGTATTCTCAGCAGCATCCTTCCTCTCAGCCCCGGTCTTAAATTCGGCAAGGTACCTATTTATTAAAATTGATTCAGCATAACAAAAGCAATCACAAACTAGTAAATCCACAAATACTAATACCCATCATATTACCTGTAGTAGTCACCCTTCATTTTGAGGTAGAAGACCTTGGACTCAGGGGCAGTGGAAGAGGGGACAAGGTGGGATTCAAGCAGCTTGAGAATGCCGTCGCAAATCTTGGTGAGTTCAGTCTCGATCTTGCCGCGGTAGTCCTTGATGAGTGTGACACGGTCCTCGTTACCACGGCTTTCCTCCTTCTGTTCAATGGAAGAGATAATGCGCCATGATGCACGGCGAGCTCCAATCACATTCTTGTATGCAACAGACAGGAGGTTGCGCTCCTCCACGGTGAGCTCCTCAGAGTCAACCGTCTTGGCCACCTTCTCCATGAATTCGACCATCTCCTCGTACCTCTCGGCCTGCTCAGCGAGCTTGGCCATGTATACATTCTCCTCACGGGAAAGCTCCGCCTGTGCCGACATCTTTGCTATCTATAAATCTATAAAAACTCTACAAATGCCAAGTCTGCAAGATCAAAGAAAAAAACGGTGATGAACTAACCGTTATCTGGAGGATCCATACAAACATTTTAAAGAATAATCCACCATGCAGCATAAAGGCAAAAATTCAGAAGCAAAAAGCAGAAAATGATGCATTGTGGGAAAATCTATCCAATTCCTGTTTCAAGTGGGCACGCCAATGACTTAAAGTTTGATTTTTGAATTTTGTACTGTATCACATTTCAAAGAGCAATTTTGAATTACTGCCCCGCAATCCTACCTCAGTATTCCCGAGCTAACTACGCAGCAAAGTCAATCTTACGATAGATCAAGACGAGAAAGAACAAAACTATGAGCAAATTCCGAGAAGCAAACATACACCAGAACCACAGAACCCCCTACAAAACTCAGGTTTTTGACCGATCCAACCATACTCCGTCACAAATCACATCAACCGCACATGGATCACTTCAAAACCACCAGAGACCTACCCGATTCGTGCAAACAAACCTACCACTAAGCACGCCTAAAAAAAAATCGCTACGAAAACAGCAGGGTTTAGCTGAGAATTCAGATGGAAAACGATCCCACCAAACGCCACAGATCACGCGGGGGATCATGCTAGCAAGTACTAGCACCGATCCAATCGAACGGAAATACCCGAAGCGAAATTCTACGGGAAGAGATCAAAATTCGGGGGGGGGGGAGAGATCGCGAGCGAAGGAATACCTCTGTGTGCGTCTCCTCGCGCTCTGGCGTCGGAAATTGGGGGCGGACGCGAGGAGGCGCCCGGGGCCCCTAGAAATACCTGCCTCCGGGTCCGCCTCAGCCAATGAGCGCCCGACGCGTGTCCTCTCCACCGTGGCATGCCGGGCACGTGGCCGCGCGGCCCCACGACGCAGCCGCGCAGCCCTACTACTCTACGCGGGGGACGTCAGCCGACAGTGGGGCCCACATGTCAGTTTCGTGGGAGGTGGGTCCCACCTGCGCGTCGTGCTGATAAGCTCGGCACTCCCGCGGCGACAGCCTGGACTCGTTGGACCGGGGCAAAGGGGGAGGGGGGCTTCTTTTTTTTTTTTGCACGGGTTTCGGATCTTACCCGCGAGGGGCGGGTGACGCTGTGGTGTGGGCCCCTGTGACACGGTGGCCACGTGCTACGCTCGTGCGGGTAGAGAGGGCGGGAATTTTTTTTAGAAATAATACCTTTTTAAGAGAGATAATTGCAAAAATAGAGGTTGATTGACTGAAATTGCAAGTTTAGCATTCAATCGAACAACCAATGTTCGACAGGAGATATATCGAACAACCGCAGTTCGACAGACCCCGTCGAGGACTCGTCGAACTGCGGTCGTTCGACAGGATTGTTGAGCCCAAAAAAATAAAACAGTACATAAACAGTGTCAAATAGTGCCAAACAGTGTCGTACAGTGATTCTTATCGAACTCCCAGGGTTCGACAAGTCCCACATGAACAGCCGCAGTTCGACAGATCCTCGACGGGACGGGACCTGTCAAACTGCGGTTGTTCGATATGTCCCCCATCGATGGATGCTAAACTTACAATTTCAATCAATCAACTACTATTTTTACAATTATCTATTTAAAAATATTATTTCAAAAAAAAAACTCGAGAGGGCGGTGCGCGTGGTCGTGTGAACTGGGCGGCGCAGCGGACAGCGGGACAGGTGAGGTGAGGCGGCGACCGGGCGCGAGGCGAAGGCGTGGCGCTGAGCAGGCCGCGGGGCCCACCACGAGGTCGGAGCCGTCGGTGTTTGGAGTTTTTCATAGAAGCCCCTGGATCAAACCGCTGTCAATGGCTGTCAATGCTGAAGTAGCGGACTAGCGGTCCTGGAGTTTTGCAGAAAAGGCCTTGGAACTTTACCCTGTATTTCATAGTACTACAGGATGACGCTGCAATGTAATATTTTCAAACAAGCCCCTGGATTGGATCGCGTTTGAGGCACCAAAAATTGTGCGTTTTGCGTACGAGTTCACTTCCTATTTTTGAAATGCGAAGTTCTTTCAGCTAATCATGCGGCAACGAAGAGTACAGAATGCTGGAGCTGTATTGTTCTCCAATAATTGCTTATAAAAATCGTGCCTAAAATGATATTCCGCGTATTTGCCACATCGATTCTAGTTTCAAAATGGACCGTCAGCTAAGGATGTCGCCCGCCACGGCTCGTCAAAGTCGTTCGTTCTAACAATGCAGCCAGCCTAATTCTGTCCGAGCACGTCTCGCCGCCGGATATCTCCACGTCAAGACTAGCTCGGAGGTCGCAGTCGTCATGCACCGGAGGCTAAGGGCCCCTTTTGAATATAGGACCGGAAAAACAGAGCAATAAAAAAAAGATTCCGATAAAAATATAAGCGTAAAATAGAAAATTTTAAAATACATTAAAAATAAAAAAATGATCGTTTGATTGGACCGCAGAAAAAACGCATAAATTATATGAAAAAGATAGACTGAAAGAAAAATTTTCAAGATGTTGAAGCTCTTACTAAATTTCTTTCAAATATATATGCAACGAGCTATTCTATAAAAATTTCATAAGATTTAGAAAGCTTCAATCATTTGAATCAAATAGCTACATAGAAAAAAAATTTATAGGATTTGATTTTTATAAAATTTTTAAATAAAATATTTTGATTCCAAAGATCCCGAGGGACAATTCGATAAATCGATAGAGGCCTACGAAACACATCCCCTAATTAAGGCGATGGTCGCCGGGGAAGAAAAGGATTTCTCCGATAGAAAGTTTGCAACAGTTGGTTGGTCGCCATCGTTCTAGGCTTCTACTAGCCCTGTATGAGATATTGAGATGTGAATCTCCTTTTTATTTTATGTATTAAAAAAAACAACAGCTACGCGTATGCAATGTATTGCTATGCTGACCGTAGAATGAGCTTAAAGCGAAATTTAATATCTTTGTCATCTTCCGTGACGTCATTCATACGACTTTACGTCTACCAGCTCCGTTTGGTTAGGCTTGATCTCCAAAGGAAGTAGCTGGCGATCGTTTCGACCCTATACTTGCCCAACTTGGCAACTTGATCCGTCACTGATTTTCTTTTTTGTTATTTTCGTCAGGGACCAGAGACCAAGTCAGAGGCTACAAACATGAAATGGCAATAAAATCAGCCCAAAGTCATTAGCCGTGCGTATGATGGCCCATTTAGGCCCCCTACGAATAGCGAAGATGCTTTGAGGGGCCCACGGGCCACGCTTCCACTGATGGGCTGAATCGCTGGCAGGTTCCACAAAACCTCTGAGGAATAAGTCCACTGACCTCCCTCATGTCTTCCTCTTGATGGAATCGTCTCTCCCAACCACAAAACCGAGTATAACTCCTCCCTCATCTTCAAAAACTGATGCAAATTATCTCCTTCGATGGTTTGGCAAGTGAATTTTGCTGACATGGCTGCTTGACCGCGGTTGACTCGCTGAGTTGGTAGATGGGATTCACATGTCAACGACTTCCACCTCATATCATCCTTTTTTTCACCTCACATCTCTCTTTCCTTTCTTTAATCTTCCTCATCGCTTTCTCACCTTCCAGAAACATCAGAGGCCGTGAGGATTGTGATGGTAGTGACTGGATCCGAGGGTGGCGACGACGGTGAGGAAAGAAGAGGAGGTTGCGGAGACGACGACATGAAAGCATCAACAGCAGCAAGCGATGGTTTTGGCGACGAGAGAGAGGAGGTTGTGACTGCGGTGGCGAAGCGGAAGCAGCAGGTGGTTGCTGCAGTGAGAAGAGGAGGCAGCGGCGGTAACGATCGAAACAACAGGCGACGGTTGTGGCGGTGAGGGAGAGAAGGCCGCGGAGACAACAACAGCGATGGCGTGGATGCAGCAACAACAGCAAGTAGCGGCTGTTGCGGCAGCGATAAGGAAGAGGAGGCTGCGGCGATGGCTGTCGAAGCAACATGTGACACCGGTTGCGGCGACGAGGGAGAGGAAGCGGCGGCATCGAAGCAGCAGCAACAGCAGATGACGGCGGCGACGCAGAGGAAGCCGCGAAGACTCTCATCGGCTTCCTCATCTCCCTCCTCTCCTCCTCGCGGCCACTGACAGCCGCTACTGCCTTGCTCGACCGAGCACCACCACTGCAGCAGCCTAGATCGATCCACAGTCTTCCTCGTTAGGAGAACAAGATTGGGAAAAGAGGATAGAGAAGGAGGATTAAATGTTTCACTGAAATGCAGGACCCATTTGTCATGTCAGAAAAAAATCACTTTTCAAACCATCGAAAGAGTCGATTCCACTGGTTTTTAAAGATGGGAGAGACGTTATACCTAGTTTTGTGGTTGAGGAAGGTGATTCAATGAGGAGCAAGAGTTGATAAACGCAAAGTAGACTTATTCCAAACCTCTGATAGCAAATCAGCCCACCATGTATGATGGGCACACGGCCCATGATAGTACCTCGCCGTTGCTTTGCAGCCCGCTGCCGTGTCCATTCTGTTGGATTCATGAATACTTCATCCTGTCATCGTCATCAGTTCATCTACTCTGTTTTCTGTTTAGTACTACGTAACTGCTTCATCCGTTTTCAAATATAAAAACATTTCCTCGAATAAAATATATTTTAATACACAGAAATCTATTTAAATTTATAATATTAAGATGTGTCTTATCTGATAGGATGGATAAAATATACACTTTAGTGGTGTCTATCAGTATGCAGATAAGAATGCAGAGAACTCTTAATCCAAGGTTACGCTTAATTTTCCTGCTCTATGTGTGTGATGTTTGGTAGCAAACTACTAATTTCGTTGCGTTCATCCGATTGATTGTAGAGAACGACGATGTAATACCATCGTTCTTTAGGCTGAGTTCTATCGTACGTTATATTTGTCTAACTTCTATTTTTTTTATTTTTCACATGTACATCTTTAAACTGCTAAACAATATATATTTTTAAAAAATAATATAAGAAAGTTACTTTCCGACACATCCCTCGATTAAAGGTGTTTTTTTCCCGAGGGATCCTCTACCCGATTGATATTTTTCAAGGGAAAGCAGCCACAAAAGCGTTAATTCCCAAATGCCCAAAGAATCCATCTAGATGGAAGATTAAATCTAATTATCGAAATCACCGTCATCTCGACATAACAGAAATCAAATCATTGCTTTACTAAGAATCATGCATTGATCGGACGGGGCCAAGATTCCACCGGTTCTATTCGGCGCCCCCCTTTTGAACCGCGATAAGTTTTGATAAATTGAGGATGAACAGAGACCTCTCCTTTTGTTTCGGCACCTAATCAATAATCATCGCTCTTAATTATGATCTACCAAACTTTATGTATGTACCCAATATTTTGGGGCTTTTTCCCAACATGTGTCATAACCAGGAAAAAAGAATGAGCCCCCATTGGTTTAGCTTCTCTATAAGTATGTCCTGTAATCAACAGCTGCTTGCGTACACCGATCAGACTTGAGTATGGTCTCTTCTTCAGTTCTTCCTAAGGTCTGTGAATAATCACACTGCCATTTTGTGACCAAAACGTGCCGAAGCTGACTAACTAGCTTGGAATTAGTGTTTGTGAATTTGTAATCGATCTAGTAGATCATGGAAGGAACGAGGCGTATATATATATATGAATGGACATATATATCTACCATCGATCTTCTGCTTGTATTATGCTTGATCTAACGCTGCACGCATTTGGGTCTTTTCTTTCTTTTCAGGTGGTTGATGATGCCGGCGAGGCCACCCCTCGCCGCGCGAAATGGTGGTACGTGACGTTCCACAACGTCACCGCCATGGTCGGCGCCGGCGTGCTCAGCTTGCCGTACGCCATGGCTCACCTAGGATGGTAAGTCAACTGCACGTACGCGCCATGACTGGAGCTGTGCAGCGAATGACTGGTTAATTCTCGGTTGGATCGATCGAGCAGGGGGCCTGGGACGGCGGCGCTGGTGGCGTCGTGGGGGATGACGCTGTACACGCTGCGGCTGCTGATCGAGCTGCACGAGTGCGTGCCCGGGGTGCGGTTCGACCGGTACCGCGACCTCGGCGCGCACGCGCTGGGCCCGCGCCTGGGTCCCTGTCTCGTCGTGCCGCAGCAGCTCATCGTGCAGCTCGGCTGCGACGTGGTGTACATGGTCATCGGCGGGAAGTGCCTCATGAAGTTCGCCGAGTCGGCGTGCGGCCCGTCGTCGTCGTGCGCGCCGCAGCTGCACCACCAGTCCTACTGGATCTGCATCTTCGGCTCCTCCCAGTTCCTCCTCTCCCAGCTCCCCAGCCTCGACTCCATCACCGCCGTCTCCCTCGCCGCAGCCGCTATGTCCGTCGGCTACTCGACGATATCGTGGGCGGCGTGCGTGGCGAGGGGGCCCGCGGCGGCGGGAGACGGCGGGGTGAGCTACGCGTACAAGGACGGGACGGCGGCGGACTCGGTGTTCCGTGTGTGCAGCGCGCTGGGGCAGGTGGCGTTCGCGTACGCCGGGCACGGGGTGGTGCTGGAGATCCAGGCCACGATCCCGTCCACGCCCACCAAGCCGTCGAGGGCGCCCATGTGGAAGGGCGCCGTGGCGGCGTACCTGGTCACCGCGCTCTGCTACTTCCCCGTCGCGATCGCGGGGTACTGGGCGTTCGGCCGCGACGTGTCCGACAACGTGCTCGTCGCGCTGCGGCGGCCGCCCTGGCTCGTCGCCGCCGCCAACATGATGGTCGTCGTCCACGTCCTCGGCAGCTACCAGGTGTACGCCATGCCGATCTTCGAGACCCTCGAGGCGATCCTGATCACCAGGCTCAGGGTCCCTCCCGGGCCGCTCCTCCGCCTCGTCGCCCGATCAGCATACGTCGGTAAGAATCGATCGACCACCACCCATCGCTGCAAAAACTGATCGCATATTCACATCTGTTCATGGCTGAATCGTATCTATCATGGCTCGCAGCGTTCACGCTGTTCATCGCGGTGACGTTCCCGTTCTTCGGCGACCTGCTCGGCTTCTTCGGGGGCTTCGGGTTCACTCCGACGTCCTACTTCGTAAGACGCGATTGCCCATCCGAAAAGAACACTTTGCCATTATTCGCAAGAAGATAATTCAGTCTTCACCATGCCACCATGGATGAAAACATTCACATTTCTTTTGCATGCAGCTCCCCTGCATTCTGTGGTTGAAGATCAAGAAGCCTCCGAGGTTCAGCGCGTCGTGGTTTGCCAACTGGGTAAAAATAAATAGAGACACATTTTCAGTCTTTCGCACACTTACCTGAAGCAAAAACTGACTGAATGCACGTAAACTACTATTCCTAATAGAGATTCAGGTTGATCTGTTTGTTTGTTCTGCTTTGTCTCTCAGGGCTGCATCGTCGTTGGAGTGCTGTTGATGATCGCTTCCACCATCGGCGGGCTACGAAGCATCATCCAGGATGCCTCGACGTTCCAGTTCTACTCGTGATGGGTGATGAACTGATGATGCATACGTACATACAGGATCAAACCGAAATGTTAATCCAAGAAATTAGAGGTCTCAAGAGTAATTGCAAAAACGATGGCCTTATTTTGCTGGGAATTTTATCGATCGTTAATTGGCCTCGCTTGCAGCATTATGCCGGGCCCGGTCCCTACAAAATGCGCATCGACCCTGTGCATATAGACCTTACTCGCACGGTTTTAGCAATTCTGCTACAAAAAATTTATCATTCTTAAAAAAAAGTATTTCAAGGTACCAATATTTTACGTTAAAAATTTTAATATCTTGAACTACCTAGTATCTAAAGGTACCATATTTTTATACTAAAAAATACGGTATTTCTCAGTACCTTCTTAAGAATGATAAAATTGCTCTACTGAATAACATTGAGGGTGATCGCATTCTGAATTTCTGATTTGTGTATCCAGGGAGGCATGGAGAAATCCAAAGATCTAGTAATAGTAAACGTTTGATAAACCCTAAACTTCATTACGCAGAGAGATATAAGACATGTTTGAGAAGCTTCTAGAAGCTGCATATCAACCACCAGATCTATATTATCTATAAAGTTACAACCCACTAATTTTAAATGCCGAAACCTTAACGAATATGCGTCACCTAGAAGTAGTAGAATCACTGTGCCGATCCACCTATCCTCCAGACTTGAGTTGTCTTTTTTCGCATCAAGAAACTTCGCTATCTCCGTAACTTCTTTCTCTAGACTCCACCTGCAACAGTGCTCCACCTTCTTGTATATCATCATAGTCGTTTTGCCAAGTGAAATTGAACTCCTCCTTAGCTATTATATCACAAACTCCCTGAAAACTATGTTCACCTTCATCTTCCATCTTAAATTTGATTTTATCTACTACATGGCCAGATAACCGATGTTATCACCAAATAAACAAATCAAACTCATCAGACATGAAGAAAACTCTTTCTTCCTTCTGCTTTATGAACCAAGCTAACAAATCCAACATCCATGCTTTTTGCATCTTTAGATTGTGTACCCGATAATTTGGATAAATTCACCATTGCTTGAATCATCCAAAAAAATTGTCACCATAGTACTCGCTCTTCCTCTTTAGTTTTGGTCTAACTCTATATAGCTCAACTCCTCACCAAGTCTCAGATATGTCATGTTTCTGCCAGATAATTTCATATGCAACCCAACCGGCCTGTCGCTGCTAGTTTACTCGTCCTTCATACTTACAAACTATCCATCTGTAGAACCTATTTATCCTTCTTCTGGACCTGTTCACAAGTTCCTACAACGAACCACCCGTCCGTTGAATCCGGTCCGATCGTCCAAGCTCCGTAGTCTAACCAGTCCATCGATCTAACCATTCTGCTGGCCCAATCCAACCGTCATACATGCACACCTCACGCACCTTCTCCCGAGTCATATACTTACTGCATCACCTTGATCACCGCATAGTTGCACCATGCCTGTCATCTTGTGCTCGTGAGCCACGGTACCAAATCAACGCCCTTCCATCAATCACCAAGTTTTGGACTCCAGGTAAATTTGATCTTCTATCCACGCCGTACGCAATCGAGTTGGCTCATGCCATCTCGTCCACCGCATGAATATATCAATTCCCCTGATACAGTCTAATAGCTTTTTGATCTCCATGCATCGCTCGTTGGCCCGCGATACCACCCCACAAACTCTGCATCTTGCTAGCTTTCCAAGTGATTAATGATCCACGTGACCATTGCCCATGCACAAGCTTAATTGCACTACTAATTACGTCTTGCATGCAGCCAAGTAATTGCTCAGTTTCCTTACACGAACTGAAGCCGAACTACTGCTTGATGCATCACGATCTGCTCTACCGATTTCGATACACGAGTTCGCTCATAACTCCGATCCACGCCTACCAAACAGAGTCCTTTACGATGTTGACTCCGAGTCCACGCCTTCTCCGACTCAAGTTTGATCTGAGTCTTCTTCAGCATTGAGCTCACTTTTATCGTCTTCCTTGCTGCGTCATCGTCTGCATCCTTAAGCCCACGGCTTCCTGTTCGTCTGTAAGCCACCACGCGTATCGCGTGCATATATAGTACGTACTCCATACGTACTGTTCATGCCGCCGCACGTACCGCCCCTCATGTTCACCGCCACGACCTCGTCATCATCGGCCCTGCACGTTTGCTACGTCACGTCACGCTTGTCGGCTTCGTCCTTCCGTCACAGCCTCTCTGTCGCCGCAGATCGGTGATAGCCGCGTGTGTCAGGCACGTCATTCATAGCGCTACCCCTCCGATCTTTCCGGTCGTCTTCGGCCACGTCCGGCCTCGTCTTCCGGTCACGTTCCGCCATCGCTAGTTTGATCGCGAGCGAGGTTGCCGCCTCCGCAACATCCTTTCTGTCACCATCGATCTTATCGTCACGGCTGATGATCTCATGTCGATGCGCGATCTCACTTCATGTTTTCTTCTCCACATGTCTTCTTGATCCAATACTGAAACCTTCGGCTCTGATACCACTTGTTACAAAAGTTAGTCGATATAGCGGAACGACGACTAACTTTCTCGATCGCTTCAGTCATTGATCACTCAAGACATGTCAGATGACGATACAGAAACACACGATATTTATTAACAAGGTTCAGCTGAAACCTACATCTCCGAGGCTTTGATTATGGACACTCCTCCCCAATTAACATAGCACCTAGCTGCTATGAGTCCATGGCCACGCCGTCATCATCTCCCTGCGTGTCTATGCTCGTCATGTTTATATTGTGGTGCTCCCTCTCTATTTACGAGAGTTGCCGGGTTACAGAGTCCGACTATAACTCAACCCACTACCACCTATTACAACTTCAAATCCAACTGTAATATTCGACACCTATTCTAACAAACGATGTGTTTTTTATAAAATTTTTTTATAGAAAAGTTGTTTTAAAAAATCATATTAATCTATTTTTTAAAAAACTAATATTTAATTAATTATGTAGTAATACATGCTTCGTTTTGTATGCCCCAACCTCTCTTCTCAAACAGCCTTAGTAATTTTTGCAGAGCAAAACGTGAAAAATTAGCTGGTTCATGTAATCTTAAACCCCCCCAAGAGTACCGCCATGGTTACGAACTTTCACCTAAAAAAAAACTCAGATGGGTCTTGTACATGGGCCATCCGACTTTACAAGTTGCAATATGCCGTGAGCCCGTAGGCCACGTATACAACACCTCGTTCCACACAAATCGTGCGCTGCCGCGTCGCGCCCGGGCAAAAGCGCTTATCCCCCCAGCCCCTCTCCGCCCCGCCCCGCGGCCATGGCGATGGCGGCTCTAACCCTCGCCCTCGCCCTTCCCCTCCCCCTCTGCGCCGCCTCCTCCCCGCGCCGCACCACCCCGCTCGCCTTGCCCTGCCGCGGGGCGGCACGTCCGCTGGCCTCGCTAGCCCCATGCCCCGCGCGTGGCTACGCCCCCTCGCCGTGGCGAGCAGCGGGGTGGGCCCTTGCGCCGTGCGCCGCCAAGCGTGATGGTGGCGGTGGCGGAGAGTTTGCCTCGGACGATGGCGGCGGGGCGCGCTCGCTGCTTCAGGCGACGCTGTGGGGTGCCGAGGCCGCCTACATACTCTGGCTCTTCCTCCTCCCGTACGCCCCGGTCCGTACATGAACACGAACCTTTTTATTTTGGTTCCTTTTTGCATGTGGCTGTCTCAAAGACATCAATTTTGGGGCATTGATTCAATGAACTGGAGTAGAATTTTAAGGCCAGCAACGAGCAACGCAAGGCTTACAGCATTAGTTCGTTGATTTCGTTCTAATATGTAGCAAATACGGAGTACAATCTTTTGATTAACAAACATCAATTTTGGTACATTTGTATCTATGAGCTGTACTAGTGCAGTTTACGACCAAAATGCATTTGTGCGTCCCATTGTAGTTAGCAATTAACATCGGTGTACGGCAATACTTTGATTCGTTAAGATAATGCAGGGTGACCCGGTGTGGGGTATCTCGCAAGCCACTATCAGTGACCTCATTGGCTTGTCGCTCAATTTCTTCTTCTTTCTGCCCCTGCTCAATTCTGGTATGCTTGAAATTTAAGAATTTTTAGAGGCGCTGTAATTTGAACTTCACAGCATTACGACCATGATTCCATTGGTGAGTTTGCTGGGCAGCGTAGCTGGAGTCCACCTGCTCGAATCCCCGGTGTTGCACCCAGTGAGAAATCGATCTGCATTCACTTGTCACATTGTGATTGTCTCCATGACTTGTGGGTACAGGCATTTGTACTAAATTTGGTCTTGCTCACTTGCCTAGATGGCTGAAGGATTGTTCAATTTTGTGGTCGCTTGGACACTGCTCTTTGCACCGCTTCTCTTCACAGATTCTAGGAGGGATCGGTTCAAGGGATCGCTCGACATACTGTGGGGTTTTCAGATGTTCCTCACAAACAGTATGATCTGACTGACAAAGTGACAAGAAATGTTTTGTGTCTCATCAATAGAAGACTTCAGATTATCTAACAACCACATTTGTTTCTCCAGCTTTCTTGATACCTTACATGGCAATCCGACTTAATGATCCTGACAAGGATAAGTCTCCACCACAAACATCAAAATTGGCTTCAGTTATGGTGGGAGGTGCACCAATTGTTGGCCTAACTGGTGGCTTGGTCTGCATTGTGTCGATTGCTTGGGCACTCTTTGGTCGTGCAGATGCTGGTTTTGGAGGCATTGCAGAACGATGGCAGTATGTCCAAAGTTATGTCTTCTCAGAGCGGCTTGCTTATGCATTTCTTTGGGACATACTGCTGTACTCCATATTCCAGCCATGGTTGATCGGAGACAATATTCAGAACGTGAAAGCAAATGCTACTGAGTTTGTGAAGTCAGCAAGGTTTGTTCCTGTTATTGGTCTTGTTGCCTACCTCTTTTGCTTAGAGGATAGAAATGCCTAGCTGCTGTCATGTTGTAATTTCTGAGTTCTTCACTTGGTGGCACATTTTCTGCTCTCATATTTGTTCATAAAAAGGAAAAAAGAATTCAATGGCACCAAGTACTTCCCTTGAAGGCCTCAACTGCTAAATCCATTTGCTATGAAAAAACAACAGGGAACAACTAGATTACTTCTCTACGGCATAATTCTAATCTCCCCTAAGTCTTCTCTCCTGTGGCGGCGGTTTCTTCAGAATGTCAGAGCTGACACCAACGCCATAAAACCAAGTGCGACTGGAACACGGTCAGCTATCAGCTTGAGCCCGCTGCTGTATTCCGGCATCTGGCTGCTTGTCTTTGGTGACGGTGTCGTCTGTTGCGGCGGCGTCTGTGTCACCGTCACCGGCGTCAGCGTCGATGGAGCAGTGGAGTTCGGCGTCGAACGTGGGACGCTCACCGGCGGCGGTGGCGCTGCTCCCCCTAGAACAAGCCCTACAAGAGAGTTGGAAGAGAATTTTCAGCCAGTCGCAGGTTGGTCGCCGACGCAAAGGGGAAAAAAAACTATGGACGCTGCATGCGATGGATTGGACGCAGCGCACGAGGCTGCACCGCTGCGCAACGGCGAGATCTCGGTTACCTGGGCAGGCGCTGACCTCCGGCGGGAGGTCGAGGCGGCAGAGGAGAGGCAGCTGCATCGCGCGCGTCCTGTTCACGGGCACCGGGATCGCGCCGCCGCCGGACTGGTTGAGGGCCTGGCAGAGGCAGAGCGGCTCGTCGTGCACCATGCTGCCCAGGTTGGCGCAGCACGTGTCCGACGGCGCGGCGTCATTGCCGCCGACGAAGCCGAGGCAGGGGAGGAGGCGGAGGAGGCCGGAGGTGCAGCTGGACGACGCGCCGCCGGGCTGCGCCGCCACGCCCGGGACGGAGACCAGCAGCAGCGCAGCGACGACGACGCAGGCGGCAACAACAGCTGAAGAAGCCATTGGTACGTACGTATCCTCTCCTCTAGCTTAGCTACTCCTTTCTCGGCTGATTTCTCTGTAGATTCATTACTTGCTTGAGATGCTAAGATTTATATAGGCATATAGCACTGGAGGAATCATTAATCACAATGAAAACGCGTGGTTGCATGCATGGGAATGGTGTGCTTGATCTTCTTGGGGTGCCGATTCGGTGATTCCTGTGAAGTTGAACGCGCCGTGCATCGCATGCAGGATGTGCGTTTTGTGTGATCAAATTGTAGCGTTTAGGATCGAGTTGGCATCATGCATGGTGTGCTTGTAGTATCATGTACTGATCCTCTCTAGTTTGGTGTGTTGCTATTGAAAATTTGGAATCAGCTGTTACCACTTACCAGCCACTTGAAACTGCTACCTTCCATGCTGCTGATAGCTAAGCTAACTAGGTTAGCAGAGTTTAGTTGGATGCCAATTTTGGCGATGGCTACCTTATCAAGCTTTGATAGCAGTGAATAGATTTGTGGAGCATTTATTTTGCTGCCAAAATTTGGGAATATAGCTTCCTCACTTGGATCTGTAGTTTAATTCATTCCCAAAGGTGAACCATTGTTGGGAGTAAATTGGTAAGCTTAGTTAGGCAGACTTGCCAATGCATTTTCCAATTCAATTCACTTCCCAATGAAATAAGTCTATTTTGTCTTTCTCAACTCTTGCTAATGCTCGAATCGCATCCCTCAATCGTAAAACCGGGTATAACGTCTCCCCCATCTTTAAAATCCGGTGCAAATCGTCTTCTTCGATGGTTTAGGAGATGGTCGTGACAACTTTGATCCTGTTAACTAGCTGAGTCAGTTTATGGGCCTCACCTGCTAGCGACATCCTCCATTGTATCTTCCTCCTCACCTCTCCCCTCTCTCTAATTCCTCTCTTTCCTCTTCATCCTCTCTCACCTTGCAGCAGCACGCAGGGAGGAGCTCGTTGGCCGCAGCGCGTGTGGGGGAGGAGTCACCGGCCGGCCACGCGCGGCAGTAGGAGCTGTCGGCAACGGCGCGCGCGGGGGAGGGGCTCGCAGGCCGCGGCGAAGCTGCAGAGGAAGAGAGGTGACCGGCGGCTGCGCATGGAGAGGCGGCCAAGGAGCGGTATGGGCGACGCAGGGTGGAGGATGGCGAGCTTGATTTCCTCGTTGCGGAATCCAGCCTCACCGAAGACCCGGCTGATGGGGTCGTGGAGGATGGAGAGGACAAGCTGGGAGGGCCTCATGATGTGTGCGCTCTGCATGCGTCTCGCGCACCTCGGCCTCCCTGCGCACTACGTTGGGGACGTCACGGCGCCGCCGGCTTCGTCGGAGGACCTCCTCCTCGCCTACGCCGGGCCGGGCACGTTCTCCACCGTGGCGCGTGGCGCCGGGCCGCGTGTCGTGCTGCTCACACCCCGCCCCGAGGAGGACTTCCCGTGGCGCCAGGCCGACGTGGTGGCTCACCTCCCCACGCAGACCATGGCTGACGATGAGGAGGAGACGACGGAGAGATCGCCGGCGAAGGCCCAGTTGCCGATGGGGAGCTTGTACGAGGGAGCCATGTTTGTGCTGTTCGAGATGGTGGTGCTGGAGCTCGGTCACGTCTTGGGCCAGAGCAAGGTGATGGATCGGTGGTGACGAGATCGAGTGAACGCGGTGACTGGCGAGCTAGAGAAAGAAGAGAAGTGTGGCTGACAGTGGGCCCCACCATTTTTCATTTTTATCTTTGTCACTAACATGTGGGTCTCACAAGCTGACTCGGTCAATCAATGAGATCAAAAATGCCACGTGAGACAAAACCACCTCTGAAACTGCTTAGGGAGTCAATTTACAATGGTTTCAGGAGTTGGGGATGAGCTATACTGATTTTACGGTTGGTTGAGGTTGAGGGACCTCTGAAACTGCTCAGGGAGTCAATTTACAATGGTTTTAGGAGTTGGGGATGAGCTATACTGATTTTACGGTTGGTTGAGGTTGAGGGATGCGATTCAAGGACATGAGAGAGACTTATTCCTTTCCCAATTGGTCAGTCGCTCTCCTCTAGCTCACTAACTAGCGAGAGGTAATGGGCCACGGGTTTTGCTGGGCCCTTTCAGATTGAATGCTATTATGAAGAAGGCCACATCTTTGCTTGTTGGGCTGTCAAGAGCTCTGTCTCCTTACATGGCTTTGGCTGATGGGTCATGGCGGTGAAGGGGTAGAGGTATTGTTGGAGGTAAAAAATTTTAAAAAATTCTGGAGTAATAAACCAGCGTCTCAGCTTGCTGCATATATAGTGAAGAGTAGCAAACAGACGAAAAAATATCTAAATGTTGGATTCATAAAATTACTTCAAACCGAGCATCTCGGTAATAAAACCGAGCATCTCGGTAATAATCAAAACACAATAGGTCTCTGAAATTTATGTAACTCATAGAGCAATTTTTCATATGTATTATGAAGGATTCTCATCGTAGGGCATCGTAGAGGATTGCCATCATATTTCTACGTAGTCGGCTTCAGCATTAGTTGTGTAAGTTGTAGCTTCTGTATCTTTCTGAATTTTGTTGAATTGAGACTTGTAAAGTATATATGATGAAAAGGTTTATCGCCAGTAAAATATCCATTCATTGTATGACATCTCTGTGCGACACATGAAAAGGGCTTCATCGGAAAATTGCAAATCAAATTGGCCAAAATGAACAGATAATCCATTTTACTAGTTCATTACAAGTTCGTCAACATCGAAAAGAACTAAACAAACATTACAACATGCATAGCTTTATCCCATTAACATAAATAAAAATCATTGGTATTTGGTTGTGGTCCACGTTAAGAAAGGTCTGATTTAGCTACGGGACTCAATACCTATCACTGAAAAACAAGAACTCTCATTAATGGTGAGGTCATTACGTACCACCCATACTACTTTCTACCACTTATTATCATATTCATTCTTAGTTTATAATTCAATATCCTGCATGTGCAAAACTAAAAAAATGGACATATATCTCGATATATCTAGATACAAGGAAGAAAAAGCTAACCATACAATTTGGTGGACTTAAATTTGTCTACCTGGCCTGAAATCAGTGTGCCAATGATACAAAGGTAGAAATATGGGTATAGTACTGTTCAAGGATTAAAATGTATTTTTCTTTCTCATAAAATGTTATGTTACTGATCATCTTACTATAGATCTTCATGCTGTCCGTACTTGCGGAAATTCATGGAGTATTGGGATGGCTCAGGGATGTCTCGGAAGCTCACACAAGTATAAGCTATATTTTCAAAGCATATATGCAATGTTATTATTCAAATTTTATGGCTTTAAAAACTGCATCTACTTGCCATGAATTTTGAAATAATGACATTACAAACATGCTTTGAAAGCATAGTACATATTTGTGTGAGCTTGTAAGACATCCTTGATCCATCCCATAAACTCATGTGTGAGCTTCTTAGACATCCTTGATCCATCTCAATACCCCATGAACTTTAGCAAGTAAGTTGGTCTATAGTAAGATGGTTAGTAACACTACCATTTTTAGAAAGAAAAATACATGTTAATCGATGAACGATACTATACCCGTATTCCTACGTTGGTATCCACGGCACACTGATTACATGCCAGGTAGACAAATTGAAATCCGACCAAATTGTATGGCTAGCTTTTTCATTGTATCTAGATATATCGAAATATCTCTCCATTTCTTTCAGCTTTGCACATGCATATGATATTGAATTATCAACAAAGGATGAAAATGATATTATTAAGTAGTAGAAAGTAGTACGGATGGTAATGAGTTCACCACTAATGTGAGTTCTGTGTCTTGTTTTCCGGTGCTAGGTAACGAGTCCAGTAGCTAAATCTGGTGTTGCTTAACGTGGACCATAACCAAATACCAATTATTTTTATTTCTATTAATTGGGATAAAGATCTGCATGTTCTAATGTTTGTTTAGTTCTTTCAGCTATTGACAAAATTGTAATGAACTAAAGTAAAGTAGATATTACCTATTCGTTCTGGCCAATTTGATTTGCAATTCTTCTGATGAAGCCTTTTTCCACCTGTCGCACAGAGATCTTGCTTACATAGTCAATGGATATTTTACCGGTGATAAATGTTTTCAACAAAATTCAGAACCATAAACATAGGCCACAACTGACACAACTAATGACAAAGCAGTCTCCAATGAAAATATGATCACATTCCTATATGATCCTACGATGACAATCCTTCATGAAGCCTATGAAAAATTGCCCTATGTGTTACATATATATTTAAGTGACCTAGTTTTCATCGGTTGCCTATGGCTGATTATAGGCCGTAACGGTTTATTAGTGATAAAAAATAATTTGTGGGTAAGACTTTTACATATGTTTTTAACTTTAAAATTAAGTTTTAAAATTCAAAATTTGAGAACGGCTTATAAGTCATAGCTCAAAAGATGAGGCTCTTATTGTATTCTGATTATTACTAAGATTCTCAGTTAGTATTCAGATTGAAGTAATTTTTTATTAATCCAACATTTTACTAAGATGCTCAGTTACTAAGATGCAGCAGGATGAGATTCTGATTTATTACTCCATATTTCTTTTTAGATTTTTACCTTATTATCAATCTCTCCGCATGATTAGCAACCATTGCGGTGTAAGGGTGGAGCTGCCTACCTGCCATCAAATACTGGTACGAGATGGGAATAGTTAGGTTAGTTTCGTGCTTAGGATTAGCACTTCACGCGATTTTGATACTCATGAATAGTGATGCAATGCTGGATTAGACACCGAAGTCAACACAGTATTGAAAAACATGATGAGATATTTTGTCACAATTAATCAGTAAATGGAATTGTTCTGCTTAATTTTGCATTGAAATGAAATTTTTTGAGTTTTGCATTCAAATGAATTTTTAGCGGGTTGCAAAATGACCAATGATTTTTGTTAATGAAAATCTGGTGTTGTGGCCCCATTCTCTAAAAGGAATGAGGTTGTTTGAAAATAATGTGTAGGACTTCCAAATCCACTTCACATATGTGCATGCTCTTTACACATACTTAAGCGATAATTGGAGGCTTCTAAAGATCCCTCCTGAACGACGTGCACATATGTGTACTCCTAAAATTATTGTACGGAGTACAGTGTTGCTGATGGCATAGATTTGGCATTGTTGGACTGAGGTTCACCGTGCACATGCTAGCTATTTGGCCACAAGCTAGCCAACATCCAATTTATATATCATATACAGTAGAATTCTTAAAAATACTACGGTGGCATGAATTCTAAAATGCACAAAACTTTTTTTCTCGGGAACAAGAGTGTATATAACCACCCAAAATCCGCACTAAATTAATTTGAATTCGAGTAAATTTCAAGGAAAAAAAATGTGCATTGTCCCCCGTCTTCTCATAAATTCTGGTATTTTTTTGGCTCTACATTTTCTACAGTACAACTATCTGTTCGGTCCTACCCCTTGTCGGCAATCGGACCACCCAGCTTTCCGGTCCTTAAAACGGAGTAGAACGGGAGAGCTCAACGTGAAGTACGGCTACCGGAGTACTAGCAAGTCGCAAGCTCTCCGGTTGTTTGAGGCTGGCCGGCTGGCCCTGGCTCCTCGCGTCATTCACTGGCTGCGCCGAATCGTCAAGAGGCGTATCCTTGACGGATTTATGTCTGATTTGATCGAGCTTGATCGCATATATATTTGTCGTAAAACTACATGTCCCCCTCGAAGCTTGAAAGCCATCAATGCAAAGGAAAGGAGCCAACGAGGGAGAGGCGAGAGCGTTGAGTTTGGTAAGGAAAAAAAGAGCCAATAGAATCGATCATGCATGCAATGCAACCACTTTTTGATACTGCTGTCCGAATAGAATTGAAATCAACATTGATTGATGGAGGGACTTGGCTAGAGAGTACCCCCTGTCTTAATGCTTTGGCTTATATGGCTAAGAAACAATGATAAGCTTGGAGGTTAAGCCCAGGAGCAAAGGTGACTCTTCCCTCCATTTGATGCCCTTAAGACCCTACTTAAGTCTCATCCAAGAGAATTATGCATCAGTATCATCACTGTATTCGCTAGTCTGTCCTGTGCCGCGTTCAAGTGATGCAGTGCCACGTTTGGGTGAAACATGTCTTCAGAAGTTCAGATGCATCTGGAGAGACATCCCATGACCTTCACCGACTTTGAGGGCACTCAATTCCATCCCAAGTTTCCAACCACATCCAGGGCCCGGACATCCTTCAAGGATGTTACCAATCCAACAACACAGATACACAAGGCTAGGGCATGGTACAGTTTGTTAAAAACACACCTCCTGACAGCTTGTATGTAGTACTACTAGTAGCTGTAAAGACCAATTCAAATGTGTGAGGCCAAGGGCATTGAATTGTTTTCAGGGGAGAATAATGGTCTCAGATCAGCAATGGTAAATGGGGTACTGCTGCTGATAATATTATTGCTTGCATGAGGGCCATAGCCCATACAGCCTTGGGGTAAAAAACAAGGCTGCAGAGAGCACACAACAAACTTGCAAAGGGACAGATGAACAAAGACAACAGGAGCAACTGGAGGCTGCTATAAAAAAAATGAAGTGAATTTATGTGCCAGATTGCTTTACTATACATTTGAATCTTACTGACCATGGTAATAAATTAGTAACAAGTTCAAACTGAGCTGCCATGTAGCAAGATCTAGTTTTGGATTAGCTGTGGTCCATGTTTAGTGATAATGATATATTATAGAGATTGCCTTTGGGTTATATACGGATGACATGGATAGCATATAGTGATATCGGCTATCAAGCCCCCTTTAGAACGGAGAAATTTCACGGGAATTTCGAAGGAAATGAAGCAATTCATGTAAAATTCATGCATTCCAAAAGAGCATCCCAGATTTCTTCAGATATTAATTTGTGCCTCATGTCGTGTACCCAACATCGTGAAATCAAACCATTTTCTAAACTTCTGTACCCAGCTTGGTCTTTAAAAATACCAAATTCGCTAATGACTCCTTGGAACAAAGTAATTTTAAAGGAATTTTTATAGGATTCAAATCCTATGGAAAAATGTCCTGTAGGTCCTTTTGGAACAAAGGAACGGCTGTTTCAAAATCCTAAGAAATTCTTTAGGATTGCCTCAAACCATAGTGTTTTTGGAGGATTTTCAACATAAGACCCAACCTAATTAAAAAAAATTCTCTCTCCTAATTCCTACATGCGTTATATCCAAACAATTATTTATGTAGTTTTCATGTGATTTTTCATTCATAGGATTTGAGGTGTCAAGTCATTCGAATTCTACATTTATTCTATTCCTGTGTTTTGGAAATTTTGGAACACTAAAACTTGTAAAAGAGGAGTAATTGCCCAAGAAAAAAAAGTTTGATACAGCAGGTCAAGCTCAAGGTCAAAACCTATGGCGCAGGTGGATGGAGGCGGTGACGCAAAGCATATACACAGGTACATGCAACAACGCCGTCACTGGCTCACTGGCTCACTGCTCTGCCGCACGGACCTGCCATTGCCGTGGGATTCCTTGGAGTGGCATTGAAGCCTACTCCACTAGCTCTACGTTTGAGCTGCCCCGTGTGTACGTGCCTGCCCGCCGACCGGCCATCCCTTGGATCTCACAGCTTTCTCCAGTCCAGCTTTGCTTCTCCTTCTCCCACGTCCTCTCTCTCCCCTGAGCCAAAGAATCTCTCCTCCATCCTTGAAATGGTTTGATTCCTGCAGGCTGCAGCCATGTCCAGTTCCGCCAGAGGCATCATTCTGCTCTGCCTCTTCTTGATCGTGTCCTCCACTCTTCTCCGCTTCTCGATCACCGGCGGCAGCAATGGCGAGAAGAGGAGAGACGATGGTGATGGCGATGATGAGAAGGTGAGGTTGTTGCTTGGTGCCAACGCTCTGGGAGAGCGGCCACCATCACCATGGCTGGATAGGCGGCAGCAGCATCGGCATGGCCATGGAGGTGGTGTCTCTTCGGCGCCGGCGCCGGCACCGGCTCCGGCTCGTGCCCACCTGCCGCCGCCGATGTTGCACAAGAACGCGCGACTCCCGGACCCGGTCCCCGGTAGAGTCGGCCACAGGAGGGGGAACACCACCACAGCGCACAGACGGCGCAGTGCGGGAGGCGGCGACCGGGAAGGGAAGAAGAGCACGCCGCTTGTCGTCGTCGCCGCGGGCGCCGCGCTGTCCGGCGCGGCGCTGGTGCTCCTCGTCGTCCTCGTGGTGTTCCTGGCGTGCAGGAGGTTCCAGAGGAGGGCCATGCCGGGCGCTGACCAGAGCGGCACAAACAAGGTGAGCTTCGATCCTGGCCCCGACATGTTCTACCTGGACGCCGTCAAGCCGTACGTCGAGGCCGACCATGGCGGCGGCGGCGGTGTTGTAAAGACGGCGCCGGAGTTGGCCGGGCCAAAGGAAAAGGAAGAGCCCAGGTGCGAGGAGGAAGACAACGGAGTGGCTCTGTCCGACGATGGCGCCGACTCGGTCCATTCCTCGTGCTGCTTCCACTCGTCGCACTTCTCCTACTCCGAGCTCCGGGACACGAAGGCTGGGAGCAATGGCGTGTCGCCATCGCCATCCGGTCGGTCAAGACGCCGGAGCTCCGCCCCTGTGACGCCTTCGGAGAAGAACAAGGCTGCGAGTCCTTATTCGCCGCAATGCCCGCGCACGCCGAGCAACAGGGAGCGAGCGTCTCGCGCCCACTCCCCGAGCTCGTCGATGTCGGACTTGACATCGGTGTCGACATCGGTGCCCAAGGATCATGAAGTCCTGCGAGCTGTCCATTCCCTGAGGTTTCCAGAAGCGCAGAGCGGCGGTGCGGGGCACGCAAAGGAAGACGAAGCAGAATCAGGCTCCGCGCGTTCGGATGCTGCGAGCGGCAATATGAGGCCACCTCCTCCTCCTCCTCCTCCTCCGCCGCCGCCACCGCCGCCGGCAGTAACACAGCAGCAGGATGTCAAGACAAGCTGTGGACCGGCCGTTCCCCCACCGCCACCGCCTCCGCCTCCACCACCACTGCTCGCACCAAAACAACAGAGCAGCGGCGGCCCGAGCCTCCCGCCGGCGCCCGCGCCGCCTGCTCTGTTCAGGCCGTGGGCGCCGGCGGTCGGGAAGAACGGCGCGCCGCTACCGAAGCTGAAGCCGCTGCACTGGGACAAGGTGCGCGCCGCGCCCAACCGACGGATGGTGTGGGACAGGATCCGATCGAGCTCGTTCGAGTACGTACCCACCTCCCCCCTACGAACGAGCTCGAAGTGTTCGACGAGTACACGTTTTCGCGCCACACGTTGATCAACCACGTTTGATTCGCAGGTTGGACGAGCAGATGATCGAGTCGCTGTTCGGGTACAACGCGAGGTGTTCGACGAAGCACGAGGAGGTGCAGAGCCGGAGCCCCTCGCTCGGCCACCACGTCCTCGACACCAAGAGGCTGCAGAACTTCACCATCCTGATGAAGGCCGTCAGCGCTACCGCCGAGCAGATCTTCGCCGCCCTGCTGCACGGTAACCAAACCGCACGAAAACAACACGCCTGCACGGCACAGTTGATGCGTATGTGTTTGATTTGAGTTTTTCTTTTGGTTTGGATGGATTTGTTGCAGGGAACGGCCTGTCGGCGCAGCAGCTGGAGGCGCTCATCAAGATGGCTCCGGCCAAGGACGAGGTCGACAAACTGTCTGGCTACGATGGCGACGTCGACGGCCTGGTCCCGGCGGAGAGGCTCCTCAAGGTGGTGCTCACGATACCGTGCGCGTTCGCGCGAGTGGAGGCGATGCTGTACCGGGAGACCTTCGCCGACGAGGTCGGCCACATCAGGAAGTCGTTCGAGATGCTCGAGGTGAATCTTGGGTGTTCGTCGCAATGGCGGTCTCACCGATTCTGCTTGTGATTATAATTTTATAATACTCCTAGTTTGAAATTGGCATTCTGTTATTGGTGTCTGGAAGGACGCGTGCAGGGAACTGATGTCCAGCAAGCTGTTCCTGAAGCTGCTGGAGGCCGTGCTCAAGACCGGGAACCGGATGAACGTCGGGACCGCCCGCGGCGGCGCCATGGCGTTCAAGCTCGACGCGTTGCTCAAGCTCGCCGACGTCAAGGGCACCGACGGGAAGACCACGCTGCTGCACTTCGTGGTGCAGGAAATGACCCGGTCGCGCGCCGCCGAGGCGACGGACATCGCCGCGGGGCTCGGCGCCGAGCTCACCAACGTCAGGAAGACGGCGACCGTGGACCTGGACGTGCTCACCACCTCGGTGTCCGGCCTGTCGCACGGCCTGTCCCGGATCAAGGAGCTGATCGGGAGCGACCTATCCGGCGACGAGAGGAACCAGTGCTTCGTGGCGTTCATGGCGCCGTTCGTCGCCCACGCCGGCGAGGTGATCCAGGAGCTGGAGGACGGCGAGCGGCGGGTGCTGGCGCACGTCAGGGAGATCACCGAGTACTACCATGGCGACGTCGGCAAGGACGAGGCGAGCCCGCTTAGGATCTTCGTCATCGTCAGGGACTTCCTGGGGATGCTGGAGAGGGTGTGCAAGGAGGTGAGGGGAGCCAAGAATTGCCATGGCGGGAATCCTGCCCTGAACCTGAACAATGTATGATACCGCAAAATTGAAAAAAAGAACAGCGTTGTAATTCTTGGCTTCGGATTGTTCTTGACATGATCTTTCCAGATTAGAACAGAGTTCGTTTAGATTACAAGCATCCAGCTCTCCATCTTTCCGATCGATGTGCATTGCACAATCATGCAAGTATGTCAAACACTCAAATCACAGCGTACAGGCGTTCCTGATACTGCAAAGTGCAAAGCAAATACTGTATCACTCTTGATCTGGGAACCGGTATTCTTGAACGTTGAGGGAGTTCAAAACCGGAACAAGACAAGGTTGAGATGAGATGAGATGCGGCAGAATAGCAGTGGTACTGGTTGAACCCGTTTGTTTGCTCCCGCGTTTCTTCCGCTTTTGTCTCTTTGCCATGATTCTTTTTTCCGGCAGAATTTGAATCCGTTTGCGTCACCTGCAGAGTATCAGAGCCCCACGTTGTCATCAGAACCTCTGTTTATTTCCTCTGCTGCTGTGTCTGCCTCGTGCTTCTTCAGGGCCCCCCCAAGGAGTTTTACGGCCGACTATAGTATATACGAGTGAGTATAGAAAACCGAGTTTAAAAAAAAAAAGAGTACAGAAAACCACTCCTGACTCTTGTATTGTGATAAGATCAAACTTACAAGGGAGTAATATGGAGAGTTTGAACTTTTGTATCCGTAAGCAGAGACAGCGCGCATGATATGTGTCTCGTAAATCAAAACAACATTAATACTAGATTAATTTATTTCGAGATAAAGAGAGTAAGATGCATCTGAATCCTGGAGACAGCCTAAGGTTACAGTACAATGGTCTTCAGTTATATACGTACCTCGATTCAGAAAGTAATAGCTTTTTTATGGAGTGGAGTATTGATCTTGCTACATTTGATAACAAGCAGAGAAAGCGTGCCAAATGGCCTTGGCCCGAACCAATCCCTGTCAGTGTCAAATAGTAGAATGCAAGTTAGGCCTTCATCTGCGGCCCGTAACTGAGAGCTCGGCCCTTGAGCACTGACGTCAAGGCCCGACTCATTTTCCTATCCAGCCTGGTCCAGTATCTAAAAAGCAGGCCGTGCACAACACCCCAACCAGAATTCCGTGGCGGTTCTCCTACGACATGCTTATCCTTAGAGCAGCTCCATGTGAGGATAAAATCGAACCATGCGAAAACAAAGACAGAACATAGCAATTGTAATGGTCGACTGCTACGTGCTAAAGAAAAAACCGGCCTCTAAAGAGAAGTCGAACTAGGCTGATTAAAGCATTGTTTTATTACATATATGCCCGTTGGTGCACCCGTCGAATCTAGCCAAATAAATTATGATTCGTGTAAGCCATTGGTTGGCTTCTCCTCTGTATACAAGTTTAAATATTTTTTTGCCGGGATGATTTAAGGAGTCACCCAAATGTTATTAAGATAGAGAAAAAAATTACAAGATAGTTTTTCATTGTCAAAGAAGTATGTGCACCAGAGCACATGTCCCTAAACCACGCGCCAACCACACAAACACAAACTACAGAGAGAGGAGTCAAGCACCGAACCGGCCGTCGTTATGCGATGTCGGTCACCGCCGGACCTACAATAACACCATAAAACGGAGACTATAAAATAAAATGACGCCCCCACGAAGGTTACGACGTCAAAAAACACCGCCGTCGCTTGTCCACTGAAACAAGTTTAAACATATTTGATCAGACACCACTTCATAATTTGGACCCTCAAATATGGGCAATAACTCCATACATAGTTTCTGAACTCTACAATCTCAAGTTCCAATCCTCAAAACCACCAACAAACCCATTGTTTCCCACCCCATTTGCCTATGAATTTCTCACCCCATCAGTTTGGCCCCAACTTACAAACATAACACAATCCACAGAATTTTAATCCATTTGAAGTTCCAGCAAGTTACCAGCAATTTTCAACTTCAAGCTATCAACACAGTATTTATATCCATGAAAATTTTTATGGGGTACTATAGCTACCAGTCCATCATTACAGTTGGTTTAGCAGCTTTGTTTAGAGTTGGTGGTGGTAGTGGCTCGAGATGTGAGGGCTTAGTTTCTCTGATCACTTCTCCAATTAGCTCCTACATATAATACAAATAGAGATCCAAATAGAACTGAAGACCGGAGCGATATTGGTTCAGATAAGGAAAAGAAAGGTGGGTGCACGCATTGGTCTGAAGAGGACAATACAACATGGCTAATAAGTGCTTGGTTGAACAACTCCAATGACCCAATCAATGACAATTAAATAAGGGGCCTCGTTACTGGAAGCAAGTCATAGAAGAATACAACACATATGTCTCTAAATGAATGAAAAGAACACATATGCAATACAAGAATAATTGAAATACAACCAGCACACCTGTTTCAAAGTCGCATGGATGTTGGACAGGAAATATAAACACATACTATCAAAGTAAATAGTTTGATGAGCAACTTATGGAGTTGGTTCATATAAAGAGGTGAAGAGCGGTGAAAGATAAAACAAAATGGCTTAATCGAGATTATTTTACATGGGTCTCACAAATCAATGCTAACACTACATCTAGCAAACATAACCAAAATTTTGTTCGCCTTTCGTGAAGTGCAGTAATCAACCAAGGATTGAAGCTGCACTTATCTATATATGCTACTCTATGTGTCCCAAAATAACTTTCAATGTTTTGATCTTATGGATGCAAAATAAGATGAAGACAAAACACCCTCGATATTAATTGATGGTTTGAGAAGTAAGGAGTAGGTAGGTGTATTGAAGGAATAAAGATTATCGATTTGCAAACCAATATTAAGTACTACATTCATCTCAAAATAATTACAATTCTATAGTACTACTCTCTTCGTCCTAAAATATAAGGTATTTTGGGTAGATTAGACATTTTGTTAGTACTACGAGTCTGAACAAAAAGTCAGATTCGTAAAACTAAAAAATATCTCATGTTACCTTAAACCACCCTCTCACTCCCAATAAACTCAATTGGAAGCACCTAGGTAATTTTTTCTCCCTCTTAATTTTTTCTCACTCATAAAAAGGTAATTTTTCCTCCCTCTTAATTTTTTTCACTCATAAAAATGCACTTACATTAGGATAGAGGGAGTAAGAGAATAAAGTGAAGTTATTTTGAGATAAATAAAAAAAGTTAAAGATTTGTTTCAAAATATAATAATTTCTGACTGTATTTGAATGAGTGTTTGTCTAAAAACAGTTAAAAGTTATTATGTTTTGAAATGGAGAGAGTAACTATTTTAGTACAGGAGTGTAGCTTAGCTCGCCACGCCAAACACATGCGCATCCCGGTTACTGCGCTGGTCCCCGGCCGGCCGGCGGGGACAGAGTTTGGTTGCTTTTGCTCGTTTTGCAGCCCACGAAAAAAAACGCAGAACAACAACAGTTCGATGAACGACGGCCAACTAGACTGTACTGGCATCGACAGCGGCGTATGCACTCCCCCGGCCGGCCGTGGTAAAGAACGCTTAGACTGTGTTTGAGAAAAGAGAAAAGGAGAAGATTTAAATGATGAATAAAACAAGATAAGTCATTAACATATAATTAATATAATTAATTAAGTATTAATTATTTTAAATTTTAAAAATATATTAATATAATTTTTTAAAATAACTTTTTTATAGACAATTTTTATAAAAAAACATATGTTTAATAGTTAAAAAATATGTGCACGAAAAATGAACTCTTACGGCTCAAACGCAGCCTAAGGCCCTCCTCCCCGCGGCAGGCGTACGACTCACAGCTAATAAAGCCGAAGCCCTTCCGCGCAACTGCGTGGCGAGCTACGACGTTTGGTGTGGAGATGAGAGCGATCGAGGACACCTCAGCCAAGGGCCCTGGCCTGCGCCCTGACGACACTGCCGCAGCATACCATGCCAGCCACAGTTCTCACTACGTTCAGGAGTTCAGTGCCCTCATGATTTTTAGCTCCATCTCCGTGCATCTCGGTTGGTCAGTATACACGCCTATAGGCTGAGTGAGTTCGGTTCTTACTCTTCCCAACTATATTTCTCGTTTTTCGCGTATATGTTTTTCAAACTGCTAAATATTGTGTTTTTTGCAAAAAGTTTTTATACGAAAGTTGTTTTAAAAAATCATATTGATCCATTTTTTAAAAGAATTTAGCAAATACTTAATTAATCATGTGCTAATGAGTCGCTCCGTTTTACGTGATGAAAAGATTAACTTCCAACACCAACTTAAACTCAGCCCTAGTCGCCTACATAAAAGCAAAAATCGTGTAACTTTTGCTGCGCGTGTAGTCACTTGATCTGGAATCTGGATCACCACCTATATCTCCAATGGAACCTAGGACATATTCACACATGCTCGTGCCGACGTGTGTACCGGCACAGGTGACGTTTGTGCGTTGCGGTCCACACCGACGCGTACGTGAAAAACGAGCCCGTTAATTAATCACGGCGGCCGTTGTTAAATAGTATACGCACCCCATCGCGTGATCACCCACACGGTTGCTCTCACACACACGCACACAGCTGACGGGCGGTTCTTGCATTTCACCCCGCGCGAGTCCTACGGTTAATCACACGCAACCGAGCGCGCGCGCGCGGCAGCCAGGTCGCTGGGAATCGATCGACGATCCATGGCCAGCGGCTACCCGGCGGGAGGCGCCGCCGCCTTCGGCGTGCAGGCGAACAACCCGCCGGTCGCCTCGTGGTCCTCCGGCCTCTGCGACTGCTGCGACGACGTCGGCGGCTGTAAGCTTCTTGAACTTATATTAACTATGAGCGATCACACTCTATCTCGATCGTTTTCCGGTGACTTAATTTACGCCGCTGCATGCAGGCTGCCTGACCTTCTTCTGCCCGTGCATCGCCTTCGGGAGGATCGCGGAGATCGTCGACCAGGGAGCCACATGTAAGCAAGCCTCTGTCTGACGCACGCACTGCAACTGATTAATTAGTTTCCCTGGGAACCTCTTCGCTAAATTAAACAAAATGCATGGTTGGCCTGATGAGCTGAAGCGTGCTGCGCGAGCGGGATGCTGTACATATTGCTGACGATGGCGACGGGGTTCGCGTGCGCCTACTCCTGCTGCTACCGCTCCAGGCTGCGCCAGCAGTACGGGCTCGAGGAGAAGCCCTGCGGCGACTGCTGCGTCCACTGGTGCTGCGAGCCCTGCGCCCTCTGCCAGGAGTACCGCGAGCTCAAGAGCCGCGGCTTCGACATGTCCCTCGGTATGTAGTACGCGCGCACGTTGCCAACTGTACCGTGTCGCCTGGTACTCCAGTACATAGAGAAGAGGGGGATCGCGTCGATTTGTAGCGATCGAGCCAGCCGCGCTTGGCCATCGCCACGGCGATGCACGGCTCGTCGTCTTTGAGATTGATTCGTTCGTCGGTTCGTGAATTTTCAGGATGGCAGGGGAACATGGAGAGGATGGGGAAGGGCGTCGCGACTGCCCCGCCGCAGATGCACCCGGGGATGACTCGCTAGTGCGTCTACGTCCGCGGGCATGTGGGCTTGCGTTGCGCCGAACGCGTGCGTAGGAAACCGTAGCAGTAGGCAGGCATGCCTACGTGCAAGGTCGACGTCAAACTTGTTTAGCTTCTGCTTATTTCATCTTGTCGCGAGCCATGAGCTCTGATGCGTGCGTTTCCATTTGCAATATGTGTCGTCGTCGCCCTCTGCCGGGCACCCACCACGTGTGTTGTCTATACATGTGTCCTTGCAACAGTGTCAGCTAGAGCCAGATCTGTGTAAGTGTAAAAATTGCAAAGAGAGGTTGTGTCTTTCCTCTGAGTAATAGTAGTATGATGCAGGCAATGTATTGAGCGAACTCGTGCCTAATTAAACTGAACTGGATCAATATGTAGTCTGTTTTATGATTTCAGTTAATAAGATGCCGTAGGCTTTTAGCGTGCGCTCTCTCTCGCGCGTACACTCTCCGTCTCAAAATAAACAAAATTAATACACACGTCATAGTATTATAGTATTATATATCACATCATGTATTAGCTTTGTTGTTTGTTTTGGGAGAGATGAAGTAAATTGCAACTAATACCTTATATGATGAGTTCGTAACTTCTATGGGTGAACATGTCTACATGAAGCCATCAACAATCTAGCTAATTGTACCATCCAAGCCCTGTCAAATACTCTGGTAAATTATGAATGGAAAAACAGGGAATTTAACACTATTGGTGTTGTAGTTGTGGTACGTGTATGACTTTATTTACCAGATTTAAATTCTGATGTCTACAATTTAGTTGTGTGCAGTTGGTGCAAAGGTCAAAAGTTATATTTTCTTTTCTAAAGAAAAATCAACGGCAATATTACTTGGGCCCCTGAATTAATTATCTACCACAAATTCCTGAGCTGTAGGTGGTACATTTTGAGTCCTTGAAATTTGTTGACATGGCGAGCGACTGAGTTAGGCCTCTTCGATTAAGATGATTTTAAATCACAGGGAATAGAAAAAATAGAATTAGAGTAAAAATGCATGTGCAAAATAAATGATTGGCACAATTAGAATTTTTTCCTTCAATGGTTGGCACACATAGAATTTTTCCGCAATGGATCCCTATATTTTTTTCTTTAATACTATAAACTGAATGCATAAATAGTGTCTATTCTAGAGAAATAGAGATTTTCAATAGTTTCTGTGCATACGCTCGAAACAGGCTTAAAATGCATAATCAAGCATTGACAAGTTGCATTTTGCAAAGAAAAGAATATACGGCGAAGTGTTTAAAATGTCATCAAACATCACTGTGCATGTGGCAATTTCCGTTCCCCGAACATATGCTTTCCGTTCCTGGACCATCTAACCCTCTCTCCTGGACAGGTGTCGCCGCCAGTGAAGACCTCGCGCATCCACCTCCCCATCGGACGGCTTCCGATTTCCCGCACGCGGCCGCTTCGCGAGCCTTCTCGACAGGCAGAGCAGGAGGCGCAGGCCACCCACGCGCCCACTTGCCGGCGAACACCCCCCCCGCGGAGAGGCAGCGGCCGCAGCCGCAGCCGCGCGTGTCGATCGGTTGTGGCGGAGGGTACACTTGTCGGGGTGCCCGCAGCAGCGCCCCTTTCAAAATTGCGCCGGGGCGACGTGGCCGCCGGAGCGCCGCTCGTCCGCCGCATTTTTTACTCCCCTGGAAACCCCCACTTGGCGCCTGCTTTGCTTTGGGTTGTCTCTCTCTACATCTACAAGAGCACCCCCACCCGCTCCGTCGCATCCGACCAAATCCAGCGCAAATCTATCGTCCCCTCCCCCCCTCGCGGCGGTCGTCGTCTCCTCCGAGCCCCCGTTCGCCTCGCCCCCGTCGCTCGGATCGCGCCAATCGCGGTCTCGTCCTCCATGGCATCTGCCCCCTTTAGATTGCCGCTGGAGCTAGGTAGCTTTGCTGCCGCTCGTCGCATCCGTGCATGACCACTCCTCTCGGATCATGGTGCCCACCGATTAGCTTCTCTCGCTGCCGCTCCTGTAGCCACAGCCCCATCAGCTTGCGTTGATTTTGATTATGTGCCGCTTAGCGACCCGCCTCTCTTCATCTAGGGTTCAACCTCCGAGCCGGCTTCTCAGGTGAGACGTTTCACCGATTTTACAGCTTCTCCGCACGCTCTCGAGTGTGTGTGTGTGTGTGTATTTTCCATAGCTAGGTGGTTAATTGCTGATACTGAGTTAACTGAATGTCCCGAGCTGTGCGGTCGTTTTGGTGTGATTTGTGTGAAAAGTCCGATTAGTTCCGTTGTAGCATGAAATTACGAGCAGCTTATGCGTTTTGTTTCATGTACAATTGTTAATGCCAGTGTCAATGTTAGCTTAGTCCTTTTCTTTCTTGATCAGGGAGTGCATTACTGTTTTTTTAGAGTTGCACTGATACTAGAATTGCCATTACTTTGTTTTGTTTTGAGAGGATTTTGCTGCTTTTAACCGTGGTTAGGATAAGCGGATAACTCTTGTATTGGTCTGTAACGAGCTTGCCTCTCGTACTTCTTTCTAGACTTTAGTGTCAACGTCCTACATGTAGTCATGTACTGCACATCCACTCTGATGTGCCATCATGTTTGAGGTCCTTCACTGCGATATAATGAAAGCTTAAGTCTGAACCATTTTATAGTTGTTTTGGCTTGTGAAGTGTGGTAACATATGTTCTCTAACTGAGGATGTACACAGTTTATCTGATCGATGTACACAGTTTATCTGATCTGTGTATATATTTGATGTATGTGTTCATTATGCGTAGTGCACGTATGAGTATGCTAAAGTTATACTTTTGCATGCCACTAAAGTTGAACACTCCCTTCTATATGAAATAATATAGTATGATTCATTCAGTAGAATGTCTTATTCTGTTATGTCAAAAAAGAAAATGTCTTATTCTGAAACTTCCTGGTTGTAGTTATATTTCTTCAGATGCATTACTGAGTTTCAGTCAGCATGTTAGAATGTCTCTTTGGTGGTTTTGTAGAACTTTGTTTATGCAATATATCTTATGGTAGTTTACTTTTGTTGGTTGGCATGCAATAGTTTCGTACAAGTGCATGAATAAATAGTTAAAAATGCAAAATATTCTGCCAATGCTGGAGGTCAAATTGGCATATGGACTGACCATTTTGAGAATTGATGAATTAATTCAGTAAAATATAAAGCATATGGTTTTAATGTTCAGACTTGTTGCTTCGTTATTATTTCCAAAATGTTTTCACTGTTGGAACTTGGAAAGGATTCCATAATACTGATACTCTTCCAGTAATAAAAGAATGTGATGGTTAGAAATTATGGTGAACAATTTGAAATATAACCAACATCTTTGTGAATTTTAGGTTGGATGTATGAATGTGATATGGGGATAGTAATAGTAGATTGTCTAAAAGATCTCTTTGCCACATTTTTGTGTCACGTCCCAAGAGGTGATGACTGATGAGCCCAATCTCAATGCAACTATACCAGTTGAGAAGAGAAGCAAAGTAGACAGAAAGAACTCTATTCTATTTCATCTACTCCTTTGGACAAAGCAGTGCTCAGTTTTTGTATGGTCCTCACCTTAACACCTCAGATTATAACAACCACTAAATGGGCCTTGGCCCAAACACACTCATTCCCAATAGCCCATTGCCTAAAGACTTTCATGTTCCTATTGCTCACTGCTGTCAGCACAAGGAAACGTTTAGTTTTTACAGATATGTTGAAAAATATTTTGTGCTCAAGGTTGTATTTTCGTGACTGTGTTTTATATCAACCTTTTCTCCTTGCACAAATTGAGCTTAATGAAAATTTTGTGGCAGATTGTTCTGCCATTAGCGCTATACTATTTTATTGGATTCTTTTTTGGCATGAGCATATGACACTAGTATGATGGAGTTTGGTTAGTGTTAATACATGTCTCATCATATAAATATCATCCTTGCTATTGGTAGGATAATAAAACAAAAAAGATACTAAGTTGCATGCCCAATGTGTTCTTTATCCGATGTCAAAGTTGTTATCTTCACAGTTTTGGAGTTTGGACCGGCACTTGCATTATGCAGTTCTTGAAACAGAGCATTTGAGTTGACTAGCTTTTGAGTGTGTTTGACTGTGGACTCATAGCTTGCAACATGATCATGCCTTCTATTTTTACAGCCCTGTATCATGATTATCTTTTAATGTTCGATGGGCCAGTCAAATTAGTTCACTAAATTATGAATCTGGTTGTTTTGAGCATGTCCTACCAGTGTCAGATTATATATATATATATATATATATATATATATATATATATATATATATATATATAGGAAAATGCAAATTTGCACTCGGGTTCACATGTACCCACAATCTACACCGTTGATGTGTTCCAAGATTCGTGCTACAAAATATACCTAACCTTAACCAAATGAATGCTTACTATAGGGAGAAAAGATTAGGTTGATACACAATACATATAATATGTATGTTGCATTTTTCACCAAATAAAAATTTTCAATAATAACCACATATGACATTTAGTGCATGGTATTTCTCTAACCCCCCCTTTTTATAACATGATATTTAGTCAAAATGAGAAAATGATACATCTATTATATTACCAAATTGATATCTTGCAAAAATGATACTCCCAAAATGATATATATCCTACCATCAAAAACTACATAAACAAGGTATTTTATATAAACAAGATAAATTTAAGCTGGTAAATTGACAACCTTAGTGTTTTACATACAAGAAATACAAAAACTACATAAACAAGGTATTTTATATAAACAAGATAAATTTAAGCTGGTAAATTGACAACCTTAGTGTTTTACATACAAGAAATACAAAAACTACATAAACAAGGTATTTTACACTTGTAAATAATATCGTATAAAGGAAACATCGCGCATGGTACATTTTGTTAGCACCTAATGTATCTGCCCTAAGATTTGTGCAAGTTATATATAAGGTGTAGATTGTGGGTGCATGTGAACCCGAGTGCAAAAACTCCAACTCCTATATATATATATGTATGGGGGGACCTACTGGTACTATGGGGTGAATTTAGCTGAGAAGAGCAGTTGATTCTTCATATCTCTGATTGTTAGGTTTTTTTCTTCACTGATATGAGCTTTTGTATGCTTTGATGAACACGTCGTATGCCCTCCGCTTTTGAGCATTTACCACTTTACTTTACAGTTTCTAATTCAATGAAGAAATACCGGTGAATTTAAATTTTTTATTAACCAAGTTTCCCATACAAAACCTTTGCTAGTTTCATGCCATTTTCCTGATGATTATTATTATTCAGGACAGTTTGTTCTTTGTAGTAGCACTGCACCACTACTAGAAACACATGCAATGCAAAAGCTAGTTTGTAGAACAATTTGTATGGCAATAGTTCTCTGTGCCATTTGAGCTATAGCAGAAGGTTTCTAGTTCTGCATTTTGAACAAACATCAACTTGTTTTTTTTTACTGAAACATAAACCTGTTTTTAACATGAACTCTTGTGGTTCATAGAAAGGGAAAGGGAAAGGCTAATTACTGCAACATTTAAATTTGTTAAGCAAATATTTTGTGTAGTATATCAGTGAACTTTTTGTTGTATGTTTGCAATTTTTTTAACTGCCAATAGCACTAGCAACTAATTTCAAATATGAGCCTTTTGATCCAACTGACTAATTCTTCCTTCTCTGCCAGTTGCTGTAAGTGGAGGCGGCAAGCTAGAGACAGCAACTGCATATCTTGCAAGAAAATCGTAAGTCTTATTATTACTATTGCTAAATTATTTTGCTAGTGTAGTTAACCACCAATACATTCTTTTCTCTACCCCAAACACTATTAAAACTTGATTAATTCACTCCCTTTGACACTTGTCTCCTTGTAGATGCCATCATACTCTATGTTAATATTATTATTGGAACTGTCCATGAATGTTACTTTATTTTCGAAAATTTCCATGTCTTTGCATGCATTATTTCATTTTCATATCTCGGGGGATTAGGTGCTCCTAACCTAGTGAAGTACACATTACAAATTCCAAGAATTATTTGGAACAAGTTATGATATAATGTATCACCCAAGGTCTCATGCCTAGTACAAAATGTTTTTCTGATATAGATAACTAATAATCATTCTATCCGGTGGTACAAGTTAGTAACATGAAAGTGCATGGGTATTTAAGAGGCACAATTAGAGGTGTAGGGTCCAAGGTCTTGGGTCCAGGACAAAATGATTTTTTTGCCATAAACTTTCTGGACATATTACATTGATGTGCTTCTGATTATTTTCTGTGTATAAAATGTTTTGCTAAAAGTACTACTTGTGAGCATTTCTTAGAACACTAAGAAAATGTTTACTGAGCACATATGTATTAAAAATTATTAACAAGAAAGGTTGAACGCTGATACTCAGTGGCAAAGTCAGGATCTAAGTATGAGGGGGGCTAACTTCATAAGTGATTAAGATTATAAAAAAACAGCGTAGAAAAATATATGCGAATCTAAAAGTTCCATAGGTAATATACTGTATCAGTATAAAAAACACACATGACAATTTAAAAGATAAGGCAGGTAGCTGTACTGCATATCAATTTAGCCTTATGAGAAGACAGATTATAAGCAGTGATTGTACCATTCAAGCTAAAAGCGTAGGTAAACAGGAAAAAATCAAACAAAAAGTAAAAACTAGATTATGGCGATTCTATCTATTACAAGCATTAACTAATATTTTAGAAATTTAAAATTTAAATGTTAGCCACCTAGTGATGTAAATAATACACATGATTAGTACATATTACTCAATATTCTAAAAGGAAAAGGAAATAGATGCCTGTTGTGTGCTACAAGGTAATAAAGACCTTATCACTCTTGCTAAACATACGTACGTGCTAGTACAATGCCTAGCTAATCCATCAGCAGATTAGAGTGGGTGGGGTGGAGGCCAAACCCCCCCCCCCCCCCCCCCCCCCTGGGGCGTCACCCCTGCTGATACTTTTCTGGTATATTGCACAGATAAATTAGAATGCCTTTTCATCTCTTCTGCTTGCTTATGGCTTTTAAGATAGAACAGAGCCTTGATTTTTCATGCTCTACACTTTGCGCACTGTTTGTTTTTGTCAATAAATTTGCTCACATGTAGCTGTCATTTGGGTAAACAAACTTGCAGATAGTGCCAAATAGTCGTAAGAAAATAATTTTCATGGGCTCTTCAGATAATACATTTTTATTCAAATAGATTTACAGTATCAGATATCAATTAAGCATGCAACTCTGTCTGTCTTGTTATGTGTTAGCTTCTTTATGACCAATACATTTTAACAGCTCTGAACTGTAGCCCTTAAGAATAGTGAAAATATAGGCAACACCTTCACTCCATAAATTGTCACGGATGCAATTGGAGCCTGCAATAATTCATTAAGTTATAACTGATGTTTTACTAAAGAACTGAGAATGGAATAGATGGATCATACGCAGAAAAACTGAGTTACCCTAGTTTAGGAGGTGCTGTTTGCTCAGCATCATTTTGTTGGCTTGGGGGATTGAGTTCAAGACAAACAGGAGTGTTGGCTTCCTCGATAACTGCAAAGTTGTATGGAGTTGTCGAATCTCGGTTTGCTTCAGTTTCTGCCCCTGTCTCATAGAGCTGAGGAGAGATTAGCTGTCATCATATAATGAAGCGTATTTCCTGTGAAATCATTTATCTGCATTTATCAAGTACCTTTGTGTACAACTCAGCATTTTCTTGGCGAATTAGGTTGACCTTTCTGTATAGTTCCATGTTTTCTTGGTGGATGAGACTTCCCTGCAAATAAGCCAGCAATAGAGTTAGCTTACTAACCGATTCAAAAATTTAGCACTTGTACATGATGTTGTAGTACCTTTCGATTCAGTTCGTGGATTTCATCAATCATGATCTGGTCCTGAAAACAACAATATTGATCCTAAGTTAATCCATTATAGAATCAATCAGGTGCCCAGAAAAAAATATGGTTAGTAGGTTGACCTTTTTTGTCCGGATGCAGCGTATGCTCATTTCTAGCTGATTTTCTAGAGTTTGCAGTTCCTTGACACCCAATCCAGAAAGATCTTGCCCCATCAACTGCCTGCCATCAACCAATGGATCTTATAGTGTTGTTCTGATGATGTACGGAGTGAATATCTACACTTATTTTAGCTGATCAACAGACAGCTGGTAATTGATAATAAAAATAATTTGTACCTTTTTAGTTCAGTTATTGTAAATTAGGCCTGAAGGACAAAATGGAGTGTTTGAACAATAAGTACCAGGCAGAAAGCACAGGTGAAGAAAATGTGATGTTCACTCTCCTTTGTAAATTAGGTCTGTCCGCCTTTCGTGTGTGCTCAGTTCTGTTTTTCTTTTAGAGGTAACTGGAATTGCATAAAAACTGATTGGCTGAAGGTATATATTTCTTACTTTTAAATGATATAGGAAATTCACGTGCCTTCTACATTTCTTTTGTTTGTGAAGGTTAAACAATGGATTATCTATTGGAAATTTGGAATCAGCATATATCACTTTCATACTCTTTTTTTTCTTTTTGCTAAGTATCATATACCCAAGCACTCTTTTTTATGATCTGGTACTAGTTTATATTTACTATGCAATTAGGTGCTGGAAGTATTATTGTCGCTAGCAGTTGTTGGATTCATGAGCAAGACCTCACAAAAAAAAGTTCATCATCAAGGGTTGTGAACAGTGGCATGATGCATGTATTTCATAGATATATGATGGTTTATGTTTCTTCTATCTTGAGGAATTTTCTGATGGAACATTGAAAAACTTGCAGGGTTTTCTGGCCATACCGATGATTTTCTTGCAAGTTGTGCAGTTGTTGTCTCAAGCTTGCTGCCTCCCTTTGCCAGAACTATTGGATATGAAAACAGAGTCAAGAAATGACGTATCCAGGTTTGCCAAAAGCAGCAATATAAATATGTTGCGTATACCCATAGAAACATGCTGGGTTATCAGGTCACTAATTTTGTAAAAAAAGTAAACTCAATTTCATTAGACAAGAAACCTATTTGAACTGAGGAAGTTATGTGTACAGTAAAAGAAGTAACAAGAGGCAAACAAAGAAGTTTGTTGTAAACAAATAAGGAAAGTACTAGTTTTTTTTTCCAGTTTGAAGACAGTTTTTTTTTTCAGATAAGACGATGAGCTACCAGCTCTATTGAATTTGGTACTCCAGTATCGGTCCTTTTCGTTTTGCGGGGTGTTACTCCCGTATTGTAAAAAAGCTTGTTTGTCTAAGCAAAATGCTCCCAAGTCCCACCAAGCTAGATTAACTATAAAGTATCTGCGGAGTGCACAAGTCAGGTAAGTGATGGTAATAATCCTGGTACAAGCTTTCGTATTGCGGTGAAAGATAAGCAGTTAGTCTGAAATTTGTACAGATCTGTCAGCTGTTACCGAAGCAAAAGGTTCAATGTGAACTGAAAGGATGCAGTACTGATCCTTTTAAGAGGATTTAACACAGATTAACAGGTACTTGTTTTCTTTCCCCCAGTGCCCCTTGTGATTCTTTGTCGGTTGATCTTTTGTTGTTATAATGATCTTTTTATCCTCTGAGTTCAAGAGCAGGGGTGCTTTTATGCGAGTTGTGATGGGATGGTTCTCTTCAGAAGCCTTTTTTTATAACGAAATTCAGAAGCATTTCGACGGCATGAGGACTGTTCGATTGACAATTTGTATTATCTGTACATTTCCACCGTTTACGCAGCTTAGGAATTGGACCATAATTAGCTGTGTACCTGCAAGTTCTGTATACGAATTATCCTCAAGGGTGTTTGGTGGATTGAATATTGCCCTTTTGGTCGTTTTGCGCATCGTTGATGCGGCAGCTCTACATTTTTTTTTTTAGGAAATCAGCTTCTGATAAAAGGGATTATTATCTGTGTGACTTACTGGTCGATATTTTACTTCTCTAGCTGAGTATGCTAAGCCAATTGATTATCGAGTGGGATCCTCTCAGCAACACATTATAGCTTAGATTGACTTCAGATAAAGCTTCGACGACACATAGTCACATGAGCATGAGCCTCTCTGGCTGTAGGTTGATTAGTTAAGGCCTTCTTTTGTTTAGGCTTATAAGCTAATTTATAAGTCAAAAATTAATTAATTAATTAATTAAGGTCAGTCTAAAGCCAAAAACAATAAACCAAAACAAGAGGGTCTAAATGGTTCAGCCTTAATTTGTAATGGCAACTTCTTGTGGAAAGACAAAATGGCAAAGCTGATTGTCACCCCATTATTATCCAATTTTGACGTTTGGACAAACCCCCCAAATTTTTTAAATGATCAAAAGTAATTTACTAGGGAAGATATTCCTTTACATGTGTGGTAGTTTTTATGGCCTGGGGACTGGGGACCAAGATCTAGTGTAGTTGCATCGTATGACAAGAAATCTAAGTTTGGATAAATGCGTCACGGCCGGTAGCATTGTTTTACTGTAGTAAAAACAAAATTTATGTGTTATGTAATACATAATCTAGATCATCGAATCAAAATCTGGGGTAACGAATCTGCCGTAGATTGCTTTCATCCTTATTGTGCAATTGCAGTAAACATCTGATGTCAATGCGGGGACAAGGAAATCGGTTAAGGTGAGCAATGCTAGCCTTCCAGGAAGGCAACATAGGCTAATTCTAATGGCTAATAGCTGTGTTCAAGAGAATGGTTTGTTGTCTTATTTATTTTCCTGTTTTCAAGAAAGATGTTGTACGTGACATGTTAGTTATAAGATAGGTTCACTTGTTCTAGCCGGGATGATTTTTTTTTGCACACAACAACAAAAGCGGGGTAGCAAACACCTGATTTTAGTAACTTTGGTAAAAACCAGAAATGTTTGTTTTTTTCTCTCAAAATAAAAGATAGGGAAAGTGGTGATTTGGCAAACCCAATTCAATGGCACAAGGGCTTACGCCATTGTGAAAAGGTGAGCTCTCAAAAGATTTTGGGTGGGTGGATGTGTATAAATGAAGGAGGTTGTTAATTTTTAAGTTAGACAAACAAAACTTGATTTTAGTTATGGGCTATGTACATCCTTGTTGATGTAGAGATCAGGTTTTAATCTATTATTAGAAAAACTCGATTCGAGTGTAATCAACTAAGAGTCAAGAAGACCAACACTTATTCCTTAGAATTGTCAACGTATATTACTACAGTAAAAAACCACATCACTAACATTTACAATAAAAAAATTGTATGTTTTGTTATTGACAAACTACCGGTTCTACAAATTACCATTAGAAAGCTCGAGTTCAAGGAAAATGTCATCATACAAGTATTTTTGTCTCGTTTTTTCCACTGCCATTAGGTTTTCATCCATAAACCTCCATTAAGTCTTTAGAAAACCAATTTGCCCCTAGAATTTGTTAATTGTCCAAACCACCCTTAAGAGTATCATAAATAACTGTATGAAAAAAATGTTCGCGCACTTTCATATGCAAATTCTACATAATGGTCTTAACGGAAATCTTTTTATGAGCAAAATGGTCATTTTAGAAAGCTTAATGGGGGTCTATGGATGAAAACCTAGTGGCGGTGATAAAAAGGGACAAAAACTGCATGTACTCATGTTCGTCGATGCCAATTTATAGGACATGTCACTTGTCAATGGTAAAACATATAATTTCTCTTATAACAAATAATGCTTACTTTTTTCACCACAAATTTAGTTAGTAATAAAAGCTATAAGACTTGTTATTCCATGGGTTTATCCTGAGAAAACTCACAAATAAATTACTTAAGTCTGAGTTGAGCTACTAGCTAGTTTTTTTTAGAAAAAAAATGAGTTGGGCTACTAGCTTACCCTAGCTAGTGTCAACATGATTGAGTCACAGTGATGAGAATGCAATATGTTGTGTAAGCTATGCTATCTTCATATGGCATGCCTCTGTCCATTACATGCCTATGTCATAATTTTGCACCTATGTAGGGATGATCTAGATATACTTAAGTTGGCACTACTTCTTAGGATAACTCCTTACATATCATTCATAGCTACCTTATATCCCAATACCAGAAAACCAATTGTAGAGTTAGCTTGCACGGTAAGCATTGTTAGCTCTATCAACTAGGGAATCATTTCACTTATTGGAAGGCTAGATGAAGAGTAAGGATAGAGGAGACACCACTCTAACAGAAAAGCTCATCGTGGATAGGCTATAAGAAACTATTTGAAATTCCTCTTTCCATATGAATATCAGAGATGCTTGGTTACTTTGTCCATCTACAAAAGTCGAAACCAAGCTCAAGACTGTCTTTTGGTGAGAGTACTATCAGATATTTTTTTATCAATTGTCAATGGAATGATGCTAATTACTAGCCATATGTCTAACAAGGTGGTTTTTTCCAAGCCACCTTTAACAAGTAGATTATCATGGGTGGGATTTTTGAACCTTTTTCGATGAAGTATATCTAAGACATTTATTTTGAGCTGTTTAACATTCCGGTTATACAAATTTGAACTTCCCGCTTGGCTCATGAAAAACTTCTTTAAAACAGCCAGTTTTCTTAAGTCTCTCCCTCTTCTCATCTTTCCCTCTGTTACTACTACTGCTGCCCTTATCCCCTTCTTCTCCTCCCGTTGTCTCTTTTGGCCAGAGGCATTACAGTACAGTGGCCGCTGGTTGCATATCCCAAAAGGCAGCAGTGGCACATGCATCCCCATGTCTACTAGGTACTCCTCTATGTTTTCTCGTCCATACCATGTTTTGGATGCCCAAAACTTTGTTTAGAACCTATTATGGTTTGGATGTTCAAAATTATTTGTGACGGTTAGCCCTTTTCGTGTGGTTTCGTCTCATGATCCCTCATGGTGTCTCTTATTAGTGTCATGATTAGTTGATGGGTACACTTTCATTTGCATTGCTTGAGCGTATAATTAAGTAATACATACTCCCTCCATTCCCGAATACAAGGATTTCTATAATTCCGCATGGGTATTAATGAAGTAGGTAAAATTAAACTGTTGATGGTTGTGATTGACTGGGATGAGAAAGTATGTGAAAAATTAAATGAGAGATGGTTGTGATTGGTTGAGATGATGTAGGGAGTAGTAGCTTATCCTATATACTTATGAGGTTCATCCTTACTATATATATATATAGTTAATGCTAATTCTCTCTTCTCTCATGAAGCCATATCATCCTAACTATTTGTAGCCTTTAGATCATTCATGTACGATGTAAATTGTCTCTATTCTCTAGGTACACATATAATTTATTCCTACATTTTTAATACGCCATCTCAATTACTTGTACCCTTTGATCTCATATGAAGATACATTATCAATATTTTTAGCATGAGATAATATATAAATGATGTAAATTGTCCAATCATTTAAAACAAAGCAAATCTAATTTGCAAATCTCATACAATTTTTCTGCGGCAATGCGTGGGTTCCCCTCTAGTATATCCAATAAGCACAACCATAAATGTTTTTGTATATGCATCCATGTAGATCATGCAAATTATAACGTACAGGATGAAGCAAGGTGCTTACATGCAATAATGGTGAAAAGGTGTCACTAATTGGCCAAAATGGGAATGCATCCTGCTAGCTAAATAGGCAATAGCTCCAATAACAAAGTTACTGCAATGCACACATGCAGTACACACCTATAGGTAGTTTTTTTCTGGCCTGGCTAAATTAAAAGCCTAAAATTAAACCATTTTCCTGTACTTTGTGCCTTAGTTTTGCTACATGTAACTACAAATATAAACTTGCCTTACATGCACAGTAAAATTAGCGAACTTTGATTGTGTTTTCTTTTAAGATAATGGAAGTAAACACTCCCGCTCTACAATATCTAAAGGTGTACACGGCTGCTCGATCAGTTATATTTTATTACGTAATGTACTCAAAACAACGGAGATTAACTGAATAACTCTGATGTGTCCTTGCTCGAAATTAATTTCTTGGTAACAGTTGAGATGATGTAGAGGAACGCAAATAAAGGACGTTGTCAACACAATGAAAATATTGAACATTTATAAGTTTGTGCATGTTTTAAATATCAAACAGTATTAGTGGGGAAAATTAATTATGGATATCATAGACGGTCAGATATCGGAAAACTATCCTTCAGACAGACTGTTGCAGAGATTTGTGAATTCTGAATAAACAGCAATGACAAACTTATCTCTACCGGAAACCAAATCAGGCTTTCATCTGTGCCATGATCAAATTTATCTTGTTCAATTACACGTGAAAAGAGATAAATAGTACTCCGGCAGGGGGTGTAGTTCATGTGCATGTCCAACCAAAACACTGGAACTAACCCAAATGAATAGATGATGTCAAAGGATTATTTCGATCTCTGTTCTTATTTTTAGTTAAGTACTGCATTAGAACAACTTGCTAGCTCCTGCATGCTTTTTTATTAATCTGTTGAGTTAATTTCTCTCAGGTTAGAGTTTAGAAAGGTTAATTTTGTTATAGGAAGACGCTTAACAAAACTCCTAAACAACACAGATGACAGATCGGCAGAAGAAGAAATATGTTTAGTAGCAGTCATCAAGGCATACCTTCAGCTCCGAGTTGGGGTTTGCGACGAGCTGCTGCTCCTCCTTAGCTCGCCCATATCGATCTATCACTGACTTCATGCTGCACAAAACGAATGGCCGGCACAACTGTTACTAAGATTATTTTTGTAATCTGAAAGCACATGCATGCGTGCTAGCTTTTCAGTGTAAGAGTACGGCAAAAAAGGGTAAACAATAATATGAAGTGAGCAGAAATCATACGTATAAGTGTACAATTATCACAATTTTATTCCAAGAGTGCTAGATCTATTATTGCTTCACTGCCAAGCATAGTTGACATATTTATTCCTTCGAAAAAAATGCATGATAAAATAGTAAACACACAACTGACATAAGGCCTTAAGGGGACCCCAGCTAGAAGCCTCAAGCCGGTTAAAACAAAGTTGATCAACTAAGCTAGTTAATCTGAGACAAACAGGCAATTAAAGAACCTGACACATGTATAAGTTCTTGAACACTGATGACCTATATATATATATATATATATATATATATATATATATATATATATATATATATATATATAGACAGGGAATACTAGGTGCAAAGATGCAAAAAAAACATATAAATTTTCACGATAACTTTTTGTAGTACTGAAGCTGTCAAAGGTAAAACTCGTCCATTAGATTCTAATCTTTCAGAGAGAAAAAAAGACCCGTAGAAACGGAGAATAATAGTAAGAAGAAAGATGCCAACCAAATAAAGTGTTTACGCATGGAGTTGAAGACGAGAAAACATGCTAATCATCAGCCAAAGCAAGAACGGAATCTAGAAAATATAAGCTAGGGCTGGAGAAGCCATTGACCTGGTGCTGGCATACTCGTAGAGGCGGTCGGTGCTGGAGAAGATGATGAGGCCGACCTCGGCGTCGCACAGGATGGCCAGCTCCTTGGCCTTCTTGAAGATCCCGTTGCGCCGCTTCGAGAACGTCACTTGCCGGCTCGTCGAGTTGTCGATCCGCCGGATCACTATCTTGCCCCTCCCCATCGATCGATCTCTGGCCCGCCTGATTCCCTGGCGAGAGCACAGATAGAAATGGAGAAAGAGAGAGAGAGATAGAGAGAGAGAGAAAGAAAGGGAGATCTAGCTAGCAGGAGCTCTTGAAGGAGAAAGCTCCCAGGTTTCCCAGAAGAGGGGGTTGAATTATTGGAGCGGGGGAAGAGAGGAAGAGGAATGGAGGTCTTTTGTTGGTGCCTTTGCAAGTTGGCTTTCCTTTAATTGCTTCCTTCCTTTATTTAGTTAGGAGGGAGAGATATCCCCCCATTGGCTAGGATCACAAGGTGTGTTATTTTAATTGTGAATGCTAAATAAATGACTCAAATTAAGAGGCCCAGGGCAAGGCCAGGCCAGGTAGCTTCTAGAAATTGTGCAGTGCCTGGAATTGGTCGCACTGACGAAAGGTAAAGGGGGATGCTAAGGTTGTGCATCCATAGTAGTACTAATCCATGTTTGGTCTCTTAATTTATTTATTCATGAAGAACTGATATATTTTCTAAAATATATGCCATTACTCACTACAACGGTACCTCTCATCTGTGTCGGGCTGCAACCCACATCTGTGTCGGGTATGGCGCCCGACACAACGCAAAGGTCAGTGATGTGAGGAATCATCTCAAACGGGCATAAGTCCGTCACGGATGAAGCTATCTTAATCGGGCCTCAACTAATACCCGTCACCGATAGTTTTGACCGAGACGACCAGTCAAACTATAGCCCGTCACGGATGACTATCTCAATCGGGCTACAACTAGCGCCCGCCACGGATGACTGTCTCTCTCGAACGGGCCTAAATAGAAGCCCGTCACAGATGACTATTGTTCTCAATCGGGCCCTAACTATAGCCCGTCACAGATTACTGTATTCTCAATCGGACCTTAAGTTACAGCCCGTCACGGTTGACTATAAATCAATCGGGCTTTAACTTATAGCCCGTCACCGATGAGTATGACCACAAAAAAAAATAAATATTGTTTTTTGGCTAGCCTCAGGCCTGTGCTAGCCATGCCCGCTGCAAAATAACAGAAATACATCACAGCATCCCCATCCCAGCATCCCCATCCTAGCATTCACATATATTCACATATATTCACACATCCGAGCATCCCCATTCACATATGCCATTCACATATATTTTACAGAAATAACATCCATATTCACACATGCATATTGGTCACATGCATAGAGATAACAAATATAATAAATATCAATATTACATAATAACATGTGTTTGATAATTCAAACAGGACGTTAAAAAATGTTCATCACTTACACGTGAACCATAAACATTACTTTAGGGTGAATAATTTCGCGGAGGACGAAGTCGGCAATCTCCTCACGAATATCCTCAAAGCTGCTACTCGGATCCTTTAAAAATTTGTCCTACATGTACATAATTCGAAATTAGTCGAACGATCTTTACATACATATACATATATATATACACTTCAATTTAGTTACAACATGTCAGGAATGAGACCACAAACCTCCAATTCAGCCAAAGTCTTCACCTTTTCTTTACACAGAAGGCGCATGTTGTGGCAGACATGGAATCCGCACTGGTCGCCTATTTGTTGTTTGACTGGGAAGTCCTTCTTGTGGATAAGAGTGTTCTGCCCTGTCTTTCGAAGGCCTCCTTTTTGCACATATTGGCCCCACACTTCATCTATTGCGAGTTGAATCGGGGTCCAATCGTACTGTTGCTTGTCAATTTTCGAGTTTAAGTAGTGGCATGTACTCCACTTAGGCGTTATTACCAGTAGGATCCAATGTCCACTGCGGCATTAAATTAGTTAAAGTTAATACTAAAGCTAGACGTGTAATGCAATGTATTTAGGGAACACACTTACTATTGATTGTAGGCGCACATGATGTACTCCTTGTCTTGTCGGGCCCAGAAGGTGTCAAACAAGTAGTTTACCATTCCACTACGGTCCCCTTGAAGATTTGTGACATTAACTACCTGAGGATCAAGGAAGGCAACTTCCGGTGCATTCTTGAGACACCACTTCCAACTATACCTACACGCAAGCCAAACGCTCTTATAAGCATGTTACACGGATTGAGATGAATAATTTTCGTGAGCAAGAGTACTTACAAGGAGTAGCACTTGAGAAGGGTTGTGTCCACCGAGCGGAGCCTGTAGAGGTCGAACAGATCCTTGAAGTCTATCACGATATAATTTGATGGCCCAAGGAATGGCGCTCTGGTGTGTTCGCCTATTATATCATTTTCTCTATTCTTCCTCCTCGCGTTAGATTTCTCCATGTAGTACATGTGTAGCTCCTTGCAAGCGGTGCCCATCGTTGCTAGCACGTCATCTCCAACTAATGGCATGCCTAGTTGGTAGGACGATGGAGGTACGAGCTTCCTATGTGTGACGGGCCCCTTGCTCAGATCTAACTTTGTTGGAGCAAGACGTGAGAGGTGCAGCTTTCCTTTTCCTCGCACCCCTGCAGCAGGTTTTTCGATAACTCTTCTCTGGGGGGAAGAATACACCTTCCTGCTCTTCTTCATGGGTGGGGGTTTAGTGATCGCCATGCTGTCGACCTCCATAGGCTCACCCCCAAAGTCCGTGTCGTACTGTAACTGGACATCGTCAATTTCATGACGACCGGGAGCTGGAGGGGCTGAAGGAGCAGGGGTAGTTTGTACTATCAGACAACCGCTTGGAGCAATGCTTGACCTCGGAATCACCCTTATCTCAATGAGGTGCTTGGGCCATTGGATAAAGGTTCGACGTGCATTTCCAAGGGTTAGGACCTTGTCATTCGGTGCCAGAGGGAGGGGGAAATGATCGAATTCGGGCTTCACCGAGTCAACTTGCACTTTCGCATAATTAGCCCTAAGTTGCGCCCCATGCACTCTTGTCTTCGGGGTCGGCTTGAAAGCAAGGCCCTCAGCTGCAGGAACCGAGAAGGTCGGCACCACCCTTACTGTCAGGGTGCAGCTAGTTGGTTCCTGCGATAGATTCATAAATATTGTTAGAATAGTACTTACCATATGGTTTCGTTAAGAACTCTATGCGTACTATATTATCGTACTGTTATTTGGTCGACGGCAGCGGGGACCGATGGCAGATCTTCCCCGGCCTCAGTTGATGCACAACTGCTGCGCCTCTGCGTGGGACTAGCTAAATCTTGTTGCGTAGCAGCAGCGGCAGCCACCGGGAGATGTTGCTCTTCTCGAATCTCTTGCCTGATACGGGCCCTCATTGATTCAAGCTTTTCGTCGAATTCAGAGCTCAATTCGGCTTTGACCTGCTCCCGGATCTGGGCGGCAAGGCGGACATCTTTTTGCGCCTTCGTGAGTGTCTGCTTCTTGTACTGCCACGCGTAGTCCGGAAATCCAACTTTCCATGGTACGTTTGCGCCAAGTCCCCTTGTCCGTCCACGGTGTTCCTTGTTGCCCAACGCTTTACTGAGGATGTCGTCCTCGCGTCTTTGAGAACTGACCTCTTGCGAGGCTTCTTGGGAGGCAACCAACTCCTTCTGCAGTTCAATTGAGTTCGGATTCAATGAAAAGTTCAGGTTGAAACAGTGCGAACAAATATTGAGATTAGGCACTTACTATATTATCGTACACTTGTTGATCTTGGGGATTTGGAAGCGAAACTGTCCCATCTTCATTCTTCTGGTACCTCGCCCGGGCCCAATTCCTTGCACGTGGGTGTGGGATATCGGCAAACACCGATGGTGTGTTCGCTGCTGCTGCCGCTTCATCCTCCTCCTGCCATTCCTCTAGCTTCCCGACATATCCTGCGGTGCCTAGCCGGTGCGGGTGCACGTTCCTGGCCTGCAGTGCTCGAAAAGCTTCGCTTCTGGCCCGGGATTCTGGGGTCGACTTCTTCTCGTAGAATTGCTCCCAAGCTTCAGCCGTGATGAAGGGCCATTGCTCTGTTGGATCAGGGGTCGTTGGATTTAAGACAAACTCTGTGACCAACCTGCTCTTGAAGTTCTTCCAAGCATTGCCCATAATTTTGAAAGCAGCCCGCTTGAGGCTGTCCTCGTCGGCTGCAGGATACTCGAAGCTCTCCTTGAATTTGAGCCAAGCTGCGTTCTTCTCCACTTCGGGCACATGCTTGATGTCATCAACAAGGATTGTGAAGTTTTCCCTCGCTACGACCCCGCACGTCGACCTAAACTTGGCCAGGACATTCCGAGGACGCGTCGGCAGTCCAACCTAGTTCACCTCTGCTATGGTGTACCGTTCCTTAGGGATTCTGTTCCCTGTCGTACGACTCCGTGCCCTTGAGGACCCACTAGTTGTCGTCGACATTGGTTCACCTTGCTGAGACATCGTCCAAATAACTTAAAAAATAACAAAGTTAATTAATTCTGTAAACAAATTTGTTTGTACGTACTAACTATGGTATTATACATCGTTTCTTTTTACACGTTTCTTAATTATCAAAGAATGACAGATTACGAACATGCATAAAAAATAGAGCCTAAAATATGCATAACATAACCTACATTTCACTGAAATCAATAAAGTGAACTAAAATCACTAAAGTTCACTAAAATAACCTAACTTTCCCTAAGATCACTAAAATAACCTAAATCACCCAAAAACCCTAAAATCACTAAAATCACCTAAGTTTCACTAAACTCACTAAAATCAGTAAAATCACTAAAAACCCTAAAATCATTAAAACCCTAAAATCAGTAAAATCACTAAAAACACTAAAAACCCTAAAATCAGTAAAATAACCTAAATCACCCTAAAAACCCTAAAATCACTAAAATCACCTAAGTTTCACTAAACTCACTAAAATCAGTAAAATCACTAAACCCTAAAATCACTAAAACCCTAAATCAGTAAAATCACCTAAGTTGCAATAACCGGCGGACGAGGAGGCCGGCGGCGGTGCTTGCGGACGAGTAGGCCGGCGGTGGTGGCGGACAAGGAAGCCGACGGTAGCGGTGGCTGTTCTGTGACTTAGAAAAATTTTCGCGCTCTCAGTGCTCTCGGTGCTAGGGTTATGTGACTTAGAAAAATTTTCGATCAGATCTAGATCCAGCGTGGATATCTTAGTACGGGCAGTGAGTGAACATCTCAATCGGGCGTAAACAAAAGCCCGTCATGGATGAGTCATCTGTGACGGGCTCTAGTGTAGGCCCGATATAGATGACTCAATCTCTATCGGGCCTACACTAGGGCCCGTCACAGATGAAAGCATCCGTGACGGGCCATATTTTAATGCCCGATATAGATTGAGTCATCTATATCGGGCCTACACTAGAGCCCGTCACAGATGACATTTGACTCCTGTTCATCATTGACCTGAACTAAAAATAAATAACTGCAATAAAGTACTTCACAATGAAAATTCACTAATTTTTCTAAACTCACAATAATTAACTTATTATCCCAAATAATTAAGTGAAGTACAATAATTCACTAAATTTACTAAATTCGCGATAAAAGTTATTACAAGTTCCACCAATTTACCTAAGTTTTTTTACTAATACAAAATACTTCATGTGTACAACTGGATGGGTCACAAGGTTATGCCTTCCATATGATCTGATCGAGTATATGCCATAGGCTCTTGTGGATCATCGTCAAGGTCGATTTGAGGTCGTACCTAAAGATTCTGGTTGTACTCTTCTTCGTCGACGACGTTGTCAACACTAACAATTCGGCGCTTGCCATCCCTCACGATGTGCATCTTCTTGTTCGCGGGGTCCTTTATGTAGAAAATCTGCACGACTTGTTTCGCAAGTACGAATGGTTCGTCGGCGTATCCAACCTTGGATAGATCTACTAAAGTGAAGCCTTCCTTGTCGACTTTAACACCAGTGCGTATATTGACCCAACGGCATCGAAACAAAGGAACCTTGAATTTCACGTAGTTAAGCTCCCAGATCTGCTCAATGCGGCCGTAGTATGTGTTCGACCCAACTTGATCCTGGAAGGCATCTATACGGCTCCGCTGTTTTGCACTATGCTTTTGTCATCTTGCTGGACGATGTAAAATGTTTATCCATTAATATCGTATCCTTGCCATGTGTCTATGGCCCAACACGGTCCCATTCCCAACAAGTGTACAGTCTCATTTGGGATATCCGTTGACATGGTGACACGATTCTTGAACCATGCGTTGAACTGAGAGTTATGTTCTCTGTTAATCCACGTCTCAGATCGACCCGTGTTCTCCTGCCGGATTTTGGCTAAGTGTTCCTCAAAGTATGGGCCAACTTCTGCCATATGTTGGAGCACAGCAAAATGAGCCTGCCCGTAGGAAGCTTGATCGGGCCTAATTCTTTTCCTCCCGATTGTGCTGGCACCTGACAACCTTCCTTCGTGACGAGACGCTGGAACTCTGATAGGCTCGGCCTCGGACATGTAATGCACGCAGAACTCAATGACCTCCTCGGTCGTGTAGCCTTCAATGATGCTCCCCTCCGGTTTTGCTCTGTTCCGAACGTATGCCTTCAGAACTCCCATGTACCTCTCAAACGGGTACATTTCTCTTAGAAAAGCCAGGCCACATAGTTTTGTTTGCTTCACAAGATGAACAGGGAGATGAACCATGATATCAAAGAAAGACAGTGGAAAAAACATCTCCATGTGGCAGAGGGTATTGACAATATCGGTCTGCAACCCATCTAGATCTTCGGGATCTATAACTTCCTGTCCGATGGCATTGAAAAAGGCGCACAGACGTTGGATCGTATGACGGACTTTGGGTGGAAGAATGCCTCTGATAGCAACTGGCAAGATTTGTGTCATTAGCACGTATCAATCGTGCGACTTCATTCCAACCAGTTTTAGGTCTTCCGATTTGACGTACTTACTAATCCTCGCTGAATAGCCCGATGGAACTTTAATATCTTTCAGGCATGATAACATTGCGATCTTCTCATCCTTCGACGGTGTGTGGCAAGCTGGAGGGAGGTACACTCTACCTGTCTCTGCATCTGTTATGGGCTGGAGTTTACTACAAATGTTCATTTCACTGAAATCAAGGCGCGCGATCAACCCATCCTTTGTTTTGTCGGGAATATTCAGCAGCAGGCCAACCAAACTCTCACAGACATTCTTTTCTACATGCATGAGATCAATACAATGACGGACCTCAAGATCTTTCCAGTAAGGTAATCGCCAAAATATGGACTTTTTCTTCCACATACCCTTGTCCTTTGCCTGACTACGTTTTCTTTTCTTCCCAAACTCGTTGGTTATGTCCTCGACCAAGTTGTAGACCTCATCTCCGGACAAATCCTTGGGAGCAGGCTGAAGTTCTCTCTTACCGTTAAAAATATTCTTCTTCCTTCGAAATGCGTGACGTAGCGGGAGCCACCTCCTATGACCCATATAAACCATCTTTCGTGATTTCTTCAACCACCAGCTGCGTGTATGTTCCATGTAGTCGGAGCAAGCCTTCTTTCCTTTCACGGTTTGGCCAGAAAGATTACCGAGGGCGGGATAGTCATTAATGGTGCAAAACAGTAGAACTCGTAGCTTGACATTCTCCTGACCATACGCATCCCAAGTTTCCACACCTTCTTTCCAGAGCATCTCAAGATCGTCCATAACAGGCTCCAAGAACACATCGATATCATTGCCTGGTTGTTTCGGTCCTTGGATTAGCAAGCACAGCATAATATATTTTCTTTTAAAGCACAACCATGGCGGTAGGTTAAAGTTTGAAATAAGAACTGGCCAGGTGTTGTGAGTACTACTCATGTCTCCAAAAGGATTCATGCCATCTGTACACAGACATAGCCTCATGTTTCTGGGGTCGGCAGCAAAGTCTTTGTGTTTTCGATCGATATTCCTCCATTGAATCGAATCTGCTGGGTGTCTTAGCATACCGTCGTTCCTTCTCTCCGTGGCATGCCAACGTACTAAATTTGCCTCCTTGGGGTTTGCAAATATTCTTTTGAAACGATCAATGATAGGTAGATACCACACAACCTTCGCGGGACCACCCCGCTTTGATTTTTTTCCTTCGTCAGGACTTTTCTTACGTTTGTATCGAGAGGCCTTGCATACAGGACAAGCATCTAACTTCATATATTGCTTGTGGTACAATATGCAGTCATTTGGACAAACGTGAATTCTACGGACCTCTAACCCCAGGGGACACAAAACCTGCTTTGCTTCATATGTCGTCTAGGGCAATGTGTTCCCATCAAGCAGCATGGCCTTCAAAATTCCCAAAAGCTCTGTGAAACTCTTGTCTGTCCATCGACTACTTGCCTTCAGCTTCATTAGGTCCAAGGTAGCTGATAATTTGGTGTGCTTTGCTTTGCATCCGACGTACAGAGGCGTCTGCGAGTCACTGACCAACCTGCTGAACTTTACGGAATCTCTCTCGTTGTAAGCTGGATCCTCAACTTCACGTAACATGTCTTGCAACAGATCATGATCAACATCAACCATTTCACCACCTAGTGGAGAAGGTACAAACATGTCATGCTCATCTTCATCTTCCTGATTTTGCGCACCAGTACTGTCTGCAGCTGCACCACTTCCTGATTCCTGCTCTCCATGCTTAACCGAACATGTGTAGCCCTCCATGAATCCTCGTTGTATCAGATGAGCGTGTACGTCCATTCGGCTATCAAACATATTCTCATTCTTGCAATCTGCACATGGACAACACATGTAATCGCTGTTTCTTCTTTTCCTATCCTCCTCCGCGGCGTTTATAAAATTTAATACCTCATTTCTATACTCTTGACTATGACGTTTCAGAGATTTCGCATACATCCAACTTCGATCCATCGCTACAGAAATGAAAAAAGAATCAGAGAAACATCTTATAAGATAAATACGGCTAAATTCATGAGAATTGATGAATTTTCTAAATTAATGATTATTATTTGTCACTTACCTTTATGAATTTACTGTTTTCTTTGGGAAAAAAATAAAATTTCGCCCCCTCCAACCTCCCACCAGATTTGTGAACAGTGGGATACAGATACTCTGGCGGTTGCGGCTATTTATAGTGTGCACTAACTATCGGGCATATAAGGTATCTTTATCGGGCCTAAAAAAAAGCCCGTCACAGAGGAGTGCCATCTGTGACGGGCTTTGAAGATATTTCAAACGGGCATCGGGATGGGGCCCCTCACAGATGATTGTCATCTGTGACGGGCTGCAATTATAGCCCGATGAGATATTTAAGATTATCTCAATCGGGCCTTATGTTGGGGCCCGTCACAGATGATTGTCATCTGTGACGGGCTCCAACTACGGCCTGATTGAGATATTTAAGGTTATCTCAATTGGGCCCTAGTTTAGGCCCGTCACAGATATGTGTCATCCGTGACGGGCTTCAGTTCTATGCACATTTAACATGTCTCTCTGACCATATCTCAATCGGCCTCTTTTTAGGCCCGTTTGAGATGTATTCTTTGTGACGGCCCGCAAAATCCAGTTATGTTACAGCCCGTCACAGATGAGAGGATCTTGTCGGTGACATGGGACCGGGGGTATCGAGACCAAAGGGAAGGGCAGCCACAGGGATTCACGTGACCCGTTCCCCCGGAGGGGTCGGGCTCGAGGGTGACGTGGCGGCTACCCTCCCGGTATACCCCCGGGGTCGGGCCGCTCCCATTTCTGCCCTGACCCCCTGTGGCGTTGGTGCCACGAGCGCAGGTTAGGTGAGCTCAACGGAGCCCACCTAACCACATTTTTGGCGCACTACGCCGCATTTAATGCGGCGTGGCGCGTGCATATCCGGTCCGTGATCGGTCAGTCGCGGGTTAGGTGGTGCCAGGAAGCCTGTGCGTCGCGTGCGCGCCAGGTGGCCTGCTGCACGCCACGCCCCATCCCATCAGGATGATGAGAGCCCTCTGTCTCTCGTCTCTCAGCCAGAGTTGGTATGCCAATTCCCGGAGTTGGTATGTCAGCTCCGGTCAGATGCTTTCCCGATTCCGGCGCAGGCGAGACGCAGAAGTCGCCCGCCATTTAATGAAGGTTGAAATGGGCGTCCCCCAGAAGGGTCGACTGACCGAGCCAGGTCGTGCTGCGACGTCTGTCAGAGGCTGCTTCCGACGATAGGATAGCCCTAAGTGTAAAAGAATGTTTTCTTTTCTTAGGTAGCTCGTGGCCCATGTGGTAGCCCCTTGCCATATAAAAGGAGGCCCAGGCCTAAGAAAAAAGGGGGGAGACTCTGGCTGGACTCGCTGGACTCTGGCTGGACTCTCTCTGGGTTCCATCCGATTCTCAGATCTACCAGAACACAAGAGTAGGGTATTACGCTTCTTAGTAGCCCGAACTTGTCTAAATCGCCTGCGTCCACACGTTTTTCTCGCTGAGATCCCACAGATCAGGGGCTAAGAATTTCACCTTGCGCCCCCGGCCGAACCGGCAAAAGGGGACCTGCGTGGTCTCCCGGTGAGGAGTTTCACGCTCCGTCATCTGGCGCGCCAGGTAGGGGGCGCGCGCGTGTTTTTCTGAGCCCCCATTTCCTTTCTTGTGCGCCAAGCTTCGCCAGGTCAGCCCTATGGCCGAAGAGGCGGTGGCGTACGATCCTTCCTTGAGCACCAGCGGTGATGGCGGGGAGCAGAACCCGCGCCATCGGGTTCGCACCCCATCGTCCCCCTACCTCGCCGCCCGCAGGCGATGGAGGTGGACGGCGAGACGTAGTGCGTCGTCGCCTCACCTATGGTGATGGCGGCACGCCCCAGGACGCGCTCCACGCGGCGGGCGCACTCTTGCGTCACCCGCCCGTCGTCCCTGATCCAGAGACCCCGGCCCAGCGTTGGCTGGATGACGTGGCCAACCTGGTCATGACGGCGCAGCAGCGCCTAGGCACCGGCCGGCGGTCTTCCGCTGCCGGGACCTTTGGTGCTGCCACCGCCGGCTCTACGTCATCGAGACGGAGGGCGCGACGGGTGACGGCCGACACCCGCCATTCGTCCGCGCTTCCCTCGTCAACGCCTCCGACTCATGGGAATATGCGTGGGGGGCCAGACGCCCGGCTCGATATCGAGCGCTGGCGCGACGCTCGTCGCGCCGCCCATGCAACGGAAGGCGCCTCCTCCTCTGGGGCGCCGCTTCGTTCCGGTCACGGGGGCCGGCCCCCCGTGTCCACGGTTGGTGGTGCCGGCTGTCGAGCCTTCATCGCGTGCCTTCGGAATGTCCATTGGCCCCCGTGGTTCCGGCCCACCATCACCAAAAAATATGATGGGAGCGTTAACCCCGCTGAGTTTCTCTAGATCTACACGACTGGAATAGAAGCCGCGGGAGGTGACGACAGGGTCATGGCGAACATCTTCCTCATGGCCCTGAAGGGCCAGGCGCGGGGTTGGCTAATGAACCTGCCACCCGCGTCGGTCCACTCCTGGGAGGACTTGTGCCAACAGTTCACTACAAACTTCCAAGGCACATATCCGCGCCCAAGCAAAGAGGCGGACTTGCACGCGGTACAGCGGAGGGACGATGAGTCTCTCCGGTCGTACATCCAGCGGTTCTGTCAAGTCCGCAACACCATACCTTGCATCCCTGCACATGCGGTTATCTACGCATTCAGGGGGGGGCGTGTGGCACAACCGTATGCTCGAAAAGATCGCCTCCAAGAAGCCCCAGACTACCGTGCAGCTTTTCGAGCTCGCGGACCGTGTGGCTCGCAAGGAGGAGGCCTGGACCTAGAACTCTTCCGGCTCTGGAGCGGCGGCTCCGGCTGCCCCCGAGTCCGCCGCTCGTTCAGGGCGGCGGGACAGAAGGAGGAAGAAAAGGTCGGCCCGTTCCGACGACGAGGGTCATGTCCTCGCCGCCGAGGGCGCTTCGCGGGCCCCCCGAAAGGGGAGGCCCTGTGGGCGACAAAAAGAAGGAGGCCAGCGCTCCCGGCAGAGGGCGCCCGGCCGACAGATGGTGCACTGTGCACAACACCTCCCTCCACGACCTCGCCGACTGCTGCGCGGTCAAAAGCTTGGCCGAGCGAATGAGGAAGTGGGAGGAGGAGAGGAGGCAGGAACGCCGTGAGGGCAAGGCCCCGGCGAATTCCACCGGCAACCGGCGAAGTGAGGCCAAGCAGAAGGCCCCCGCTGAGGACGTCGACGATGGCGATGATGCCCTAGGCTTTCAGGAGCCCGAGGCCACTGTCGCCATCGTCGATGAGGGAGTGTGCGCTCACGCTTCTCGCCGAAGCCTCAAAGCCATGAAGCCAGAGCTTTTGGCCGCAGTCCCCACCCATGAGGTGACACGGCGGGCGCGTTGGTCGGAGGTCACCCTTACCTTTGACCGGACCGACCACCCGCCATGCATTGCCCGGGGAGGAAAGATCGCGATGGTGGTCTCCCCCACCGTCTGCAACGTGAAGTTGGGGCGCGTCCTGTTAGACGGTGGCGCAACTCTCAACATCCTCTCCCCCGCAGCCTTTGATGCCATCAAGGCCCCGGGGATGGAGCTCCGGCCGTCCCAGCCAATCATCGGCGTGACGCCGGGGCACACCTGGCCACTAGGTAACATCGACCTCCCGGTCACCTTCGGTGGCCCCGCCAACTTCCGCACCGAGCGGGTGGACTTCGATGTGGCGGACCTCAATCTGCCCTACAACGCGGTCCTGGGAAGGCCCGCGTTGGTGAAATTCATGACGGCCACCCACTATGCCTACCTCCAGATGAAGATGCCGGGCCCAAGTGGCCCCATCACCGTCCACGGCGACCTCAAAGTCACGCTTGCTTGTATGGAGCAGCGCGCGGACCGCCTCGCCGCGGTGTCCAAGCCCGCGGGCGGCGATGAGAGGCTTGGCGCCTCCACCTTGCCCGCCCCGAGGCAGCGGATGGCCTCAGGCGATGAGGTCCCGGTGAAGGAGGTCGCCCTGGGCGACGACCCGTCCAAGACCACCCAGATTGATGGTCTCTTGGACGACAAATAGGAAGACGCGCTCGTCTCCTTCCTGCGGGCGAACGCCGACGTCTTCACGTTGAGACCGACGGACATGCCCAGGGTCCCCAGGGAGGTGAACGAGCATCGTCTCGCCGTGTGGCCGGACGCAAGGCCCGTCCGGTAGAAGGTACGGCGGCAGGCCCCGAAACGCCAAGCCTTCATCCGCGAGGAGGTGGTGCGGCTTTTGGAGGCCGGATTCATCCGTGAGGTCATCCATCCGAAGCGGCTCGCGAACCCGGTCGTCGTCCCCAAGGCGAACGGCAAGCTCCGGATGTGCATCGACTACACCGACCTCAACAAGGCATGTCCTAAGGACCCTTATCCCCTGCCACGCATAGATCAAATTGTCGACTCCACCGCGGGGTGCGACCTTTTGTGTTTTCTAGATGCATACTCAGGATATCATCAGATTCGCATGGCTAGGGAGGATGAGGAAAAAACTGCATTCATTACCCCTATAGGAACTTATTGTTATACAAACTTCAGCGTACTACTCGTATTTCTTTGGGTAATCAGATAGGACGCAATGTTGAGGCCTACGTCGATGACTTGGTTGTAAAAACACACAACCAAGAGACCTTGCTCTCGGATTTAGCGGAGACTTTCAAAAGTCTCCGCTCCGCCCGCATAAAACTGAACCCCGAAAAATGTGTGTTCGGTGTGCCTGCGGGCAAGCTTCTCGGGTTCTTGATCTCTGCCCGAGGCATTGAGGCCAACCGCGAGAAGATATGAGCTATAGAGCGGATGCGCCCCCCAAGCAAGCTTAAGGACGTGCAATGCGTCGCCGAATGCATGGCTGCCTTAAGTCGATTCATATCGCGGCTGGGAGAGAAGGCGCTGTCCCTATTTAAGCTCCTTAAGCGCTCCGGGCCATTTACCTGGACGGAGCAGGCTGAGCGGGCCCTCACCCAGTTGAAGGCGTACCTCAGTTCCTCCTCGATCCTGGTCGTCCCGGAGCCCGATGAGCCGCTTCTACTCTACTTGGCGGCAACCCCGCAAGTAGTCAGCGCAGCGTTGGTTGTGGAGCGCGACGAGGACAGTCCTCGGCTCGCGCGCTCCCACCTTGTGTCGACCCGACCCGGGACAGAGAAGGGAGGAGAGGCCCTCGAGCCGGACGGCGGCCTAAGTCCCCTGACAACCGGATGTGGCCCTCTGCCTGCTCGTCCGACTGCGCCGGACGCCCCCGACCCCCAGGAAGGCCCCGGGGCCACTGCGGGAAGGCAGCGCCCGACGCCCTCCGACCCCGAGGTCGTCGGCACAGAAGCCGAGTGGGCCCAGCAAGGCCTCTGGATGACGAGCGCCCCGAGAACAGTGCCATCAGCAGAGAGGACAGGCCCCGCCGGAAGGTGCAGCGGCCCGTCTACTTCGTTAGTGAGGCGCTGCGGGATGCCAAGACCCGATAACCTCAGGCTCAGAAGATGCTCTACGCGATTCTGATGGCCTCGAGGAAGCTGCGCCATTATTTCCAGGCGCATCGGGTCACAGTGGTCACGTCCTACCCCCTCGGCCAAATCCTACGCAACCGAGAGGGTACTGGACGAGTGGTAAAATGGGCAATCGAACTCTCCGAATTCGACTTGCGCTTTGAGCCACGCCACGCGATTAAGAGCCAGGCCCTCGCCGACTTCGTGGCGGAATGGACCCCGGCTCCCAAGCCAGATCTCGGACTCTCCGCCCCCGAGGCCAACATGAGCCCCTCGCAGCTGCCTCACGCCACCTACTGGGTGATGCAGTTCGATGGCTCCCTGGCCCTTTAGGGCGCCGGCGCGGGGGTCACCTTGACCTCGCTGAGCGGAGATGTCCTTAGATATTTGGTTCGCCTAGATTTTCAGGCAACCAACAACATGGCGGAGTACGAGGGACTCCTTGCGGGACTCAGAGTGGCGGCCGGAATGGGGATCCGTTGCGTCCTGGTTCTAGGCGACTCCTAGTTGGTCGTTAACCAGGTCTCCAAAGAGTACCGGTGCTCCGACCCGCAGATAGACGCCTACGTCCGCGAGGTGCGGCGTATGGAGCGCCATTTCGACGGGTTAGAACTTCGGCACGTGCCCAGACGAGATAACGCGGTCGCCGACGAACTCTGGAGGCTCGCTTCGTCGCGAGCCCCAACCCCACCGGGCGCCTTTGAAGAAAGGCTGGCCCAGCCGTCGGCGCGACCCGACCCCCTAGGGGAGACGGACGCGCCTGCGCAGCCCCCAAGGCCCGTCGGAGTCCAGGCCTCGGGACCCGGGGGGGCCGAGCCCGGCCCCCAAGATTGATCGTCTGGATGGCTGAGATCCAGGCATTCCTCAAAGATCAGACTCTACCCGAGGACCGCGAAGGGAGTGAACGCGTCAATCGCATCTCCAAGCGCTACGTGCTGATGGAAGGGGCCCTCTACCGGCGCGGGGCCAACGGAGTCCTCCTGAAGTGCATTCCTCGGGAACAGGGCGTCGAGTTTCTTGTCGATGTACATGAAGGCGAGTGTGGAGCCCACTCCGCCTTGCGCACCTTGGTCGGCAAGGCCTTTCGCCAGGGTTTCTATTGGCCGACGGCGCTCCACGACGCAGCGGACCTAGTCCGACGATGCACGGCGTGCCAGTTTCACGCCAAGCAAACGCATCAGCCGGCTCAGGCCCTGCAAACCATACCTCTTTCATGGCCGTTTGCCGTCTGGGGGCTGGATATCCTGGGTCCCTTCAGGAAAGCCCCGGGCGGGTTCGAGTATCTGTATGTTGCAATCGACAAGTTCACTAAGTGGCCCGAGGCTTATTCGGTCATCAAGATCGACAAGCACTCGGCGCTAAAATTCATCAAGGGCATCACTGCTCGGTTCGGGGTGCCTAACCGTATCATTACGGACAACGGCACCCAGTTCACCAGTGAGCTTTTCGGCGACTGCTGCGAAGACATGGGCATCAAGCTCTGTTTCGCCTCACCCGCCCACGCCAGAAGCAACGGCCAGGTGGAGCGCGCCAACGCGGAAATCCTCAAGGGCCTCAAAACCAAGACCTTCAACATCCTCAAGAAGCATGGTGATTCGTGGATCGAGGAGCTGCCAGTGGTGCTCTGGGTGAACCGAACCACCCCAAGCCGAGTGACGGGGGAAACGCTTTTCTTCCACGTCTACGGCGCGGAGGCGGTCCTCCCATCCGAGCTCACCCTGAGGTCCCCTCGGGCCACCATGTATTGCGAGGCTGGTCAAGATCAGCTTTGCTGAGATGACCTCGACTACCAGGAAGAGCGAAGGCGGCGCGTGGCCCTCTGAGCCGCGTGCTACCAGCAAAGCCTGCGGCGCTACCATCAGCGCCATGTCCGGGCCCGATCACTCTGCGTCGACGATCTCGTCCTACGCCACGTCCAAACGTGTGCTGGCCTAAGCAAACTCTCACCAATGTGGGAGGGTCTGTATCGAGTGGTCGGCGTCCGCCGGCCGGGCTCAGTTCGATTGGCCACGAGCGGCGGCACAGAACTGCCTAACCCGTGGAACATCGAGCATCTTCGCCGCTTCTACCCAAAAGGGGGTCGGGTGTCGTACCTCGGGCTGAGGCCAACCCCGCGTCCCCCTCGGGCACGTAGGGTTGGCCGGGGGCTCCCACATGCACATACTTGTTTAATTTTTTCCTAGCATTTCAATAACAAGCATTTTTAATTTCCTAAGGACTGCGCCTGTGTTATCGTTTCCTTTCGAAAAATTGACTTGAGTCAGTCTGCTCGTCCTTGCCCTCGGCAGCCCGGGTCGTCTAAACCGCCAAACGGGGCCCGGAACCGAGCCGTGCCCCGGGGCGCGGTGAACTCCGGGGGGGAATCGGCAATGGCCCACAATTGGGTCCCCATAACCCTTGATCACCGCGCTCCCGGCCTGGCCAGTCTCGACATGCGGATCTCCCCAGGCACTAGCTCCGACCCGCGCCGCTTGAGGCTGGGGCCCGAGCATGAGCCCTCGCTCAAGCCAAAGATGCAAAGGGATCGCGACACAGACCATCCTTATCACGAGCATATAGCAAACATAACTAACATAGAAGTTAAAATCTTGGTTGATTGCAGATAAGATGAAGTCAGATATACAAGCATTGGCCCAAAGGCCTCAGAATATGAAGGAGTAAAAAGTTAAGATACGCGGGGGACCGAGGGCTCACTCCGACGCACCCGGGTCGCCGGCCTCGCCGTCGCAGTCGTCGTCGGCACCATCGTCGCCGTCCTCCTCCTCGTCGGAGTCGAGGACGAAGACGAGCCGTCCCCTCGAAGCCGTGGACGATTTGACCGGTGGCATCCCGGACTTGGCCTCGGTTCCTGGGGGGAATTCTTCCAGCGCCGTCCACGGGGAGAAGTCGGGGTCCCGGGCTTGGTAGCTCGCCAGCACGAGCTCCACCGCCCCCCGGGCGAGGTCCCTTGAGGAAGACTTAACCGTCTCCTCGATCTCCTTGGGGAGCCTTTCGAGGTCCCCGGCCATCTCCGAGAGGCGCTGGGCGAGGCCCCCCTGGTTGGCGGCGTACTTTGCGTACCGCCCACTCCAGATTCCCGGCGCGATCGAGGCGGGAGACGGCGTCCCGAAGCATGCCGGGCCTCACCTCGTTCAACAGCCGGAGGGCCTCAACCTCCTCGGTGGACGAGTCCAGGGCGCACTGCAGCTTGGCGATGGTGTCCTCGGCGGCTGTGAGGCGGGCGGCCAGATCGCCGTGGCCTGCGGCCGCCCCGCCGCTGCGCGCCCGCGCGTCCAGCTCCCTTGCCCGCGCCTCGAGTTCGGAGGCCCACTGGTTCAGCGCGTCCCTCTCCGCGTGGGCGCTTTCCAGATTACGGCGCACCTGCTCCTCCCGCGCCGCCTCGCGGAGGAACAGGCTGTCCGCCAGCCGCAGCCCCGCGGCCTCGGCCTCCTCGAGGGCTCGCCCCCGCTCGGCGAGCGTGTCTTCGCGGAGGCGGAGTGCGGACTCCTGCTCGGCGGAGGCAGCCTCGTGCGCCGCCAGCGTCGCCTCCCGTGTAGCGGCGGCGGCCTCGCGTGCCGCCAGCGTCGCCTCCTTCGCGTCCAGGGCGCGTGCGCGCTCCTCTAGCGCCTCCAGCTCCCGGGCGCAGAGGTCAAGGGCCTCGGCCCGCCGGCGCACAGCAGCCTCTTGCACGAGCAAGCACGAGGCCCGCCCCCCGAGCGTGGCGGTGCGCTCCTCCAGCGCCATGGTTCGGGCCTCTAGGGCCTCCTCGCGCTGGCGGGTCGCCGCTTCGATCTCCACCGCCCGCAGCTCCCGGGCAGCGGCGGCGTCGAGAACTCCGCGGGCGGCGTCGAGCTTCTCCTCCAGCTCCGCCATCCGGCTCCTGTATTGGAGACGGAGGTCGTCCCGCGCCCCATCGAGCGCGGCGGTGGCGATGAGGGCTGTCTTCCGCTCCTCCTCCACTTTTCGGGCGATTTCCATCAGGGTCCTGCGACGAGCCTCGAGCTGCGAGGTGTGCAGGCTGTGCGCCTTACGGCCGGCCTCCACCATGGCCTCCACGGAGCGCCGCCCCTCCTCGACGCGCGCCCACGCCGCGTCGATTTCTGCCCGCTCCGCCTGCAGGGCCTGTATTTGGGCGCTTAGCCCGTCCAGCACCGTGCTGTTGGCCGTAGCCAAGGCCTGCAGGAGGGGCTCCGCGATTAGCGGGGTGGCGGGCGAAAAGGGGGAAGGCCGTCCCTGTGGTGGTGAAGTCCGGCTCGGCTCGCCGGTCGGTGTGTTGGCCTCGGGGGCCTTTCCCGAGGCCGGCTCGCCCGCAGCGCCGCCTGAGGCGTCGGTCCCCGGGTGCGCCCTCTCGGCGTCATCATGGGCCGCCTCGGGGGCGGCCTCCGCCTCCGGCGCTATCGGGTCGGGGACCTGGGTGGCAGGCTCAGCCGCCGGTGCCTCGTGCGCGCGCGCCACCTCTGCCTCCCGGGCAGCCTCCTCGGCCCGGCGGAGTCTAGCCGCCTTCCGAGCAACCTCCTCGGCCTGGCGGACTCGGGCCGCCTCTCGAGCAGCCTCTTGAGCTACCCGTAGGCCGCCTCCTGCAGGTCGACCTCCCGCCTGTGAGCCTCTGCGGTCGCCGCCTCCCCGACCTCGTTGCCTGCGGACCGGCCGGCCTTGGAGTGACGCGTGGGGCGGGACGGGATCTCGCTGAGGCAGAAGAAAAATGTGAAACAGAAAGATGTAAGTAAAAATAAGCCCGGCGGTTAGGGAATGAGAGTGTGGCCGCTATGGGTAAGAGGTCGAACCTGCGGGGTGGCCGGCTGAACGACCACTTTGGGGGCGTGATGAGGCTCCCCCTGCACGGCTCGGTCTTTCCCATCTTGCGGAGCCGCTTCTTCTTCCTCTCCCCCTCGGGCTGGGGCGTCGGTGCGACGTCCTCCGGGCGCCTACCGCTGACGTGCTCCGCCCCGCCCCCTCGGGGAGGAGATGGAGGAGGGGTCGCCTCTAGCTTCCTCTTCCCCTTGGCGTCGGCAGGGCGGCTACCCCCCGAACCCCCGCCGCGGGGCTCGGAAGCATGGCCCCCTCCGAGGGTAGATTGGTCCCCTCTGCGGCTGCCGCCCGCGCCATCATGGCCTCGGGGGGGCCGGCCCCCCGACGCCCCGACCACCTGCATGATGGCCAGGATGTTGGCACGCTCTGGGTCGCTGCAGAGAGGGAGGATCCCCCGAGGGATGAGGGATGACTCCACGGAGCTAAGGTTTAGCACCTGTTGGACCACCATCCTGAAGTCCTCGGGGTCCCAATCCCACTTACGCCCCTGGTGGGTCCTCAGGAGGTCCTCGGTCCCAGCGTACTCCCAGGTGCCCCGGGCGTGTCGCCGGAGTGGCGCGATCCGGCGGCGGAGGTAATCGCCGAACACCATGGCCCCCGTGAGCCCCTGGGCTCGCAGGCCCGCCAGGCTGTCTAGGACGGCGTCGTAGCCGTCCCCCAGATCCACCGTCGCCCGCCAGCTTGGCGCCTGCGCTGGGGGCTGGCTCGGGAGTCGGAGGCGCGCTTCGTCGGGGAGGGGGGTGTAGAACCAGTCGCTCTTCCAGTCGTCCCACTTCTTGCGAAGGACACACGGGATGTAGCGGTTCAACACCTACCCCCGCGGCTGGAAGTAGCAGCCATCGACCACCGTCGGCGGCGATACCGGCTGCACGGTGAAGAACCACCGAAACAACCGAAAGGATGGGCGCACCCCAATGAACATCTCGCACAGGTGTGCAAAGATGGCCAGCGTCATCACCGCGTTGGGGGTGAGGTGCGCCATCTGGAGTCCGTAGAACTCCAGAACGTCCATGAAGAATGTGGAGAACGGCGGGATCAAGCCCGCCATGGCGAAGGAAAGGAAGAAGACGGACCGCTCCGGGTAGTGCGGCGCCGGGCGTCCCTTGCCCAGCGCGACCACCTCCCGGGTGGCAGATTCCGGCATGAACCGGCGCGGTAGCCCGGCCTGCCTCTCGCTGGTGATGCGGGAAGGCGGCAGCACGCTGCCGTCAAGCGGCGCGGAGCTCCGCGTCATGGCGCCGGCGGAGGGGGAGCTTGAGGACGAGAGCGTGTGGCGAGAGAAGGCGAGAGAAACGAGAGAGCTAGAGCACGGATGGCAAAGGCAAGGAAAAAGTGGCGAGAGGAAGGAAACGAATCCCTTCCTCGGCGCCCTTTATGCCCTTGCCTCCGCCGCGCTCGGCTCCTCGTTTCCCGCGCCCATCTCCTTGCCCCCTCGTTTCTCGCGCCCACGCCTCCACTAACCCCACTCGCCCGCTTACGGCGCACGCGTCAGTCGTGCGACCGTGACGGTCGAGAAGGGGCAGATCGTGCGCGCATTAATCGCGCTCCGTTACCGCGAAAAGCGCCAATCATTACGTCCCCAGGCGAAGTGGACCGACGTGTCCCGATCCGCGCGCTGCCTCGAGTAATATTGTGGTTACAAGGAGACCGCTCATTAATGTCCACTGGCATTCTTCACCGTGACGCGTGGCTCACGACCGTAGGAGTCCTGCTCGCCCTTGGTGGCCGGTCCCACCTGTCACCAGGACCGAGGGGTGGCGTCAAGCCTAGATGCCCCACCCCCGGGTATGGCCACCCGGGCGTGACGCCGGGGGCTACTGTCGGTGACATGGGACCAGGAGTATCGAGACCAAAGGGAAGGGCGGCCACAGGGATCCACGTGGCCCGTTCCCCCGGAGGGGTCGGGCCTGAGGGTGACGTGGCGGCTGCCCTCCCGGTATCCCCCCGGGGTCGGGCTGCTCCCATTTCTGCCCCGACCCCCTATGGCGTTGGTGCCACGAGCGCAGGTTAGGTGAGCTCGACGGAGCCCACCTAACCACATTTATGGCGCACTGCGCCGCATTTAATGCGGCGTGGCGCGTGCATATCCGGTCCGTGACCGGTCATGGTGAGTGACCGGTCGCAGACCGGTCAGATCGCAGGTTAGGTGGTGCCAGGATGCCTGTGCGCCGCGTGCGCACCAGGCGGCCTGGTGCACGCCACGCCCCGTCCCATCAGGATGATGAGAGCCCTCTATCTCTCGTCTCTCAGCCGGAGTTGGTATGCCAACTCCCGGAGTTGGTATGTCAGCTCCGATTCTGGCGCATGCGAGACGCAGAAGTCGCCCGCCATTTAATGAAGGTTGAAACGGGCGTCCCCCGGAAGGGTCGACTGACCGAGCGAGGGCGTGCTGCGACATCTGTCAGAGGCTGCTTCCGACGATAGGATAGCCCTAAGTGTAAAAGAATGTTTTCTTTTCTTGGGCAGCTCGTGGCCCATGTGGTAGCCCCTTGCCATATAAAAGGAGACCCAGGCTTAAGAAAAAAGGGGGGAGATTCTGGCTAGACTCGCTGGACTCTGGCTGGACTCTCTCTGGATTCCATCAGACTCTCAGATCTACCAGAACACAGGAGTAGGGTATTACGCTTCTTAGCGGCCCGAACCTATCTAAATCGCCTGCGTCCACGCGTTTTTCTCGCTGAGATCCCACAGATCAGGGGCTAAGAATTTCACCTTGCGCGGTCTCCCGGTGAGGAGTTTCACGCTCCGTCAGATCTGCACTAGTGACTCATCTTTATATTTTTCTAGCATTTTTTAGAATTTTGTATTTGCAACAACATTACTTCAAAATTTCAATCTTTTGCCGTGATTTATATATTAGACATATATACACAGTATTGCTATCATGCTTATCTGGTGTACACATACTAACAACATACCACAGGTGATGTACTGAAGAACTAATCACATGCCTAGTTTCATTGGTTTCACATTGAAATTTTTTTCCTCTATTTATTTTTGCATATATATAATACTACCTTCGTCCTAGAATGTAGCATCATCAAAAGTTTGCTATATTTTACAACGGATGGACTATATACTAACTGAACACTCTAATTTATTTTACTCAACCATAAGAATTGCCATGTAAAATTAATTACCTACACCACTAGAAGGTCATCGATTATGGGTGGTTTAAATCTTTTACTAGCATTAGGGAAGGTTTGATCAACCGACTTTGGAAAAGAGTAAGTGATAAAGAGGGTCATCACTGCCTCACGAAACCGTCTTGAAAACTAATGCAGCTATAGTTTGAAACTAGAACAATGTTCTCACATACGGTTCTAATTAAGTCGAGAACAATCATGATAGGTGTACCAATGCGCCAAAGAGAAATGGCTAACCTTTTACAATGGCTTTGGATTGTTCTCATTTGATTTTCATAACATAGCAAGGTTTATCATCTACCTACCAAAATAGTTTCAACTAGAAAAAGACTTGTAGGAGAAGAAAAGAAAATAATGTCATTTAGAGTAAAGTGACCCAATTTTAATAATCCTGATGATAAAGTGATCCAAAGATAAATTTTAGTTTGCAGTGATGATAGCTGCTTCCTGAGCAATCTCTACTATGGTTGCATGCTGTCATCCTTTTTCCATGGACAATTTAAAACATAAAGCCTACTATAATGTAAAATTCTTTACATGTACATGCATGTTCATCCATGCATTTTTGTACATCTAAATGTAGAACTTGATCTCGTTAATTAGCTGGTGAGGTCAGGCATCTCTATCATAGCTAATGAGGTGGTCACACAAACCTCGGCATCTCTCCCTAATTAACCTCCGTTCGTCTTAAACAACGTTGGAGTACTAGAGTACTCCGTACTAGAGTGCCAAGATGAAAATTTTAATTAATCGGTACTAAAATTGAGACGTGCATCTCGTAACAATTGTCGCGCTGATCACATGGGAGCCTAATATAATGCACGCCCATGAGTGGCCACCGTGCCCCAGGCCAGCCAATGAGAGCTAGCTAGCTCTTAATTACCTGTGTGTGGTTAGTGGAGTAGTTTATTGTTCTAAATCGAGCAAAACGACAGAGTGCGCGACCAACGATCCTCTTAATTCCGACCTCAAGAGATTAATTAGTCCTGTTTAATTTGCCCCGTAAGCTAAACGGCGGCATAATTAAGCTAGCAAGCTATACCTCATGTGACTAGCCAATTGATTGGCTGAGACGGCTACTACTAATAATTAATATTAGATGAATATTAGATGAATCGAGTATAGAACTATATATAGATTAATTTGTACAGATTGATAGATCTATGGACTGCATCTTTCGGAGTTCAGCTAGCTCTAGAGATCGTGCAGGGTTTTCTGAATAGGGAAAGAAGGGGAAATTAATGGCATCGATCCGCCATTAAGTGTAGGATTAATTATAGCAAGTTGATGCCTTCTGAATTCTTACTTACCGCGCACCCTCCACGGTTATACTCCTCCCGTCCCAAATTATCCAAATTATAGGACGTATTCGTTTTTAAAAAAATCAAACTTAATTACTTTTGACTAATAATCATACTAAAACCATATCTATACTAAGTACTTTTCATATAATGCTAATTTTATTTTTGTTGAAAACATAACATGAAATTAATTAATGGTTCAAATATGTCATTTAAAATCATGTAAAAAAATATATGCTTTATAATTTGGGAAGAAGAGACTATAACCATAAGATTATGATGCTTGTCAAATCAAGATTAGGTGCTGAATTTTTGCAAGAGAACCACACTAACACTCCTTTTTTGGGAGCTTCTCACAGTTGTAGACATGCCGCTTTCCTAGAATCTATAGCTCACTCAAACAGTACAATTTCTCTCACCTACATTTTGAGAATTTATAGTTGCAGAAGTGAAAAATAAATTAGACGTCAAAAGTGAAAAATAAATTAGACTGCATCTCAGAATTTCGAGATCCCCCGAATAGGGCATATCTCAAAATAATAGCAATAATATGTCCCACATTAAGTTTCTGAATTTCCTTAATTTCTATAAGAATATTCCCTGCTAATTAGGTCTGCTATATATGGGCTTTTTTAATTATTCTTGAACTTGTTTTGTTCTCATGGTCAACAGCTTACATGCTAGGATCCTTTTTTTTTTAGACATCATGCTAGGAACTTGTTCGTCAGGTAATGCCAGTTACTAAAAGTCAAGATATAGGTGATAAAACCATTATACACACCCTAGGTATTCCTCCGGTCATAAAAGAATGTTGTCTCCAATGATGTGTACATGTAGCTAGTCAATCCGCGTTAACCTTAACCATATGTAGTTACTACTCTATCGAAAATGTAGGTTTTGGGTATATATATGAAAATAATTAATATAGTCACATTTATCATAACGATATATTTTTTATTAATACTACACTTATACTACTCTCCTTTTCATTTATGCAAGAGAATTAGAATATTAGATGATCAAAGTCATGCCATATATATTGTCTTTTAGAAATAAAATACATAAGTTGTTTTTGTGAGGGTAGCTACCACTCTCATCTCTAACTCGAAATTAAGCTACCCCGAGGCAGTGTTAAGAAAGGATAGATAATACCTCTCTTCGTTTCAAAACAAGTTATTCATAGGATATGATAGATTTGTAGTATTAGAATATGTCACATCTTTTACGATAATTTATTTAGATAGGAGGAAAAATATTTAAGTAAGGATTTGCATTCACCGATGACAGGAAGTATTGTCGTAGGAGAAGCACTAGGTCCGTCTTTTTGAGTGAATATGTTTCTGACTTCGAGCCAGCCAAGAGGTTCATGGTGCCAATGCTCTATTGCAGAGTGCACGTGAACACGTTACCTGAACGGCCTGCGCAGTGCGCACGAGAGCCAACACATTTGGTTTTGCACCCTTTGCTTATCACGGGTTAATCATAGATTATTTGCTCTACAATTCTAACAATACAATTTCTCGAAAAACTTTTTCTAGTATATTGATTAAACTAGTTATTCTAAGTTATTTGTTAAATTTATTTATTACAATATTTAATTATACCTTTAATAAATATGTAATGTGCATCAATAATACGATAAATTAATAATTTGTTTCAACCACTGCCAAAGATGAGCAAATGTAGCAGTTGCTAGCTACTAGTATCACTTATGTTAGGTTCAGCTCTATGCTAGTTGCAGATTGCATATGAGGGCCATTCCTTTGGATCCATGAATTATAATAGCACTTTCAAGCGCGAAATGATTGTTCTTCATATCTTCTTTGAAACGAATTTTCTTCCTATCTCAGAAAAGAAATATGTCTACTTTCAACTGCATATAAATAGAAATAGTTGGTTGTAACTAAACACGGCATCTACAAACCTTAATCTTCATTAAACCAGGATGATCTAAAAAACGGTGGGCGCAACGCATAACATTGCTTATAAAGCAAGCACAAATAAATTATCACTCTAACGTGTCTAGATAGATAAGTTTTAGAACCGTCGAACCAATCACAACCATATCCGATGCGATACAGGGCCCACCATGTTGGAACTCGATGTAAATGACCCCAGAATAACCTATAATATATTTAAAAAATTTTATCCGTTGTTGTCTTGCTACACTGATCATATATATAACCCAAATTGTTCGTTGTAGTTTTAATAACTTGGGAATAAAATGTTCACACATCAAAATGGTTTTGACCAATTTACTCCTACCTCAAGAGATCATCTCTAATAAACTTTAGGTGACAAAACAAGACATATATTAGAGAGTAAATAACTTTGAGAAATGTGGATATATATATATATATATATGTATATATATATATATATATGTATATATATATATATATATATATATATATGTATATATATATGCATCCCTGCGTTGTTGCCTTGTTGGTAGCTCAAATCATTCGCCCCAAACTCACAAAGGATCTCCGCTAGCAATTCCTCGGCCAACTGCTCTTGCACTGTTTCAGGCTTTGGTGCAGAGCTCGAAATCGGCCATATGTCTGGCCAATGGCCATGCGCCAACCGTAATGGCTGCAGCCATTGTCATGTGACGGCCATACTGATAGTGCCGCACAGTACAAGACTTGCACGTTGCAGCGTAGCAAACGAGCATAGTATGCAGCCTTCCCGATGTGGCAAGCAGCTAGCGGCAAGCCGGCTGGCGACCTGGCTTTTCCGGGAATGTTAACTTTTGGCCTTGCTAAAGTCTCGTGGATTCCAAGTGTCAATCATCGTCTGCATGGCAGAGGGCAAAAGCAAGATCTTGTCCAACAAACGTAACCATCGGTGTGGTTATAGCTTTGACCGTGGGTGCAAAGCACAACGATGAGTATAGTTGGTTTTCCAGCGTTGGATTCCGTTTTTTTTGGGAATTGGTCATATAGAGCCTGAAGTAAACATACTTTAAAGAATTTCGTAGATTAATATTAGTAGTACTAATTTGTTGTTTTTTAAGTAGTTTTATCTGGCATAACTTAAAATAAACTGAAAAGATGAACATAGGTGTGTTTGAAAGTCCTGAAGATAAAGATAAAGATGAAGATTAAGTGTTTCACGTAAAATGAGATGTCATTAACGTGTGATTAATTGAGTTTTAATTATTACAAACTTAAAAATGGATTTATCTGATATTTTAGAACAACTTTCATATAGAAAATTTTTGCACGAAACGCACCGTTTAGCAGTTTGAAAAGCGTGCCACGAATATTTTATCTTTTATCCTGAGTAGTAGTAGAAACGAACGCAGCTGGCCAGCTAGCTAATAGAGCGTATCCTATGAGTTTAGTAGGTGAAGATAAGCTCTTTGGACTCTTACCCACCGTTCAACCACATGTTAGCCCATGACATGACGTTGAAGAAAAGTTTCTCGAAATTTAACCGCTATGTGTGCCTCTAACCAATGAGATAAGAAAGGATATCATAAATATTAACATGAATCAGATCAATCATGTGTGAGAGATTCACATTGTCGATAACTTTTTTTTTGTGTATATGACCAATTTTCAGGCTATAGCTACGTTTCCTAGTTTTGTCAAAATATTGTGCCACTATCTTTTATCAAAAGGATGACTTTATATTTAAAAAACAAGTTTTATTTTGTAATTATAGCCGAATTAGCATGACTATATAATATTACCCTTGTCCAAAAATATAAAGAATTTTGAGTATATATCTACATTGCCAAAATCCCTTATATTTTAGAATGAGATAGTACTAAAGATATCATTACATTGGCTTAAAACCGAACATTATAAACTTTCAAATTAAACTATGTGTATAGTGCTTTCAATATCGTTCGGTCAATCCAAGAAAAGAACAATAACCATTTTGACCCCCGCGGGCCCTTTCTTTTCAATGCGGTCATCAATAGTCTCGATTTGAGAGAAATTGATCTATCAGGGAGACAATTCACATGGGCAAACAACTTGAAAAATCCAACTTATGAAAAGTTGGATAGAGTGTTGATGAACACTGACTGGGAGCAAAAGTACCCATTAGTCACATGTCAAGCCCTACCAAGGGCCATTTCAGACCACTCTCCTATTATGCTAAGATCCGGGTCGCATGCTCATTTGGGTAGTCAGCCATTATTCCGTTTTGAATTGGGATGGCTAGAGCAAGACGACTTCTTTGAGATGGTGACCAAAGAATGGCACAACACAAATAAGGGAAAGAACCCTATATATGGAACATTGGAAAAACAAGATTGTTCACCTCCGACAACATTTAAGATGTTGGGCTAGAAGCATAAGTGGCACATATAAAAAAGAAAAATTAAGGCTTTTAGCTTTGATTGATGTGCTAGACAAAAAAGGCTGGACAAACAATTCTATCCTCCACTAAATTTGCTTCTTTGAAGCAGGCTAAAAATGAGTTAGCGAAATTGTTAAGGAAGGAAGAGTTGTATTGGTATCAACATTCCAAAGCAAAACACTTGCTTCAAGGGGATAGCAACACAAAATATTATCACCTTATAGCCAACCGTAAACATCACAAGCAGATGATTTTCCAGTTGGAACAAGACGGGGTAGTAATAACTGGTGATAAAAATCTTAAGGATTACATCACTAATTATTAAAAAAGTTTGTTTAGTCCCCCAAAAAAACAACCATGTTTCTATGGTAGAGGGATGGACTCATGACATCTCACAAGTTTCAGATCTGAAACTGAATTTTCCAGATGGAGCAAAACTCGGCACCAGGACCTGATGGCTTTCCAGTAGAATTTTATCAGTTTTTTTGGGAGGTCATTAAGGATGATCTCATGGATCTGTTTAGAGAATTTAATAGAGGTACACTTTCCCTTTTTAGCTTGAATTTTGGTACAATTGTGCTATTGTCCAAAAAGGTTGATACAAGACAGATCCAACAATATAGACCTATTTGTCTTTTGAATGTCAGCTTTAAATTTTTTACAAAAGTTGGCACAAATAGGATTATATTAGTTTCCCACAAGGTCATAAGCCCAACCCAAACGACATTTCAACCCGGTAGAAATATCATGGAAGGGGTGGTGATCTTACATGAGACAATCCATGAGTTGCACACAAAAAAAAAGATGGAATCATTTTCAAAATTGACTTTGAAAAGACTTATGATAAAGTTAAATGGCAATTCCTCCAACAAACACTACGGATGAAAGGGTAATCCCAACAGTGATGTAACTGGGTTTCCAAATGGGTTGGAGGAGGAAGTGTTAGTGTCAAAGTTAATGACGACGTGGATCATAATTTTTAGCCTCGTAAGGGTTTGAGACAAGAAGACCCAATGTCCCATATTCTCTTCAACATAGTTGCAGACATGTTAGCTATTCTAATCGAAAGAGCTAAACACAATGGTCAGATTCAAGGAGTAATCCCACATTTAGTGGATGATGGATTGTCCATACTCCAATATGTTGATAATACGGTATTATTTCTTTGACATGACTTTCAATAGGCAAAAAATTTGAAGGTCATTCTAAGTGTGTTTGATCAACTCTCTGGGCTGAAAATAAACTTCCACAAAAATGAGATTTTCTGCTTTGAGAAGACTAAGGAAATAGAGGACAAACATAGACAACTGTTTGGTTGTAATTCTGGTTCCTTTCCATTTAGATACCTAGGTATCACCATCCACTACCAAAAACTTCGAAATATTGATTGGAAAGCGGTAGAGGATAGATTTGAGAGAAAACTTAGTACCTAGAAGGGCAAAAACATCTCCTATGGTGGGAGATTAGTCCTTCTTAATTCAATTCTTTCGAGCCTGCTCATGTTCATGTTGTCCTTCTTTGAAATACCCAGGGGTGTACTTCAAAGATTAGATTACTGCAGATCTTGTTTTTTCTGGTGCAGTGATAGTAAGAAAAAGAAGTATAGACTAACCAATTGGGAAAACATTTGTAGACCAAAAGATCAAGGTGGACTAGGTGTCCAAAACTTTAACATTAAGAATAAATGCCTGTTAAGCAAATGGCTATTTCAATTGCTCAATGGCGAAGGCCTATGACAAAGTTTGCTACGGGACAAGTATTTAAAGGGTAAACCCCTCTCCCAAATGTCACACAAACCTGGGATATCTCAATTCTAGGATGGTTTAATGAGAGCGAAATACCACTTTTTCCGATATGGGTCTTTCAAACAAGACAATGGGACGAAGATAAGATTTTGGGAGGATACGTGGTTAGGACCACGTCCTCTCAAAGAGCAATACCCTTCCCTCTACAATGTGGCTCAAAGAAAACAATCATCTTTGGCGGAGGTTATGAGTACAACACCATTAAATATTTCTTTTAGATGGGTAATTGTTGGAACCAAATTAGCCGAGTGCAATGATTTAGTCCATCGTTCAACGAATATAACCCTATCGAATGAAAAGGATTGCTTTACATGGTTGCTAAAAAAATGGCCAGTCTTCGGTTAAATCTATGTATAATGTGATCATAAACTCTAATGTGAGTATCCGCAAGAGGATCTGATCTTATGAAAGTTAAAGATACCACTAAAAGTTAAAGTCTTTATGTGGTTCCTACACAAAAAATAATCCTAACAAAAGATAATCTCGCTAAAAGAAATTGGGGGGAGGAAAGCATTGTTGTTTTTGCCATATAAATGAGACCATACAATATCTTTCTTTGATTGCCATGTCGCACAGTGTGCTTGGCGATTTGTCTTTTTTGCTTTTAACATCCGCCCTCCCCGAAATGCTAAACAATTTTTTGGTAACCGGCTAAAGAGAGTGTCTAGATCCATTAAAAAGTTGATTTTATTTGGAACTAGTGCCTTATGTTGGACAATTTGGCATTGTCGGAATGATATATTTTTCAATAACAAAAAATTGTCTAATCCATATGCAGATTATCTTCACATCTTTCAGTTGGCTCCATTCTTGGTCCTTGATGCTTTCACAGGAGGAGCGAGATACTATGCGTAGTGTAGCTACACTCTTGGAATCGATAGCCAGGAGTCTTTTATCTCATTTTGGATGGCATAATTTTTTTAGAATATCATTATAGATTCTACGTATTTTCTATTCGATATTTCATTTGGATATCATTAGGAGGGAGATGGGGTTTGTCCCATAATCTCAAGTTTTTTTCCTATCTTTTCTTGACTCATTAGTTGTGTGCCTGTTGGCCAAGGCCGGAGATGTAAATCATTTTTATTATTAAAAAATATGTATAATACGGTGAATTCTCTATAAAGAAATGGCGACCAAAATGGGTTTATCATGAATATGCTGAAGATTTTAGGTCAATATGTCAACTTAATAACTTTCGTGTGGTACATGCAAATTCAAGTGGCATATTGTTTCCAATCTGCCCATGACCGATGCTGTCATGCTGTGTGGTGAATCATCAAAACACGCGCACAAAAAAAAGGTTATTGATTACTAAAACGATGTGGCTTCATGCTTTTCCGTTTATTTATTTATTTATTTTGAAGACTGGTTGCATGCATGGTTTCTGTTTGTCACCGCAATGACAACTAAGAGCACAATAACGTGCATGAGCATAATTATTTTCTCTAAAAAGAGATCATATATAATAAAACCTGCAAAAATATGGTACCACCAGATGAGTGAATTCATATTAACAAATGCAGCAATAATCATCATTAGGTACAGGATTTTTACTTTATTTGTTACGGCTAAAATATAATAAATTTGAAGTTAAGACTTTACATATAAATGTAATACTATTGAAAATACTTGTACAATTTTTTTAGATTTTTTTGATAAAATTTGTTAGTTGGTTTGTACGGTGTGTACATGAAAAAAACTACTTGTATGCACAAGATACATTTCCTATAACATAATACTCTAAATGAAAAACTCCAAATAAATGGCAGGGAACTATGATCTTTATGATATTAATTAGTTGTGTCTTTGGCCATATATAACATTATTTTAGAGATAGTTTGGTGTTTTTTTCAATGGTGAGTCTATCAATGCCTTTTCATGTAATCTTTGTGCTTTTATAATCTTGTTTGGTTAGTTTGAATCCAGCTGGCGAGTCAAGCTACCAAACATATTTGTTTAAGTCCACTTTTGTGACCTATTAAATAGGTTGAACGACTGAGTCCACACAAATAGATGTGATTTTGTTGATGATACTTGTAATCCATCTCCCACTATATTGACAACCTCCAATGCTTTTGTTGATGGTACTTGTAATCCATCCTCCTCTATGTTGACGACCTACAGTTTATATTGTTGTTCCACTATTATATCGCTTGTTAATGTATTTAAGCTTGTTCATTTAGTAGGTAGTTTTTCATCATTATTGTTGTTGGATGCATTATGATTCAATCAATAAATCAAAATTACCCATGTATTTTGGTTTTCATCACATAACTAAAGCTAAAACCAAATATCCTTCCCTTTGTTTTAAAATAATCAAACGCACAAGTACGTAACCATGGAATTAATAGAACCACATTTAGGCTGTGTTCGGGACTTAGTATTTCCAACGCGCACAATACTTTTTTTCACGCGCACGCTTTTCAAACTACTAAACAGTGTTTTTTTTTGCAAAAAGTTTCTATACAAAAGTTGCTTAAAAAATCAAATTAATCAATTTTTAAAAAACAAATTAGCTAATACTTAATTAATCACGCGCTAATGGACCGTTCCGTTTTTCGTACGTACTGTGCGCGCTGGAAAACAGAGTCACGAACTCAGCCTTATACTGTTAATTAATTAGTATATCCCAAACGGTTTTGTTTGGCAAACTCACGGCAGTGCAAGGCCACATGCGTGACCCAGAAGATCGATCTAGGACAGCGGATCCGTACACCGGAACTTTTAATTTGATGAAGTACTACTACTACTAAACATGGCAGCTCGAACAAAACTAGGTTTTAGAGATCCAATTGGTGGTGGAGCCCATGCATGTGAGCACCACAGGGCGATGCCTCACGCCCTCACCAAACCGCCGTGCTTATCTGACTCGGTCCCCCTAAAAATAAGAGACAAAGACCACCTGATCATGTCGAAAACGCCCTAATCTCGATCGATCGAACGCCCACGCCAATAATTTAATCCCCAGAGGCCACAAGTGTCAATCATCAGATGGGAGAAAAGGGCAAGGTGATGAGATTGACGCCGTGCAGGGGATTCCCAAATGGGGCTGATTCGTCCTTTTCAGGTGTACATTTCCCATTTTATACTGCCTGGAGCTCTGCGATGACCTTGGACAACTTTATAGGGAAGCTACTATACTTTGCCAGCCTCTCCCTCCGGTTATCACAAGTAATAAAGCCTAAAGCGGCACGTTACTCTGTAAGGAAGTTGAGTGTTAAGAAGGTAAAGATGCCATCTTAGCAGTACATTATACAAGCGAGTTGATTGGTCAGTCTCTACTATAGTACTACCTTTTCTACTATAGTGCTAGCTAGCTTAACAATATTCTATTTTGATCATAGAAAACAGTACTGGTACTAAGTTAGTACTACGTCGTCGAAGAGAAAATTAAGTTATCTCTTGGGACTTAACAATACTCTATTTCCTTTCATTAGAAAAAAAAATCAGTACTAAGTTAGTACCCCCTGAGAGAAATAAATAAGTTTATCTTCTGGTACACGCGGTACAGGTTCTCCATTATTTTTTCTAGGCGAGTCCAGCTTCCCTACCTAGGAGGTCCAACTCCTACCCAACGCCTCCATGTGCCTTGCCCCTTCGCCCGTGGCCGAGATGATGGTAAGCGGCTACGCCTTGTCCCATGCCTTTTGAATGCTTTTGAGACATGACCAAGCTGCGCTGCATGAGGCGTGAGATCGAGCTGCGCTATGAGCATAGCAGCACGACGCGAGGGCACCACGACTCCACGAGCGTTGCCACGCTCGTTTCGCACAGGCCCACAGAAGGCGGGCGTTGCCGCAGCCCGTTTTGCCGGGCCGTGCAGTAGCAGCGCCTCGCTGGCCCATAGATCTAAAGTAAAAATTTACCGGACACGCGGCCTGGATCCCGCGGCCGCGACGGTGCCTCGTGCCGTCGCGCGCGCAGCCGGTTATACCCTAACCCCCAACCCCCTCGTCGCCGTCCTTCGCGGTTTCGCCGGAAAAACTAATTCGCGCAGACGCGCGAGTTAACAAACTCGTGCGCGTTGCTCGCGCAGGCCGGCGACAGGCCCACGTGCGATTTTGCGTTATTTTTGTGATTTTTTTCGTGAGTTTCCTAATCATGCGCATAATTTCTTTTCACGATTTTTTTATTTTCTTTCACGTGATTTTTTCATCAATTTTTTTAATCACGTGCACGGGCATGATTCAACTCGAATTTTGAATCAAAAGTTTTTAAAATTTTAGTTAAAAGTTTCAAATTTTGAGTTCGAAAGTTTTTTTAAATTTAAGATGAATGTTTTGAATTTTGAGATGAAAGTTTCAAATTTGAGTTGAAAGTTTTGAATTTTGAGATGAAAATTTTTTAATTTGAGTTGAAACTTTTCAAATTTGAATTAAAAGTTTTCAAATCTTTACTTTAACATTTTCAAATCTGAGTTAAAAGTTTTTTCAAATCTGAGTTGAAAGTTTTATTTATATATATTTTTTTAAAATTTTATCTTAAAATTATCATCAGCGCTAATTAGCATCATTAACGCTAATCAGGCTAAGTAGGAGAAAAGAGGTGCGCGGCTGTGCGGGCTAGACAGCCAGGGGGGGCGCGCCCATTAGGCGTCCCCCGATTTCGCATCAGGTGGACGTGACTGCGGACGTGCGCGTGCTCCGTCGAGCCGAGATAAGCAACGGCGGGCGAAACTAGCGGAGGCGTCTGGGAGGGAAACGGAGTCTGAATCTCCAGTCGAATATGCGTATTTCCAGCTGATCCATCGTCCAGTCCAAATCCGGTCATCCGTCGCATATGCATATTTCCAGCGGATCCTGCGCCTAACCAAGTTTGTTTGTAAACTCAGCAATGCTTTAGCTTTTTCAGGGCATCACCGGTGGTTAGTTAATCGCAGTAGAAGGGTATATAGCCCCGCTGACTCAAATCTCTTTGAAAGAAAAGAAAGTTAAACTTATAGCTATACAAGTTTCAAATTCCCCTTTTTCTTCAAGTTCAAGATATCGAGTTACATTTACCTGGATCATGGTATAGTAGTATCAAGAGGTATTGGCATCTTTCCCTGCCGATGATTGAGCCCAAATCGTTTATCTTACAGAGATCAATCACAATTCATTTCCATAAACAAAACCACATCTGAAAACAGTTTAAATCGATCTACAGGATGATGTACCACCTGGCCTTTAATTAACATTAACAACAAAGAGCCGTGTAACCAAAAGAAAGAAAAAAAAAACAAGGGTTCTCATGGCTGGGAGAATTGAGATATCCTCTCAGGTTGACAAGCTGCCACCACCCTGTTGCCAAAGGTTGATGATATCAGTGGCCTGATTCAGAAGGATGATCATCTGTTTCTGAGAGATCCACTCTTTCTCCTCCAGCTTTGCTCTTAGCTCCTCCCAGGCATCTTTCCGTGGCCAGAAGTAGTATGGGCTTAATGGAATGCTGCCATAGCCGGGAACCAACTGGTCGAGGGCTATGCCGATGTTCTTTTCCATCCATATGAACTTCAGAACAAGCATTGGATCCTGCCTTTCAGGCACCTTAACCTTGTACTGCGATACAAAATCAATTCGTCTCAAATCTCATAATGCTAATACTGATTTTGCATATCTGAGTAAAACAAATTGTGCAGTTTTAACACAGCTCAGTCGTAGTAAAATAAATTGCAACAACTACTGTACGTGTTCCATTGACAACTTTATTTCTCTACAAAAGGCCCCATTTTTCAACTGTGAGGGTAACTCCTATAGAATCAAAACTATATTTTTAGTACACCACTGAAATCTGATGTAGTGATGAAAAAGGAACTTATTGTGCCTATTAATGTTGTTACCCAATCACGAAATAGCTGAATGAAAAAAACTCATTTCATGACCACAATCTGTCAATGCTACAGCTTGTTCAATAGTTCAGTTCTTGCTTGTAGACATGCTTTCATGTGCTCTTCATCATCACTAACATACATCCTTCATCTGCAGAAGTGCAAAACTGCACCAAAAGGACAGCCCAAGTGCCCAACCATGCCCAACTAGACTAGAACTTCTCTAATTTAGTTGGGACTTTTCTTAAGCTTGCAACTCTACTTGTGAAACTATTGTAAATTCACCAAACGGACAACTCGTACTGTATTTCACCTATGAGCCTAATCAAGTAATCAGAAAAAAAAACGAGATTTGGAGGGAGAGACGTCCCTCCAAACATTTTTCAAGAAGAAATTATGAGCGTAGGGGATTGAACACGGCACCTTGGTTGAAACCATGCACCCTTGCCATTGCCTATCAAGTGCATCTCTAATCAAGTAATCAGTTCAGTGACCAAAATCGATGAAAGCAAAATCAAATTCATTCGAAACCAAATGTGTTTGAACTCCCCTGTCTTCAAACAACACCACTTTCTTCGGTGGACTAAGCTAGAATCGGTAATAAAGAACCGTAATTTCAGTCACTAGCATGGTTTGGAGCGGTTACTAGCCCATTACCTCCTGCGCTTCCTCGCCAGCGCTCGCATCCCCACCTCCGACTTTCTGTTCCCCTTCCCCTTCTCCGGTGACGGACTCCTCCGCTTCGACAGCGCCAGAAGCGGCGGCGGCGGCGAGGCCACGGAGCGAGCGAAGGGGAAGCCTCCTGCTGCTCAGGTGGACGAGGCGTGGAGTGGAGGAGGAGGTGGTGCAGGGGGAGGCGGAAAGCTTGGGCCGGGAGATGCGGGCGCGCGAGGCGAGGGCCAGCGTGGCGGCAGGGTGGACGGACATTGCCAGCATCGTGTCCGAGGCTCCTGTGCGGATAAGAGGAGGAAGACGATGGTGCGCGGCTGCCTCCTCTTTATCTTCCCCCTAATCCCCTTCTCGTCAGCTATTAGATGTGCGTGTCAGGCCCATGGGCTAGAAAGTTTTGGTAAAGCCCAATATGGCCCAGCATAAAACGGTCCAGTAAAAGCTTCATTTGCCAACCGCTGGGCACAGTAAAAACTGATAGTGAAATGATCCGGATACAGAGTACTGTAAAATGATCGTGAGTTTTGCAAAAACAAAAACAAGCAGGAGTAAGGATGCTACATTTTCTGATAGTAGTTTCAGTGTTTTACACATTCTATAAGAACACCGAACAAAACAAGCATCGAATTTCAAATGTCGATACAGCCTTGAACAGTTGAAGTTCTTGCTCACAAGTTTAATCGAAAGCACTGTCAGGTTAACCCAAGAGCGTGATTAATAATTACTAACATTAATTAGTCCCATCTTATTCGACAATCATTGCTAACTATTTACTGTGTCATGAACCCCATTTGATGCAGGCGAGGTTTTGTCCGCTCAGAAATCCGGTGCGGGCGAGTACGCGTGGGAGGCGGGCACAACCACGGCCGTCGACATAGGTGCCGACGAGGAGTTCACCAGGTTCAGTATGCTGTTCCAGTAGTTCTTCTCCTCCTCTGTCTCCTGGAACTCGCCGTCGGCTTCCGCGTCTCTCCCCGCCGGCCTCGGGATCTGGTTCAAGGAGCCGTCGAGGAGTAGGCCCGTGAACCCCGCTCCGGCGGAGAAGCCCATGTCGGCGGCGTCGACGTCGCCCCAGTGCTGCTCCTTGCACGCCTCGTCGTACGCCTGCATGGGCTGCATGGCGGCGCGCGCGGCCGCGGCGGCGCCGTGCGCCTCCAGCACGGTGGCGAGCGCCGCGCTCTCCGAGAAGCTCAGCGTGGACGTCGGCGAGTCGAGGCCGTGAGCCGCCGCCGCGGGGGGAGCCGGGAGGTGCGGCGCGCCTGGGGTCGCGGACGACGCGGCGGAGGCCGCGAGCGCGCGCAGCTTGGCCTCCCGCGCCAGGCGCGCCTCCGCCTCGAGCCGCGCGCTCTCCCACTGCGCCGTGTGGNGCGTGCTGCGCGCCCGCCGTGCCGCCGGCCACCCCTCCGCCGCCGCCGCCGCCCGCGCCGGCCACGTCGGAGCGCGGCTTGTGCGTGACCGGGTCGATCCCCATCTTGGCCAGCCGCTTCTTGAGGTGCGTGTTCCAGTAGTTCTTGATCTCGTTGTCCGTGCGCTTCGGCAGGTGCGTCGCGATTGCCGACCACCTGCAAACAACAACGCCGGCGAAGAAGAAGTTCAGGAATCGCCCATCAAAACCCACCATTCTCATCGCAGTGACAAATTTAAACAAACAGCATCTTGAAAACGTAAATAATCAGCGGTGAGATTTAAGGCATGCATGGCGTAGTACAGACAGAGGGCAGAGATGATCGGAAGCTGCGAGTCAAATGGGGAAGAGGGGCAGGTGGCAACAGTGGACCAAAGCCCAGTTTTGGTCCACAATGATGGGGGGCTCGCCTTCTTAAATGACGAGCTTGAATGCCGAATCATATGGGAAAAAAGAAAGGAAAATTCTGGGCTGAGCCTCTCACTGCCCAACCTTTTCACACTTTTTCCCTTGCTGATGCATGCATTGATTGGTCTGTGCTCACAGCTAATGCGTGGTTGTTCGACGGCCAAAAGATGAGCAATGCAGCATTACGTATGAACAAAAGGAAAACAGCTGATGATTCTGTTCTAGGGTGTGTTAGGGTTGGAAAAATATTCCCTCTGCACGAAAAACGGAGTGACTCGTTAACACATGATTAATTAAGTATTTACTAAATTTTTTTTAAAAAATGGATCAATATGATTTTTTAAAATAACTTTCGTATAGAAACTTTTTGTTAAAAACACACGATTTAACAGTTTGAAAAACATGCGCGCGAAAAAAAAGAAAGGTGTGTTGGAAAAATTGGGCAAAGAAATCACTCTAAGATAAGAAGTTTTAGCCTAGCTAGTGTGTTAATCTATGGGCAGTATTACGCCTGTTACGGACAAAATGCTGAAGCAGGTGTGTACGGGACAGCAAGTAAGTAGCACGGCCAGCGAAATTTACGCATCCCGTGGCTAAGCTCTGCTGTTCCAACCCTTGCATAACCCTTTCATAAATGTCTGCCAAGACTACGGTGCAGAATGGTGGCTAGAGTGTTCTTGACCTGCCGGTCAGCAACAGAGTACTAGCAGTCAAAATTAGTGCAGGGGAATCAAGGGTTCCATTGCGATTACGAAATTAAATGTACTCCGGGTGCAAGGCGAAGAACGAGCGAGCAGCTAGCAGGAGAGAGAGTTGTGTTATGCATGATGCATATCCATGCGAAAAAGCAGTAATCGATCACCTGTTGCCGAGAAGGGCATGGAGCTGGATGATGGTCTGCTCCTCCTGCAGGCTGAACTTGCCTCTCTTGATGTCCGGACGGAGGTAGTTCGTCCACCGGAGCCGGCAGCTCTTGCCGCACCGCTGCAGCCCTGCACACGATTTGTCACAGTTGCACGTCAGATCAGACAGTAGCTAGCTAGCCTCGAGGATCGATCGCCTCGATCGCACATTGCAGCTATGATTGCAGAGGGAGAGAAGAAATTTAAGCTAGATAGCTAGCCATAGCGGCGCTTACCGGCCTTGGAGGGCAGCGAGCGCCAGCAGCCGTGGCCGTGCTGCTCGATGTAGGCCAGCAGCTTCTGGTCCTCCTCCGGCGTCCATGGTCCCTTCTTGAGCCCCTCCTTCTCGCAGCACGGCGATCGCCCCATCGCCGGAGAAGAGCAGCAGCAGCAGCAGCGAGCTCTAGGAAAACTCCTCCCCGATGATCTTCGACGCCCTCTGGTTCTTCCTCCCCTCTCCTCTCCTCTTCTCTCGGGCTCAAGTAGTAGGGCTGTGTGTAGAGTAGTACGTGATCGGGGCAATTCACTACGAGAGATCTTCTTTGCAGGGAGCTGTGGCTCTCTGCGAGTGACTAATGCAGCAGCAGAGTCAGTGAGTGCGTGTTTGTGTGTGAGAGAGAGAGGCCAAAAGCGAAAGAGCGAGGCACATTGGGCTGCGTAGAGGCATAAATAGAGGAGAGGAGAGGGGTACGGTGTGTCTGGCTGGCTCGGCACGCACGACTCGACTCGGCTATATCTTCATCGGGCGCCGCGATCTCCTGCCGGCAAAGCGGCCTCTCACTGTCAGTGTACGTACCACCGCCGCGAGAAGTAGGGGCAGGACCGGGATTTCACCCCAACGGTGTGCCTCGTCACCCCACCCCGGCGCCGCGGAGGAACGAACGAACCATCGCTGCCAATCGCGATCCACTTCATCCACCCGATCAGAGGGCGTGCATTTAACTCGACGCTACACTACATGGTCCTCTCCTCTCGATCGTGTGCTCCCTAGCTCGCGCTACCGCGAGTGACGTGGACGGCGTACGGCGCCGTGTCGTCTTCCCCCCTCGCCCATCCGTCCATCTGCGTGCGCGTGCATGCATGCATGCATGCCATGCCATGCCTTCATGGCGCTGGACTGACCAGCGCTGTTGCTGGCGCAGGGGGGGAATCTCGCGCGCTACAGCGCGCTGCACCAAAGAGTGATCAGGCGCGCGAACCCGATCGATCCAACGTGCTCGGCAACAGTGTTACAGTACCGGACGCAATTTCCAACGCGAATCGATCGTTCGATCGTTGCGCGAAGAAGCTGACACAACGTGCGGGCGCGCAGTGGCGCCGCGGCGGGCGATCGAAGGGAGAGATCGAATTACTGGCTGGTCCCGCGATCATCGAGCGGAGGAGAGGAGATTGGATGCGTGCTGTTCCTAGTCAATAGTGGCATACGCTTGGCCCGGCCCCCGGCGTGGGCAGGTGACCAGTAGCTAGCTAGCGAGGCTAGCTCGCTTGCTTGCCCCCATCCGTTTGGACGATTGACTTGATTGCAAATCTCGCGGCGTTTTTGGGAACAATTTGTTTTACTCATTCAATTCGGTGCCGTGCTCGCAAGTCACGACTGGTGGTGCATGGTGCATGATTGCATTGCATCGCATCGCATTGCATGAATGCATGCCGGTTTCAGTTCTTTGCTTGCGAGCTCAGTCGATCGGTTGGAGTGAGATCGCCGCGTCCGTCGCCGCTAGCTCCTGGTTTCTTTGCACGTTTCACTTGCCATTTCAAGGCGCTAGCCACGGCCGATTTGTGGATCTCCGCTGAAGATTGTGCAGGCGATCGTCGTCCCAGATTTAATTTGCTGTTTGTTGGGCCCTATATGTGTTGCTACGAGTCGCGGCTAAAGTGGTCTCTGAAATTAGCTGGTTGCTCGTTTGTGGTAGGTACTCTATTCCTAGCCTTCCCATTTCTCAGTAAAGCTTTTGCTCTCCTGGAAAAAGTTTGTCAGTTTCCAAGGAGGACAAACGGAAGGCTCCAATCCATTTTCTGAATCTCTGATCTCGCCATCCTTAATCACGTACTAATCCAGTACTGTTTATCACGCCATCAAGTCCTAGTCCAACTTACTACCCACCAGATCAGCAGCTTATTGCTGCGAACATTGTACGGGAGGCTGAGAAAAAGGAACAGTACTGGCAGTGAAGGGTGATGATGATGTACGGGGTATAGAGACTAATGGAACACTCTGTAAAATTCTGCCAACCTGCAATTGCAAGGCCTGAGCGCAGGGATGGCTTTTGCCATTTATTCCGCTGTTCCCGGTGCCCAATCGCAACAGTAGTACAGAAGGACCACCGCTGTGAGGTGAGGGGAATCATTCGATGGAAACACAGCCGCATGTGCGTCTTCCCAAGAATTCACCATGTTTTTTTTACCCCCATCACTGTAAACTGTAAAGCAAAATTAGCTTCGCCTGTTCTGTTCTTCCCTTGCACCATCATCCTTCAGACTTCTTCAGACTTTAGAACTTGCTGTGAATGTCAGTATGTCACATCACGGCATATAATTATAGGCACCTGCCAGCAGTTGCTTATTACTGTACTAGCTTGATCGATTGAATGGCCATTTCTCAACGAGACTTCGATGCTTGCTTTTGCTTGATTTCGTATTTCCATGGCCTAAGTTGGGTTGCAGATAGATGCTGCTGTTAAGGCCAAATACTATTCTACGGCTAGCTACGATGGGTATATACTTATATATGCATGCTAGTGTATCGATCAAATTAAGTCCTGAACAGTGGAACGCACAGTACGTGTTGCGGTGATTTGTCACTGGAACCGGTGTTTAATTAGCCATGCATCAGTAGCAGTAGGCAAAAAACTTCAATTGCCTACTGAAGTAGATCGACGCCATTAGTACGTAGTAGTATGTAGTATGAGCTAACCTCTGTCTAGTCTGCAATAGGAAGGTGAGTTAACCCGATGCGTCCATCCGCTCCGCTGCCATTGCACCGTTTCGGAAAGACGATGTGGCCTCGCCACCAGATCATCTGAAAGCGAACGTTTTCTCGGACGGATCGGGTAGAGGTTACGTCCAAGCCTGTGTCCAGAATTGCTCCGTCCTAGGAACTGAAACTCTGAAAAGGCAATGAGCGAGAAATGGGCACGGCATTGATTGAAGAAGATGGTCGATATGATGATCGTCTGTGTGTAGTGGAGTGTAAACCAGAATGTTTGCCTCTAATGCATGGGTCTGGGATGCAGACTTAATTTAAAGTCGATCGATCTGTTCCCGTGTGTCATTTAGAGTCGAGTGATTGCCTGGAAAACGCATCATGGTTCATTACAAACTCTCTATCGTTTAGCGTGCAGACCGAACAGTAAACAGACAGTACAGGGGGTGAAGTTTGAGTTAATTCAACTGTTGATCGCCTGACACGGTCATTGCTCATGCCGGCTGGACCAGCTGATTGACATCGAGAGGGGAATCTGATCATCTTTATAGCGCTGACGATTTGCAATAGCGCTTGTACTACTGCAGCATCAGAAGAAGTTTTCCATCTAATGTTTTGCAGAGAGCATAAGTTTTCCATCTAATGTTTTGCGGCGATGCGATCATGCACATACATTTCCATTAATGTTATAAAATCTTATAGGAGTATGTAATAAGAACATGCAAGGCAGCAAAAAAGCAGCACACCATTTAGTAAATGCGTCTGCGTGAGCTTTATTACTATTGCGCAAAAACGTGGTCCTGGTGAACCTTTTTCTAGGGTCCTTTTCTTCTCCGGCTCTGCGTGGTTTTCCTGGCTTTTGGCAGCAACGTAGCACCCTGGCCTGGTAGACAAGTATTTAAAGGTGTGAGCCCTTTACATTTTCGTCCTACGAGTACTACTCTTCTTTTCTTTTTTTGAAAAGAAAATGATAGCAACGTACTGAAGTCCAATCCAGTACATTAATACTCCGACCTCTGTTCTCAAGCCTGGTAGGACCGTAGGACTAGTCAGTACTTCCTCCGGTCCTCTATTTATTGACGTTTCAGATATAATTTCAGATATCAAGAAGTAATTAATTAGGATATATATTTTCCGTTTTATTCATATTAATTATGTTCGTGTCACTCCCATGATCAGTACTTGTGCGTGGCTCAGATGGTTATGGTCACGATTTCCTAAGCTTCTGATTATGGGTTCGAAGCTTGGGACCACTACCACTATTTTTTTACATGATGTTTGCATGGCACAGCGACAGTATTTTCGCTAGCGTGCCCGCTAAGACTGGGCTGCATGCAGTTTTTTCGCTCGAGCGCGGTTAACAAAATTTTAATTTTGGCCAGTGCCATGCGTTTTGTCGCTGATAACAAAACTTTTGGCGCCTAATGCTGTGCTTTTACAGCTGAAACGACTCCTGCTCTGCTCCCTCTATCTAAGCTGCAAGTAGCTAGCACTTGATGCAAACCTAGCTTCTGCATGAGTTGCTCGACAATAACGGCCGCGTCGCCCCTCCTGCATGTCGACGACGTCTACCTCCTGGCTGTACGGATGAGCTGCTCCGCAACGCCGGCGACGTCAATCTCATGCGCAAGCTGCTCCATGGCGTTGAGAGCAAACAATGGTGAGCGGAGAGAGACACTGATACGTGTAGATGGAATATTTGCTAGCTTGGGCAGAAGACGATGCGTCAACAGCAAGCATGCAGTTAATGTGATTTGCATGCATGCAAAAGGGTATACCAGTCTAAAGTGAGTGTGTGTGGAGGTCAAAGCGTCAAGTTTTTTGAAACCAAACATCCCAACTCCAAAATGTCAACAAATAAAAGACAGGAGGGAGTAAAGTAATACTAGTACTTCTTTTGTTCCAATCCAATGACATATATAGTTTGGTTTCAGCATCAACGCTGCAGCAATATTGGTCTTTAGACCAGAAATTTGGCCTAGCTCACTAAGCCTACTTTATTCAAGTTAAAAAACCTACTCCCTCCGGTCATAAATATGTGACATTTATAATAAGATTTGATAAAACTGTTGATACTTTGTAAGTAACTTTTGAAATGCTTAGATAAAAACGAATAAAATATATAGTTTGTGTAGCTTTGTCTAGAAAAGTAATATTAATTATAATATCATAAGCTTATTAGGTTTTACAAACTTTTTCTATATAAGTCTGAAGGTCAAAGCGTTAAACGTTTGACTAGAGTTTGTGCTAAAAGTTCAATATATTTATGACTAGAGAAAGTAGCTCATCCATGATATTCTTATATATTTAGACCTCCTTTGAAATGTAGGATTGTCAAAAATAGAAATAGAAAAAAAAATATAGGAATAGAATGTCATATTCATTCACTACACTAGATAAGGTCACATGTGACGGGCCCAAACCCGCACCTTTGACGGATTTGGGCTTGGTCAGTGATCAGTGGTCACTGGTGAGTCCTGTCACCTTTGACGGGTGGCCGGCCGTCAGAGGTGACAAACATCTCTGACGGGAAAATAAATAGACGTCCGTCAGAGGTGTTGGTCCCCGCTAGCTTAGGACCAGTTAGAACCCGTCACAGGTATCTCATCTCTGACGGACACATAAACAAAAGGCCGTCAGAGGTATTAGTCTCCGGTAGTTAGAATCCGTCACAGCTGGGCTACCTGTGACGGGCAAGAAAGTAAAGGCCCGTCACAGGAGAGTCAGCTCTGACGGTCGCGGTTTACGAATCCGTCACAGGATGATTACCTGTGACGTCTTTTTTTTATGACCCGTCACTGATGTGTTAAATCCCAAAAAAAATAAATACTAAATATTGGCTAGCCTCAGGATTTGCTAGCCATGCCCTCTGAGAAACAGAAAGATCACAGATACATGCCAGCCAGCGCCAATATCACATGCATTCATCAATTCATCAATTCATTCATCAATTCATTCATCATTTGCATCCCATTTCCCCCAAAATCACCCAAAAAGCATTAGATTTCAGATCCACTATGGCCTCAGTTCTGTTCTGTTCAAGCATTCTGCATCAATTAGTATCATTTGCATCAAGGACAAAAAAACAGAGGGAATCAGCTAAGACAGAAGGAGAAGCAAGTGTCCCAAAAAAACAAGTGCACATAATATGTTCTTATACATAAGACCAAGTGTAGATAGTCTGTTCTTAAGCATCCATTCATTCATCAATTCATTCATCATTTGCATCTCATTTCCCTCAAAATCACCCAAAAAGCATTAGATTTCAAATCCACTATGGTCTCAGTTCTGTTCTGTTCTGCATCAATTAGTATCATTTGCATCAAGGACAAAAAAACAGAGGGAATCAGCTAAGACAGAAGGAGAAGCAAGTGTCCCAAAAAAACAAGTGCACATAATACGTTCATTTGGATGGACTTAAATGGCCAGTGATGAATAAGAACATATTATCTACACTTGTCCATTTTTAGGTTTTATTGTTGGTTGTCTTATGCATAAGAACAAACTATCTACACTTAACCTTTTTGTCGATGCTTAAGAACAGACTATCTACACTTGGTCTTATGCATAAGAACATATTATGTGCACTTGTTTTTTTGGGACACTTGCTTCTCCTTCTGTCTTAGCTGATTCCCTCTGTTTTTTTGTCCTTGATGCAAATGATACTAATTGATGCAGAACAGAACAGAACTGAGGCCATAGTGGATTTGAAATCTAATGCTTTTTGGGTGATTTTGAGGGAAATGGGATGCAAATGATGAATGAATTGATGAATGAATGGATGCTTAAGAACAGACTATCTACACTTGGTCTTATGTATAAGAACATATTATGTGCACTTGTTTTTTTGGGACACTTGCTTCTCCTTCTGTCTTAGCTGATTCCCTCTGTTTTTTTGTCCTTGATGCAAATGATACTAATTGATGCAGAATGCTTGAACAGAACAGAACTGAGGCCATAGTGGATCTGAAATCTAATGCTTTTTGGGTGATTTTGGGGGAAATGGGATGCAAATGATGAATGAATTGATGAATGAATTGATGAATTGATGAATGCATGTGATATTGGCGCTGGCTGGCATGTATCTGTGATCTTTCTGTTTTTCAGAGGGCATGGCTAGCAAATCCTGAGGCTAGCCAATATTTAGTATTTATTTTTTTCGGGATTTAACACATCAGTGACGGGTCATAAAAAAAAGACGTCACAGGTAATCATCCTGTGACGGATTCGTAAACCGCGACCGTCAGAGCTGACTCTCCTGTGACGGGCCTTTACTTTCTTGCCCGTCACAGGTAGCCCAGCTGTGACGGATTCTAACTACCGGAGACTAATACCTCTGACGGCCTTTTGTTTATGTGTCCGTCAGAGATGAGATACCTGTGACGGGTTCTAACTGGTCCTAAGCTAGCGGGGACCAACACCTCTGACGGACGTCTATTTATTTTCCCGTCAGAGATGTTTGTCACCTCTGACGGCCGGCCACCCGTCAAAGGTGACAGGACTCACCAGTGACCACTGATCACTGACCAAGCCCAAATCCGTCAAAGGTGCGGGTTTGGGCCCGTCACAGGTGACCTTATCTAGTGTAGTGAACACGTTAATATACTTGGAAATCTTTCCTGAAGAGTGTGATAACTATACAGGATAATACCTCACAATTTGTGTTCTTTCATTTATGCATGTTCAAGGCCATACAGTAATAAATGTACCTAATGCTGAGTTAAACTTTGAAATATTTGAGATACAAATCAACCTACCTTCCAGTGCCTCGCAAGACAAGATCAATTCCTTCATAACCTCCTTTTGTTACGCTAACCATGCTTCCTCTTGTGTGTGAACATGTCTTCCTCTTTGAAAATACGTGAGCGCACAAACTTTTGCTAATTCCTCCTCTTGAATTCGCTGTTCACGAAAAATTACTGATATGACACATTATCAAACGAAATAACTAGCAAATCACCTAATACCTTCAATTTTGAAACCAAAGTAGCCACTGAGGGACGATCATCTGGATTGTTAACAATATAGGTATCTGGCAAAAGTATCCTAGGACATTTCGTGGGGCTCCACTCCTTTTCTAGCAAAACCAGTTCTCTGATGAGATTTCGAAAACAGAAGACATCAAATTTTTGCTGGGCACTCTCTGTTCAAGCACACAGATCATTAGTTTTAATAAGAAACATATTTTGGTTCATATCAAAATAGTATAGATGCACTACAAATCTAAGTATATAGATACAAATGGTTTGGAGATTTGAAAAATGACATTTCATGTCTTAATGAAATATGAGGCCAACAACCAGCAACTTACAACTGCATGCTTCTAATTAGCTCTATGAGATAACAATGAATCTGCTCTACATGAAGGAAGACACAAGTTCTTATTTTATTATTTTGTTTGGCTAGTCATATAACTAATGTATGAACATTGACGAATATATCTACACTTAAAAACAAAAATAACAATCTTAAACTTTTAGACTAGAAACTAAGGACTATTTTGGATGTCTGAGGCATATGCATGAAAAATTATCTTGAAAAGGAATCTCCTACCATAAAAAGAGAGTTGAAAGAGCTAGCTGATGAATCAAGTAAAGATGCTAGATCCTTCTACTTCTCTAACTCTATTATACTATTTAATAACCTTTTACATCCATCTCCCTTCTATCTTGTGAAATTCTTTAATTATGAACTTTGCTATCTTCTAAACTTGATGTATGATTTCAATGCCATAGTAGGTTTAGTTATAGGACACAGTATTATAGTTTAGGGGGAAGTATGGGTGCATTTTCTTCGATGGCTATCCAAAGTTAAGATCATAGTTAATATAAGGCCCTTCAGGGCTGTTAACCTTCACTCGCACACACATAGAAGTGCACCATATAATGATTTAGGCCATCTAAAAGGTATGTTCCTTTGTCTTATTAGAGTTGAGACAAAAAAACATACCTTTATCATTTGCATTAAAGATGCCAAATCTTCTATCCTTGAAGAAACTCATCTCTCGCCCTTTTTTGTGGCTAGTCTAAAATCAGCAATTTTAACTGTATTGTCCTGAAATTGTTGTCACTTATTAGTCAAAGAAGACAATTGCATGGTTCTCTAATAGCAACACATTTTCCCCGCAATAATAAAGTATTGACTGAATTTCACAAAATCAAAGATACTTTAGTCAAATTGATGCAAACTACATATTTAAGGTGTTGTCTCACAAACTACAGCATCAGCACAGAAAAATTATCATAAAACTACAAATTTATGACCAAGTATAACAAAACTACATATTTAATATTGAAGTCATCAAAAAACTATAGGTTTTAGAGTTTAAATCCCTAGCACAACCGATACGTTTGTGCTATAAACATTGTAGTCTTGTGATTAAATTGGAGCTAAACCTATAGTTTTTTGATAGTTTTATTACTTAATAATTATTTTTGTAATAAAACTAGAGCATAGTACTCTTCGGTATCAGCAAACCCCACAAGATTTTTGACATTTGCACCTAAAATTGAACTTAAGGCATTAATCTCTTGCTGCAATAAAACAGGGTGCAACAATTTTTTGACGATAGATAATGCAAAAGGTAAAAAAAGGTAGAGGTCAGAAACTTAATCATTTTAACATCAAATAATGCTAATATCTTTTACTGTGTACAGACAACCACAAGCTACCTAGACACATATTATGTAACAATGGAATTCAAGCAATATATATTTCCAATATGCACAAGCTATCCAAACATGTTTGATTGAATAATAATGCAGCAAAAATATTTACCCAAGATCAGCGAATGCATTACTGCACCAATTAATTTCATGGCGATTATTACCTGCCACATAATCC
>BDMV01000004.1:25576009-25635707 GCA_008326285.1 Oryza officinalis | reverse complement strand
AGAAGGTACAAACATGCCTTCTCGAGTTGCAGCGGCGTTCACTACATCCTGATCCGGGCCTTCTTCAACTGCGACATCAGGTGCCTCTTGCTCTCCATGCTTGCTCCAACATGTATATTTTTCCATGAAACCTCTCCTTATCAAATGAGAATGCACATCTGAACTATCATGGAACATCTGTTCATTCTTACAGTCGTTACATGGACACAATATGTGCATGGCCATCCTGCTTTTTCTGTCATTGTCCGCAAATGTGACGAATTCAGTGACCCCCTCCCTATACTCTTTAGACGAACGATGAACATGGTACATCCAACTACGATTCATCTGCAATCAACGACATAGGAAAAAAACTATATGATGATCAATTGGGAATGAATGGAGAATAATGTATTTTTTACCTTTAATTTCAGCACAAATTCGCCCCCCTTACCCTCCCAACCGAATTGTGAACAGTGCACTGGTCGGGATGGAAAGCAGTTGGCAGTTAGATGGTATTTATAGAGATCCAACTCACCTCAAACGGGTTAAATAAATATAGCCCGTCAAAGATGTCGGCCAATTACCTTTGACGGGTTTTAACTCTCTGGCCGTCACAGGTGGGGTGATACCTGTGACGGCCAGGTAGTTAGAAGCCGTCACTGGTATTTCAGTGACGGCTTACGGTTCCAAGCCGTCAGAGGTGAGGTCATACCTGTGACGGGCCGCAGCCAGATGTCTCACCGATGACGGCAAACATAAGGACCCGTCAAAGGTGACGGTTATCTGTGACCAACCCATAGGCCCGTCACTGGTATGCCGTCACAGATGTAGGGTTCTGGTGTAGTGATTAGATTCCTAGGGGATTTGAAAAACAGGAAAACTTCAAAACTACCGTTTGATAGTCACGTTGGAATTCAAGACATGAAAAGAAAAAAACATGAGGTAAAACCTCATGGTAATTTTTCTTCAAAATTCCTCTACAATAGTCATTCCATAGGAATTTGAAAGGAATTGGTAGGAATCAATCATTTGTTTCAAAAGGTTTTATAGGATTATTTTTCATAGGATATAAATCTTTTAGAATTCCTATATATGTTTTTTTTAAAGGGGCCTTAAACGGCCAGACTAGTTTCAAAGGTCTTGTCTTCGAATTCTTATAGAATCCTCTAGAATTACTAGCTTCTGCACCCCTCCATACCCCCAGAAAATCCCTCTCCCCCCAAAAAGAAAAAAAAAATCAAAACTCAAAAGTCTAGCTTTTGGCAAGGGATTATTTAAAATGCTCAAATACAAAGGCCCAGGAAGCAGCTTGAGGGCACCTCCTTATGGCATCTAAATATTCTCCGTTGCACCCAATGACTCATTGTCCCCGACTAAAGCACGTCGTCCCCGTTGAAGATCGACGCTACCATTCCCTTAAGGATATTGACATGCCTTCACCACCATAGCCCAACAATTTCACCCTTGTTGAAGCCCCGATGGGAACCTCCGACAAAAGCTCGCCACTTCGTCTTGTGACGGTTGCTTCTACAAGCACACAACCTTAAAGGAGATCACCACCGCCATCCCCTTGCAAAAGATAGAATTCCATAAACAATATATTCTTCAAGCAACATATTGTTTTTTTTAAAATACCTTACATGGCACTTAAAATTCTTGAGTTTCCTCATATGCTACTAAAAATGTGGCAATTCCCTTACAAGACACCAAAATCCAGCATGTAATCTTTAACTGTACCATATAACTTGGTTGAAAAGTATGAAATCGTATGTTACATTATATCTGTATATTTGAACTTCGGCGAGAAACAGTTAGGAAAAACTTTTTTTTGATTTTTTTTAAACTTTCGAAAGTAATTTAAGAAAATTCACTTTGGTATGTTTTTTTAATAAAACAAAACCTTTTTGACATGGTTGCAGTACGCCTGCCACACCAGGGACCATGGCGAGGTCAAAATTTTGAATATAAGGTACCAATTAAAGGGTATGTTTTAAAGTGTTATTAGAATAGTATTTTAAGGTGGAGAAGCACCAATAAAGTTGTGGTATGCGGATGTGCTTGCAATGAAGTGGTGGTGGCCAGGGTTCAAATTCTATCAATATACATTACACATACATAGTTGTGTTTTAAATAGAAATTAGTTAAGTTAGGGATTTGCCATTTATTTGAGTATGTTTTAGGGACTCAGGCATGTACGTGTGTGTGGTGTGCATAGTGATAATTTAGTGAGGTTAGGGATTTGGGAGGGTAAGGGACGAAGGCAGAAAGTTATTAAGGGTAAGGATCAACCAACTATTCACTTTGTTTAAATTTTATACTCTCTCTGTTCTAAAATATAAGGAATTTTGCCTATGTAACTACATGATCAAAAATTTTTATATTTTGAAACGAAGGGAGTATGATGTTTAGTGTTTTTTCTTTGATTTTTTTTTGCGTGTGTGGGGCTTAAGCCTAAGCTGCCCCACATGTTGCTCTGTCCTTGGGAGCATGGGAGTGACGTGTATTCATAGAGGTAATTTTTTGAGGCAAGAATTTGTCGACGTTTTTCATCTTCTTTTAAGCATGTTTTAGGGGACATGATTGTGGGTGTCTAGGGTGCATGTGTGCATAGTGCGATGGGTGTGTCACGCTCAAAGACCTAACCTCGCTAAACTCTTTTAAAAAAGCATCCGTGTGTATTACATACATAATATTTGTGGGTACTAAAAATTTGAATCATAGTTCATATTTATTTTTATTTATTTGTTTTGAATTTTTCTATTCTAAATTCAGTTAACAATGATATTTACCATCCTTTCTTTTACTTTAAACTCGTGAAACGTTTGAGTTATTACAAATTCCCCAATTTGCTAAACCATGCATACACGCACGACTCCACCATCACAACACGACCGCTTCTCTTGCTCGAACCCACTTTGGCTGCAAATAATCTGCAATATTGCACACCGTCATCGCTAACTAGGGTTTTCTTAACACGTCATCCCAACCGACCGTAATTGCAGTTAAGGAAGTATGGGAGCAGGGAGCACCGAAGTTAAGGATACACCGGATACTTGTATAGGTTTCTGTTTAGCTTATGAAACTTTAGCTAGACATCACATTTATGCCCTTTTAATGGTTGTTTTTAGTTGTTACCGAGCTTAGATACTACTAAAATGGTCCTGATCAAAGCCTACATACAGAAGCTAAGTGCCAAGTAAACTCCCTTTCCTGATGCACGTAGAATTGTACTACTTTGTGTCGCGGTTGTCTCACTAGGCCAGGCATTCACATGGCTAATTCATTTTATTATTGTCTTGCGTAGGAAGTTTTACTATAATTGTATACTGTACATCACAATCATTAGTGCCTTAGGGTATCAGAAAACTGAAAACAGAGTAATCACCGGTGAAATATGTAGTAATTTTTTCGTTTTAAAATAAATTAATGTAATATGAGATGCGATATATTTTATTGTATTAGTATCGAAGTTCTCTCTGTGTGATTACTGATTGTCTGGTTAGATCGGATCAGGCAGTTGAGTAGTACTACTACGTACGGCAACGACGTACCTACTACTAGTCTACTGCTACTCCATACCTAAGAGACGCTCCGTGGTCAATGTAGGAGAGCGACGTGACTCACCTTTCATTTCAGCTTAAATGCTTAATGACAGGAGGTACTGTATATATTGCCGTACCCGTGTAGTCGTATGTTTTGACGTAGACCTACGTACATAGTCTAGTTACGTTATGGCAATAAGTTAGGCCCTCTTTAGTTCCAAACTTCAAACTTCAAAATCCATCACATCGAATGTTTGGACACATGTATGAAGTATTAAATGTGGACGAAAAAAAAACTAATTAAACAGTTTGCGTGTAAATTGCGAGACGAATCTTTTGAGCCTAATTGCACCATGATTTGACAATGTGGTGCTACAGTAAATATTTGCTAATGACGGATTAATTAGGCTCAAAAGATTCATCTCGCAGTTTACAGGCGGAATCTGTAATTTGTTTTGTTATTAGACTATATTTAATACTTCAAATATGTGTCCGTATATCTGATATGACCTGATGTGACGTTTTTTTTTAAAATTTTTTTGAATCTAAACACGGGCTTACTGCTCCATCGCTCTCATAATAATTTATATTTCACCTTTTCTATTTATCTCAAAATAAATTTATTTTTTAATAATCATTACATCGGAGTCTATCAAAGTAGAAGTAAAAGATAAATATATTAGGAGTAAATAAAGTGGAAAATAATTATATCGAGATTTGATCAAATATAAAAGTATTATCTTTTTGTTTTGTATTAGTATATGTGGGATGAACGAAAATAAATTTATTTTAGGACGAAAAAAGTACTTCCTCTGCCTTAGAATAAGTTTATTTTTAGCTTCTATTATTTGTCCCCAAATAAATTAATTTTTTAAGTAATTATTGCATTGAAGTTTACAAAAGTATAGGATAAATATATTGGGAGAAAATAAAGTAAGAAATAATTATATTAGAATTTGATAGAGTGGGAGGTGTTCTGGTCTTTTTGTTTTTATTGATATGTGTAAAATGAACGAAAAATAAACTTATTTTGAGATGTTGGAAGTACTACCAAACTTCCTTTTCTACTTACGATATTAGAAAGTGAGTTCTTTTTTCATGAAGGTAGCACTCCCTTCGTTCCAAACAGTAATATAAATATTTGTAGAATTCAAAATTTTTTTACATAATATAAATATTTTTAGATCAAATTAATCACTTCTTATTTAAATTTCTTTTTATTTTATCTCTAACTACCCCCTCCCCTCAAGACAGGTTATGTATTTAAAATTTGAAGGTGTAGTTTTTTTATAGCTAGCCTCCTTTTCAGCCTCTTCGGTTGAAATGCTTCTTTTGCGTTTTTCACATACGCATACATATATTACATATTGTATATACCTATTCTTTTTGAAAAATCTTGGGTATATATTTGAATACCATCGCATCTAGCTGGGCATGCCCCTACCCTCTCTGATGGCAACGGAATGTCCAATCTTCCGTCAAGTGAAGATAATTATCGATTTGGCAAAAACTTGACACACACGATCCAGCTTCCTATTAACATAATCCAAACCCTACAATCGCAACTCCACGTCTCCTTTGGTTATCAACCGAGCCGAAACCCTATTGACCTCGTTGAGAAGGCTAATCCTTACGTGTGAATCAAAGAACACAAGCAAGAATAAGAAAGACAACAACTCAATTGCAGATGAATGATAAATCAAGAACCCGAAGTTGGGGTTTCACAAACCGAACTAGCGGCGAAACTGCAATGGCAGAAATAATCAAAGCAAAACCCAACTCTAACTTAACGACGGCTATTGAATATATAAGTCCTAGGTTCGATCTTGGACCCCTGGACGCGTCCCTATTAGTCTTCGACACAATACATGGCCCAACGGGCCCAAAGACAGTGACGTAGCACCCGAACAGATTTTGGATGCCTTCTTGTTTTGACGATTTCCGTTTACTCAAAAGAAATTTTGACGTGTGATCAGATCCGTTGAAAAGATGGTCTTGTTAGCTTTTCATACATATATAGAACGTCGAAATCGGAGTCCGAATACACTCTGGGTGACGATTTTAGTGCGAACTGTTTTAGAGTCCAAGGTGGACTCGAACTTGATATGAGTTGGGCCTCTATGTTGAAGCTATCTTGCCTTCAACGTCCATCACGATCTTGTCCATCTCTTAGTCTCTCTTCAAGTGCTCTATGGTCCTCTCCATAGCTCCTAATCATAATTAAATAATTAGGTAGTAATTTATTCTTAAAATCATATAAAAAAGTTCTTAGGAACGAACTTACCTGTAAATTCAATTGTTAGGCGCGAGCTCTAATAATTGGACCTTCCGTAGCAACTTAAAGAGTATCGTATGTATCCAAAGAAGTGATATCCTCATCACTTTTACTTCCAACTATGTTTTATTTAATGAGAGACATTATAATTTTTTCTTCTGAAACATTAATCTATGCTAATCAAACTAGAAATGCATATATTGAGAATGGAGATAGTACATCCCTATTATATGTGGTGTAAATGTGGCGTTTGAAGTGGTTCATGGTTTCCCTGTGCAGCTAAATGACTAAATATATCTATTATCTTAACAAATTAAATAAAAAAGAAGACACCACATTTGTTCTAGATTTATAAATTCCAATAATCTAAAAAGAAATATAAGGCATTGATTATAGTGTGGACCAGATTATAATGACATGGAATAAAACCAAAGAGTACAGGTGAAAATACAATTTAAAATATCTAAAATATTGATTAAAACAAAAGAAGAAGAGTCCATAACTCCATATAGAGCAAAAGTAGAAATATAATTTAAAATATCTGAAATTATATCGAAGGTGTTTGGCAAGGCTCTAGATCTATAATTTGCTAATTTGAATCCGCCTCCATGAAAGATCGTCACCACCATGGATTTAGATCTATGTAGGAATAACGTTTGGCTAGATCGGAGAACCTAAAACACATGAGCGAGGCAAACGTAGAACTGAGTTAAGAGCAGGGCAAAGTTGCTCCGCCTCTAATGTTGTTTTTAGCTTCGCTCCACGTCATGCTCTTCTCTATTTTTGATCACTTAGTGTTTGGTTCAGCTCTACCTTCTCTACACAAGGATTTGAGATTTAGAGCCCCGCCATATAATATAAAAAATAAAAAGAAGAGTCTATATATAACACGTACAAAATAGAGTCAAGTAGAAGTACAATTTAAAATATATAAAATCATCTAAAAATGTAATAGCCAATGCTAAAAAATAAACTTCAATAAAAAACATAAAAATCAATTTTAAAATTATGTTTTAAAAATCAAAATTTAGTAGTGGCTTGTAAGCTATAGGGTAAAAAATGAAAGCCATATTTTATTTGCAGAAAAAACTCCTCTAACATAAGTCATTGGTATATAGACCATCATCTATGAAACTCACATGTTAGTAATTTAAAATTAGATAGTAGTAAGTTAGGGGATCTGTTTTTTTATCCGCTTGCTTTAAATGCGATATTGGGCTTCTTCAAGGAAGAAATTATTCTCCAAGGAAAAAAAACATCAATCACGCACGCAAAGTCATTTTTGGTCTACAAGTATTTTCCCCTCGTGTATCATACTATATATATTCACGATATTCAGAATGATTTTACTCCCAACTCGGAGAAGCAGAGGGATGGAAACCAGTAGGACTGTAGTACTGTAGGATACAGTACACACGATGTACTCATGTACATCATCGTCCCACGATCGTGCAGTCAAGTCGTCGTTCGCTGCACGGACGCCGTCGCGCGCTGGCCTGGGGCAAAAGTGCAGTGGTACGAGTACGACCGAACGGTGGATGAACCTGACCTGAGCATGCTCGATCGGCTGCCCGTCCGGATCCTTCGGAAGATCGGCGAATCAGGCCAGAGCACGCATCCGCCGGCCGCCGATGTACGGCGCGCGTATACAGCGTACGTAGTTAGGTAGGTATAGTAAGTGGATCGGATGGATGGATCGACCGGATCGGGCCGGACGACAGCGTCACATGGCCAGTGGTTACTGCGGCGGGAGAGGACCGGCCGGCGGCCGGTTGCTCGGCCAATGGCAAGCGGAGTAGCCTGCTACTGCCTGCCTGCCGGTTTCAACGGCCGTCGGGCGCCGGCGGCCTTGCTCGGTTCGTAGACGCGCCGGCGCGGTTAGCGGCACTCGCATCGGATACTTCTCCCGTTTCTCCGAGCGACAAATCACAGCTCGGACAAATCGGGCTGGTGATTTGCTGCCGCTTTGCCGGTTTCTCCTCGTATTAATTGCACCGCCAGGGTGCAGCGGATGCGGTCAGTCAGTCAGTCGGTAATTAGTGTACCTTGAAGTGTTTTGTTCCTTGCCTTTTCGTTTACGAGAGGACTCTGGTCAAAGGAGGCCAGGGGTCTGGACCTGGGTTATGCGTGGAGGTACGATCTACCGTGCACGGTGCACGGACACAGAGGGTCAGGGCGTTAGGGTGAAATGCTACGTACGTGCTCCTAACTAACGTACCGCCTGCCTCTCTACGAGTCTGCTGAGTCCGGACATGGGGCCATGTATGCATGAGTCAGAGTTTGCCCGTGGTGTCGAAAATTGATCGAGGAAAGGAGCTCAGGGAATACCGGAATAGATTATGGAGTAATATAAGCGACCTGTACATTTCGCTCATTTCTATACAAACAGAGCGATATATACGTTTACATTCTACTAATGGCAACACAGGATCCGTGGCGCAATGGTAGCGCGTCTGACTCCAGATCAGAAGGTTGCGTGTTCGATTCACGTCGGGTTCAATACCCCGATCCAATTCGGATTCTTTTTGTCTTTTCTTTAATGAACGTGAACTGTTCTCTTTTTCTTTGGTCTGCCTTATCTTTAGACGGGCCGCATATGGCTTCTCACTCAATTAAATGGGCCTGGCGTTCGCAAGGCCGAGTTGCCCGCCAACAAGCCGAGATGCCGCATATGTCAACAGGCTAATCTTCACTCTTCGGATGGCCCTCTGCAACAAAGGTTCAGCAGTACGGCTTTATACAGTACTGGTACACCAAAGTCTCAAAAGATCTGATCAGGTTTACATGCTTGGCTTTGCTTGTCAAGCCTTCTGTCTGGCCTACGATCTCAAACACCCGTGTGGTGACTGATCTTTTACCGCCGTCTGTGTCAGTCTGGCGGGGGGCGGAAAGCGACGCGTCGATCGGTACACATTCTATCCCTCGCGCAGTCGCGCCTACGTACTCCTACGTGCGTATCCGCCACAGGCCAATGGACTAGCTTAGCTAGATTTGCATCGAGGCGCGCGTGTTCCCTCTTCCCTACCCTATGGGCTCGTTGTCCGTCGCGCCCCGTGAACGACACATCTCGGCTTGCCTCCCTGCACGCGCGCAGATCGACTCACCACCGGATGGATCGGCGCGCGACCAACGACCAGCGTACGTACATGCCCTTCTCTCGCTGACGCCATGCACAGCAACAAGATCGCGCTGCATGCAGCAGCTGCTAGCTGTAGCTTCGTATACATATGCAGTCAGAGCTAAGGTCGGTAAGTCGGTTAATACTAATTAATAATCTAGTAATCTACTGCTAGTAGCTATATTGTATATAGTTTGTGCTACTTGGCGCAAGGGAACAAGCTGGGATTACTGGTGAGCAACAGAAACCTACAAGGCGCTGATCTGATGAGGGGGTTTGGAATATTTTCTCGTGGGAGAGATTGATGGCATGGTTTGACAGTTCCAACGACACATCAGAGCTGGAATATATATCTAGCTATCGCCAAGTTGTGGCTTGTTCTTTTCATAGACCGATAGGCGGAGAGCCAAGAATTAGCCGGTTTGCAGCCCCTCTCGACCCCTTTCTTTTTCTCGGTGGGGTTCCGTGATGACACAGCAGGGGTTGGGCTTGGGCATAAACATATATAGCGGTCGATTTTATATATAAGTGAAGATCGAGTTGCTATATATATAAACAGTATTTGTATAGAGTTATGATCGATGATAATTAATATTGTTTTGGTGTCAATTTCATTCATTTATCAAACTGCTACTAGCTTTGCCCACAGAATCCAACCTAGTATTTCCGAAACTCTAAACTAACCATTTGCCTATCCTTTCTTGAGTTCACATGAAATTTTCCACTTGTTATATTCTAGCTTGGACCAGGTTGGAATCACGTACCTAGTTAAAGGTATAAAATGGCAACCTAAAAAGTGAGGGGAAAAGGTCAAATTAATTACCCACCTACACCCTTCTCTTTACATCTACCGCAAATAACATACTTACTTCTTTTGCACATTCACTTGGAGAAGCACCATGTATTAGGATGATGGTGGAATTATGGTGTATGACTTTAACCATCGGAATTCAAATCCTTATGTCCACAAATATAGTTGTGTGCATCCTTAGTTGGGGTATAGGGCGGAAGTTGTACTAACCATTATTAAAATAAAAACATTCACCTTATGAGGCACTATAAGAGAGAATCTCTTATTGGATCTCTACCTAGGTATGTTTCTATTTTCAGAATCATTCTCTGTCTCATGCGCAAAGACGAAGAGATGGCTCCATCGCGTGCAAAGCATCATTTCACATTTGACTTCATCAAAGTTTTCAAAAGTTATCAAAGAAGATTGGTCAGATCTAATATGTTAACTAAGTCAACACTTTCTATCCCACTTACTAAAAACTAATTAATTTTATTATAATATTTTAGGGATATCATCAATATCTCCTTATATCTATTAGTTATTAGCTATAAAACCAAAATATTTGTTTTGAGCATGTAGTTATATCAAATGGTACACTGAATTTGCACAATAGCTAAGAATGACAACTTGCACCACCATTGGAATCCATGTTCGTTTTTCGCCAGGTTGGTGGAAGATCACCGAAGAATGAAGTTGTCAGAAAAGCATTACAAACACTCGACAACCATGGGTCGCTAAGAAAAAGGCTTACCAAAGCTTATACCACACTTACAACAAATTCAACACACTAAACAAGCATTAATTGGTTAAATAAACAAATATTCTTCTCCATTGCGAAGAAACCTACCTTCTTCCATGTTTGTCATTCCTTCAGTATAATAGACGAGCACTCAGTAACATATTTATTTACAGAGTGTTCCATTCGAACAATCCGCAATTTACAGAGTGCTACATAAAACCTGTAACACTTTGATGCCCTTGGATACAATCCCATCCTTGTAGTAACTCCACCAAATCTAAAAATTGCCTAAAGTAGAGGGGGAGAGAGAGAAAGGCCCAACGTTGTGCGCTCCAAGCCCCAAACTTACTTGGAGTATACACATGGCGTGAGGTGTCTACAAGACTCCATTTTCCCATTGCATAATGGGCAAGTAGCTTCATGGGGCCATCCTCGATGCTGGAGGTTATTGGCAATAAGTTTCATCTATCCACTCATGCCTGACTTGCTCTCTTTGACGTAGCTCATAGTACTAGTTAACACCCCTCTCTCACGAGTCCCATAATAGTCATTGTGCACAACTTCAACATATACAGGATTTTAGTTCTGAAAATCTAGCATCATCTTTACTTATTATTATCCATGATCTGCTAGGCAACTTGTTTGGATAATAGAAAATGAAAATAATTTCCCACGCATCAAGGGGTTACTTTTAATATATACTAGCTATCCATTTTTCTACCTCATTTCCAGGGCCGGCTCTGGGCCTAGACGGGTTGTGTGACCGCCTAGGGCCCAGAGCGGATGGGGGCCCATCACCAATCCCACCTCACCCCCACCCTGACCCAATTGGTACAACTTCTATGTGGATTGACAGGCGAGGGTGACGCTGCGTTCACGTCATTTCCTCTTTCTCCCTGACTTTTCCTCTTCCGCATTGGCGCTTTCTCCCTGACCTCCTCCTTGATCGCGACTTCCCTTCACGTCTCACATATGTGTCGTCTTCATCTCTCCCCGGCAAGCAGGAACCGACAACGAGATCCTGCAGTAGCGGCCAATAGGACAACCACGCCTTGCCTTGCATCATGGTGACTACCTGAGGTCTTCTCGTTCACATCTATAGTCCAAAAATTAGGTTAGGATTTTTTTTCCATTCTTCTTGTTCAATCTAAGTACCTTGTAATTTCAGGTGTTTACAATGTTTTATAGCGAGCATCTTATGGTGATCGGAAAAGAAAAAAATATTTTGCATCAAGAAATAAGACAATAGATATCTGCTATCTCCAATTTAAGGTATTTATACTTTGTTTGTTTTTTTAGTTTTCTTGCTATACTATCAATATTATTTATCAAGAATGGAATACCATAGTGCAACTACTTAGTCACTTTAAAGGATCATGTTAATAATGTTTATTTGTGTCACTTTAAAGGATGTGTGGCTTATAAAGTATATTATGCAAGTACAAAAATATTTAGCTTTGAAGGCCTATAGCATTGGATTCGCACAGGGCTCTTCAAACTATAAAGACGGCCGTGCTCATTTCATTCTAACTCTTCAGTCATTTCTGTATCCCACCAGCCCTCATATCTCATTATTCCAAGGCAAAATAGCCCCTATGCTAGCATTGTGACCAAGCTACACTACCTTCAGGGAGGAGAGGGTCCCAAACCCTAATGCTGATCCCCAAACTACATTTTTTCAGCTACTCGCTCCCTCATTGAAATTGATGGTCTCCACTCACAATGAGAGATGCTGCTTTAGGGGGCTCGCTTTTGCAGGATGTTATCTTGATTGTGATGAACTAGCTTGCTCTATTAAAAAGCTTGAATGTACACTATTTTGTTCTTTATGATTTTTTTTAAAAAATATCTTTGTAGTTTTGGAGATCGGAATTCGTGTAGTCAAAAGGTAGTTTTGTGAATTGAAATCTGAAAAATTCCATGTTGAAAGTTTTACAAATTAATATAGCTAATTACAAATATTTAACAATAAAAAATTAAAGAATGGCACCTAATCATCATTGTTTAAATGCACCTGATCCCCGAATCCCCTGCCTAATATTTCATACATAATCGACTGTATATATCGATATAACTACTACATGAATCTTCTATTTGATTTGTTGATGTTGTTAGAGATTTTTACATAATATTAATAACATTGCTAGTTTCACATATAAGTTATTTTTGTAATTTACTTTCTTTGTTCTTTTAGTTTTTTTTCTCTTCTTCTTTGTTGGGCCTGGGTAGGAAAGTACGTACGCAATTGAGATTTTTTTTTTTAAAAAAACTAGCTGATTTGTCTATGCGTTGCAATGGAATCAAATGACGGATTCAGAATTAGAAATCAAGAGCATTTGAATTAGGGAGCACAAAAATTTTACCGATATTAGAACACACACAAAAAAATGATAGGGGTGGTGGTGGTCCACTATCAACATTTAAAGTAATATAAAAAATTAAAAGCTGGACTTTTACTGGAGAATAATGGAAAGGAGACTAGTAAACCACAAATAGTTCTATATATCTTGGAGTAATATCTCTAATACTCCATCAAAATGTCCAATAAACTAAGCGCATGGAACAATCCATTGTACGAGTACAATCGACATATGCACACTGATTTAATTTGATCGAGCAGCTAGCAATGAATATTGCGTTGGAACTTGGAAGTACAAAGCTTTATCAAATGGACAGTTGTCTTTGCTGACATCTTTAATTGGCAGGATGGAATAGAATTCCCGAGAGAGATGATGCCCAAAGATACGAGACACACTAAACAAAAGGAGATCGTACTCGTATAAAATCTATGCGAGCTGCCCTACATGGTTACAGCAGAAGAGTTTTTTTTTTCTATAATTCAGGACTAGTAGTCATAAGAGATCTACTAGAAGCAGCACAGTTGTCCTTGCAGCATTTGCTAGCTCATGGCAGGCGAGGCAAAATGCAGGAGCTTTGATTAGTTGACCTAACTGGCCCCTGTTAGCTGCCACATATAATTATATTTATCAGGATTTCGATTGAAAACAACATATGGGCTAGCTCTATGGAGAAGCCACCATCAATCAGGGTGGGTCCCACACATTCATATGACAAGTGCTTGCTCATATCATTAGGGGCCCCATGCCTGCATAGAGACAAGGCATGGGAACCAAATTGGTGACATCTAGGGCGTTGTGTGTTCTTGTGTGTGCCAACCTAAGCTAAGCTGCATAGATAGCTAGCCGGGGCCACTGTTGTGTCATGTGCACTGTGTAAGGGTTGCGATGTGATGTGATCGCCCAAGGACAATGGAGCTACTAGCTGATCACTAATTGGGGATTAGAGCTTTGTGTACGATGGTTGAGATGTGCTAGTCATGGACCAAACCGAATCATGCTTTAAATGCTGGATTAGCTATAGCTGATGGTACCAGCTACTATATCACACAGCAGGTCAAACTTTTAGGTTCAGGATGAGATCACAGTTAGCTATTAGTCTCTGCTAGCTTTTTAGAAAGAGCTAATTAAGCAACTCTAACTAATTAACTGGCAACTGAAGAGTGGCCAATTGCTTAACTGACCCTCCAAACAATACTGCATCGATCATTCTGATACGAATTACAATCAGATTAACAATGCTAATTACATCTCCCAAATCACCAAATAATCTACACCTATAGGTACAAGCAAATTGAAGCAAACCTTGGTAGATGCCTCGATCGATCTCATGGTTTTATTTACAGTAATCGCTACTTCGCTAATCGCCCGCGATTAACGTACACGGCGCTGATCAAACCTTAGTAGCCCCATAGCGCGGCCTCGTGGTCGAACTTTTGGCCGGAGGAAGACGAGATCTCCGGGTTCACGTCGGAGGTGAGGCCGGTGTCCTGCGACGCGCTCAGCCTCTCCCGCTCGCCGCCGCACGCCGCCGGCTGCAGCTGACTGCCGGCCGCCGCCATGTCGACGAGGCCGCCGTACCCGTTGCAGCTCTCCAGGAGTTGCACCAGGCTTACGCCGTGGTGCAGCTGCCCGTACTGCGTGAAGCTCGCCATGAACGGCGAGGAGTCGCCGCCGCCGCCGTGCCCGTGTACTGCCGTCGGGTTAAAGAACTGGCCCTCCAGCGCGTTGGAGAAGCAGGTCACGTGTGCCGTCGTCGCCGGGTCGACGGCGCCGGCGCCGGACATGTCCATGAGCGGCGGGAGTGCCGACATGGCGATCTCCTGATCCGCCACGGACGACGACGTCGACCCTCCCCTCGCCATCTCCACCACGGTCGCCTTCTTCCCTCCCGCCGCGCCCACCTCCACGAGGCTCTTCTTGAACACCCTGCACAACACCCACTCGTTCTACCACCAAGAAAAAAACACGGCGTGTCAGTCCGGCCGGCGCGATCGATCGATCAAACTGGTCACAACCAAACACACGTACGCGGCGTGCGTACCTTGGACGACGCAGGCTTGCCGGGGAGGAGGCCGAGGGCGGCGGTGTGGAGCTTGCCGTGGAGGCGGTACTCGTGCATGACCCAGCCGGACTTCTCCCCCTTGGGCGCCCGCCCCGTGTAGAAGACGAGCGTCTTCTTCATGCCGACGAGGGCCTTGCCCCTGAAGATGTCCTTGTCCTTCCCAGTGGCCTTCCAGTACCCGGACTCCGTCGCCCTGTTCGTCCTCAGCCCCGTCGGGTACTTCCTGTCCTTGAGGCAGAAGAAGTACCACTCCTTCTCCCCCATCTTCGCCAGAGCTGCCAATAATTCCATCGCAGCATCAACAGATGTTAGCTAGCTAGCCAATCCAATGATCCATGTATCAATCATCACTGCATGCAGAGGTAATTAAGTAGAGGAGCTTGCTTACATGGCAGGTCCCAGGGCTCGCACTTGTTGAGGTCGGCCTCCGCGACGGCGAGGGCGGCGAAGCGGGCGTCGGCGACCTTCTTGGCGAGGTAGTGCGTGATCAGCTCCTCGTCGGTCGGGTGGAAGCGGAAGCCGGGGGGCAGGTCCATGCCTGCCTGGCCCTGCTGCTCCATTGCTGCCTAAGCTAGCTAGCTAGCTAGAGCTTTACTGGCTAACTGCTCCTTGCTTATTGCTGCTATATATGTAAGATTTGTTAGCTGTTATGCCAACTCCTGTCCTGAAACATTTGTACATATACACAAAGATATGCATAAATTAGGACCGGAGATTCACACACTTTTAAAAGGTAGAGCAAACCAAATCAAATTAAAGCTGGTATGCATCCATGACACCTCTTCGCTACTCCAGCTAGCTAATAAGCTAGAACAAAAACAAACCACACAGATGCTTAAAAAATCGAATCGAACCAAAAGGACATGGTATGCAAGCACATAGAACACACACAAAAAGAGTCAGCATATGAGATGTTTATGCACAGAAAAGTTAAAAGAAGTACACATAAGAAAGTAGAAGAACACACTTGAGGGATGAGGTGATAAATAGTTAGGATATGCTATTTACCTTTTGGAGCATAAGTAGGTTCAGGGTGACAAGAGGAAATCGTTGTATAGAGGAAATAAAGTGGGAGGGGAGGTGGTGCCCCTTAAATACTAGAGGCGAGCTACATGATGGTCTTTTTAGTAGAAAGAGACGTGGGTGATGAAGGAAACTCATCAGAGGTTACTACTATAGCTAGTAGGTGAATGCATGGGAAGAGATAGATGAGATGGCTCTACAGGACAACGTAGTTGTGTACTAGTACCTTGTAACTGGCCAAAACTTGCTTCCAGACATGATCAATCACCGGATTAATTTAGTGGCTAGTGATCCATCAGATCAGAGTGTTTTACCGTAGGATGACTTTGATCTGATCTGGCTGGTTTTAAGGATTTGTGCAACACTAATTAAATGAGTCTTAATTAATGGAAATTTTGAGTGCTACGAGCAGCACTAAGTAATTAAAGCGTCATATGCGACACGCGAGCCGGGCAGCAACCGATCGAAAGCGACCAAACCAATCCTTTCTGCGTCTCCAGAAGCTTTTGAGGACGAATTAGAGCAGACTCCATGGCGAGTAGTACACCTACTATTTGTATTCGAGTACTGCAATAAACGGGAGAATTTATTAGCTTCATGCTAAGCATGAGCTGGTTCGATCATTTGGTACAAAATCACTAATTCAATTAATTAATTAATATCTAGGCTAGCTACCGACGCCCAGGCGCAAACAAAGATATATGCAGTCCAAAGCAAACCTTGATATTTGGTCTTTGTGTAATTTTCTGCAGGGATTGTACAGTAGTACATATAATCATTGCCTGAACCTGATTAGAATCAGGGGTACTTAAATCCTTAAAAAGAGAATCTCCCAGGAGATAAGCCAATCAAATCGGTGGCAAACTGGCAGTGGCACGACGATCCTGTAGCCCAGTGACAGCACATTGGTCACAGGCTGTAGTACTATTGTGTAGTAGCACTGTAGCAGTGGATGTGCACAACATTCTGCTGCTTGTACATGCAATCCAATGGGGGCGAATGATTCTCTCCGTTTATGCAAAGGCCGTAATATGCAGATCTGCAGAGCCAATGTACTGGTGTTCTCTTTGCAGCCCTGCAGGTACATGCAATGCACAGCACGGCACAGAGGATCCACTTGGTTTTGTGGGGCTTAGAACGGATATGTGTGACAAACGCAATGCTACTGTGCATTATTCTCCGCGGCTGTCAGAAATGGGGCAAACGTCTGAAACGTCCCCGGGCCCCATATGTTCAGGCTGCAGAGGATACTGCTTTTGAGGAATTCACATGTCTGGTTAAAGAATTCATATGTCTAATTTACTACATATTACTTCATCCACTGCATCAACCAAAAATGTGTATAACATGGTCCGTGCATGATTATGAGTGTGATTTTGGTTAATAAACCAACACAAACAATGAGATATTTGATATCATTTTCGTGCGAAATATCTGCTACAGTGGATGCTTCTGCTCGCGCAATAAATTCACCCAGAAGGTCTTATCAGTTTGCCGATGCATCCTGAATCCTCGGTTAGTGCTATGTTGCTGTCAACAAACTTAAGGAAGAGACAAACTGAACACAGAGGAGAAGAAAAACGCCATCTCCAAGACGAGTTCGGAGTTCCGTCTAGCAATTAACGCTTTGCGGAAAACGCAGAAAAAGACCGAATATTACCACACAAGGGACTTGAAAAAGCTAGAGCCGCATCTATCTACAAATGGGAGGAGCCTGCAGCCAGTTGCAAAACACCATCATCAGTTGGTCATCTGCTACGCTACTGCAAATCTGCAATGCAAAGAAGAGAACTCTCTGCGATCTCTCCAACGCGTGCATCAGTTGATGCTTAAGATGTGTGACACGATGATATGTGCTCTCTGTGTGCGTGCCAAATGGATCCTACACGGGATTATTGGTGTCATGTCGATGTGCCATCGAGGCAATCCTCGTCTCTGAATTTCTGAAATCTCTGGACCCTGCCCCCTTCCATGCTGTCATGCATGGCGATCATGGGTTCTGCTCATCAGCAGCCGACAAAACGGCTTCTTTCAAAGTACACGTCCAGCACAATGCGCTGCTGGATCAATAATCGATAGTGCTTCTACCCCCTCTATCATTAGCTGCGGTTTTCGGGATCAAATCATTGCGTGGTCTCGGTCTCCGGATGTGAACTTGACCTGTGAATTTCGGACACTTCATCGGGTATGAACCCGAGCTGTGATTTTCGAGGATAGACAGAGAAAGCTACTGTGTGCAACCCTCACTCATATTGCAACGTATATTCCCGTTCAGGGCCGCTAATGTGCCAGTCACCACCGTACGTTTGGTGGTCAATTTTTACGCGTCTTCGCTAGTAATTTTGTACCTACGTGACAAGTGTTTATCGTACTAACAGTCGCGTGATTGTGTCCGTCAACCAAACAACGTAGCCCTCCTGCAAGCAAACAAAACCCGCGCGCGGGAGGCCTCGCCCGACACGGGCGTACGCGTCACGGTCGATCGATTCCTCCGCGCAGCCCCGCGCGCGCGCTCGCCGAGACGCCAACCTCCGCGGAGAAAACGCATGCACCACGGCCGATCACCCGGTGCTCACGCGCGGGCGCGCGGGCGCGCGCCCCTTTCGCGCGGCGAGGAGCCGGCACGCCGAAACGGGCAGGTCAGAGCGGGAGGCGAGTAGGCGACCCATCACGCGGAGCGCCACGGCTTTCCTTTCTCGGTGTGGGCGACCACCACGACGCGTGTCGTGGCGGCCGCGCGCGCGCGCGGAGAGGAGTCCCGCTCGTGCGGGGCATCTCACGGTCGTCTCACCGGTCGACGTCCACATCCACCGGGAAAAATGAAGAAAAAAAAAATCCCCGCTTCCCACGCGCACCGGCACTCGCATCGCCTTTCGCCATGGGTGATGGGTGCCACCCGGCTAGGTAACGGGGGGCGGGGCCGATTCTTCTCTTCTTCTTTTTTCCCCCTCTCGGCCGGTTGAACGGCTCAGACTGCCAGATCGGCTTGGTGTCTCGATAGTGGCGAACCAAAAATAACCGGGGGGATATGGTATCACGCGTACTTACGACTTTTGGCATGTTGAGGTGGCCGAGTAGGCTTGCCCCGTTCCGTTTCGATCGATCCGTTTCCTCTACGGGGACGTTTCGTTATAGAATGATATCTGCTACTTTGTCGTGGTTGCATCGCTTCGTTTGCTTTGCTGATTTCTTTTCCGTCGTGCTCATCGGTTCGGGCAAATGCTTCACTGCCATGTGTGCGCACGTACGGTTTCTTGGGTATATGATATTGCACGTACGTAGAAAAATGCACCGTAGGTGATTGTACTCGTGACTCTTAGGGAATTGTAGACTTCCACGCGTCCTCGAAAGAAAATACTCCAGTATACTATTGTGAGTTGTTAATCCATGAAAGTACTGATTAGTACTTCATGCCACGGATTGGATTAGGCGTTGAAAAATTGTGGACATATTTTAAGCTGTCAAATAACATGCAAGCTTGTAGGAGGAATACCTGATATATGGACAGGCTGATGGCCTGATGCACTGTCAGATTTTCTGGCTTTCTGAAAAAAACAAGAGTAGGTGTTTATGTGGATGCTTTGGTACCACTCAACACATTACTTTTTTTTAGGTCGTCCAATTCGCTAGCGACAAGTTAGCCAAATTCTGGCCGAGCAATGTTTTGTTAAGACACTCAAGAACACACATAGGATTCACGACATAATCTTGGCAACAATCGATTCCATTCTCTTAGGTCCAACCGGATCGAGCCACCGCCGTCAACGCCACCAGTTGTGAGTTCATATCGTTCATCGTACAGAGCAAGTTAGTTATACAAATGCGATATGTCTCTCTCTCGCGCGCGCGCGTGCGCGCGCACGACGCCAGCTCACAGGCGAGCTGGACCTTACACAACCCACTCGGGCCCATGGACCTTGACGTTGGGCTTCTTTGCTCGGACAAGACGACAACCCATGTGTTTGGAGTAGTTTTCGGCCTGATCCTCCGCCAACTCTGCATCCTTGTTGCTCCCATCTTCAGTAGCATCAGTGCCATCGGCAATAGTATTCTCTACAGCAGGGTTCTTCCTGACAAGCCCCACTCCTTGAAAATTGGCTTGTCCCCAAGCCAATGCAGCAGGGAAACGTGAGCACAGATCTTCAAGGTCCTCCCAAGTGGCATCCTCTGGCAGAGAATCAGACCATTGAGTTAGCACTTGAGTAGTAATTGAATTATCTTTCTTAGTCAATCGCCTATCCAAGATTTATAATGGATATTACATTGCAGCAGTAGAGCTGGGTAACTGGAGTTGAATGGAGCCAATGAAACAGTAGTTGACTTCAACTAGGAGACATGGAAAACTGGATGGATGGCACCGGTAGAGGGCAATTGGAGTTTATAAGCCACATTGCCAATTCTGTTCGTGATTTGGAAGGGACCAAAATACTTGAATGATAGCTTATGGTTAGCTCTGGTAGCCACAGAAGTTTGGACATAAGGTTGTAATTTCAAATAAACTCAATCACCCACAGCATTGTCTGCAAAATACTTCATTTGTTGTTGAGCCCTATGGAGGTGCTGCTGCACAAGCTGTTGCATTAGTTTTCGTTCTTTCATCCATGCATCCAAATCAGGTATGGCACAATCTTGAACTCCAATACCAAAGTGATTAGGAGGGTAATCATAGAGAACCTCAAATGGAGTAGCATGTAAAGAAAAGTGAAAGGAAGTATTATACCAATATTCAGCAAGGTGAAGCCAAGCAGCCCACTTGGATGGAACAGAGTGAACAAAGCAACAAAGATAGATCTCCAAGCATTGGTTAACTCTTTCGGTTTGACCATCAGATTAAGGGTGATAAGCAGAACTAAAGTGTAACTTAGTGCCAAAATTTTCAAATAGATGCTCCCAGAGCTGGCTAGTAAATACCTTATCTCTGTCAGATATAATTACTAAGGGTAGGCCATGCAACCCGAAGATGTTTTTCATAAAGAGTTTGGCAACACTCATAGCTGAAAAGGGAGGAGCCAAGGGTAGAAATGAGCATACTTGAAAAACTTGTCAACTACAACCAGTATACAGTTAAAGTGTTCTGAATTGGGCAATCATTCAATGAAATCCAATGATATGATTTGCTAGGCACCTTCAGGTACCGGCAGGGGTTGGAGATTACCAGGATATTTAGCTCTGTCTAGTTTAGCCTAGATACAGATTTGGCACTGTTGAACAAAAGACTTAACCATCTTTTTCATGCTGGTCCAAGCAAACAATTGCTTGAGTTTTCTATAGGTAACTGAAAATCCAGAATGACCTTCAATAGGACTGGAATGCAATTCAAACATAAGTTTGAGTTGTAATGGAGGATTATGGCCAATCCATACTCTGCCCTTGTACTTAATCAAACCAAAATGCAAGGAGAAGTGTTTTTTGGCAGAAGGGTTAACAAACAATTCAGTGAGCAATTGGACAAAATAGGGATCCTGAGAATAACCTTGTGTTACTTCTTGTATCCAAATAGGAGTAGAACTAGAGATATGGTATAATTCAATCTCACAGTCTTGAAATTTCCTTGATAGGGCATCAACAGTTGCATTAGTTGCACCCTTTCTATAACAGATTTTGTAATTCAAACCCAACAACTTGGTGAAGGCCTTATGCTGCCAAGGTGTGTGGAGTCTTCGGTCAGCCAAATACATCAGACTGTGATGGTCAGTGAGAATGATAAACTCCCCCAATTGCAAATAAGATCTCCATTGGTCAACTGCCATAAGTATTGCCATACACTCTTTTTTCATAAGTCGATAACCCCTTTGTTCTTTGACCCACTGCCTTACTGATGTAGGCAATAGGATGTTTGTCTTGAGATAACACTGCCCCAATGCTAGCCTCAGAAGCATAAGTCTCCACAGTAAACACCTTTTGGAAATCTGGCAAGGCTAGAATAGGAGCAGTAATTAGAGCTTGTTTAAGCTGTTGAAAGGAGGGGTTTATTAATTTGTCCAAACCCCTTAACAAACTTCTTATAGTAACCAGCTAGACCTAGAAAACCCCTTAATTTTTTAATGGTGGTGGGTACCTTCCAGTTGACCACTTCTTGGATTTTGCTTTGATCAGTATGGACCCCAGCAACACTGATTGTGTGCCCCAAATATATCAATTGTTGCTGGGCAAATGAGCATTTGTTGAGCTTAACCTTCCACTGATGCTTAGATAGTAATAAAAGCACCTGATGAATATGATTGAGGTGTGATGCCAGATCTGGACTGTAAATTAAAATATCATCAAAGAAAACAAGAGCAAATTTTATGAGTACTGGCTTCAAGGTGTCATTCATTGCTCCTTGGAATGTGGCCAGTGCCCCAGTTAGACCAAAAAACATAACTGTTAATTCATAATGTCCAGTATGTGTCTGAAATGTTGCCTTAACCTCTTCACCAGAAGCCATTCGAATTTGGTGATACCCAGCCTTAAGATCCAGCTTGGAAAACCATTTAGCATGAGATAATTCATCAAGGAGCTCATCGATGACTGGCATAGGATAAGTACCCTTGACTGTAATAGCATTTAACTTCCTGTAATCAATCACTAGCCTTCAGGTACCATCCTTCTTCCTAACTAAAAGAGCTGGGGAAGAGAAGGCACTTTGACTGGTTGTATAACACCAGATTTCAGCATATTAGAGATCTGTTGTTGAATTTCATTCTTAAGGGCTGGATTAAACCTATAGGGTCTGAGATTAACTGGCACTGCACCAAGAATAAGGGGTATACTGTGATCACAATATCTTTTAGGGGGTAACTCAGTTCAGAAAAAATATCTTCGAACTTGAGAAGAAACTCTTGCACAGCAACAGGAAAAATTTCCTAGGTCTTTGGTTCAGATAGAGTGAGCTGCACCAAGTACATGAGAGACCCCTTTTTGGCCATTCCAAAGCATTGTTCAGCTGATATAGTATTGCACATAGTGGTCTGGGGTAATAAGCCTTGTAGCTTGATAGTTTGATTGTTGATGTGAATTTCTATCCATTTATGCACCCAATCTACCTGCATTGGACTGAATTGTTCCAACCAATCCATTTCCAGTATAATATCATAACCTCCCAAATTCAGCGGTCTGAAGTTGCTAGTGAAATTGTGTCCTTGCATCCACTAGCTACAGTTAGCAATTTCATGTGAACAATGCATGAAACCACCATCAGCTAATTTCACTGCTAACTATTTTCTCAATGGTTTCACCTCAACCATTTTAAGACCAATGTCTTCATCCATAAAGGAATGAGTGCTGCCCAAGTCTACCAGCATTAACAACCTAGTGCCTTGCACCCAGCCTCTGAGTCTAAGTAATCGTGAAGATTCAGTGCCCCAAATAGCCTGTTGAGATAAGGACATCAAGTCCCCCACATCATCATTCTCCAATTCATAACTGGAAGATTCCAACTCAGATAATTTATCATGTTGCAAGACATCAAGAAGTTCTTGTACTAAATGAAGTTGGACAGCTGTGGCACATTTATGTTTCTTGCCCTATTTTTCTCCGCAGGTGAAACAAAGGCCCTTAGCTCTTCTGTAGGACTTTAAAGCAGATAATCTGTCCTCTCTTGCCCTAGCTGCCTCGGTACCTCTTCTATCCTCAGCAGGGTTCAAGGTGAAGTTCTTCTGAGTTGTAGTGGATGGTCCAACATTAGGGGTGCTAATGTTACCTTTCACCATTACAGCACTGCTAGGCCTTTTGTAAATTTGAAATTTAATTTCTTCCATAGCTTCCTCTTGGAGTAGAGCAACAACACAAGCTGTATTTAAGTCTTGTGGCCTCTGAACCAAGACTACCATCCTGATCTCACTCCTGAGTCCTTCTACAAATTTGGTTACAAAATAAATGGGCAACAGGGAACTATCATATGCCAACAATTGGTGCATTAAACTATCAAATTTTTCCACATATTCAAATACAGATCCTTCCTGTTTAATGTGAATCCATTGCCTAATGAGAGCTTGCTGCCTGGCCTTAGAGAATCTGGTACAAACCAAGTCACAAAATGCTAACCAAGTAATACCACAAATATGATTCCTAACAGATTGAAGCCAAAAGGCAGCATTCCTAGAAAAATTCAGAGTTGCTATTTTGACCCAATGGACAGGCTGTATTCCATACACATCAAAATATTGTTCACAATTCGCCTTCCACATTTGTGGGTTATCACCGGTAAATTGGGGACAAGTCATTGGCGGAATGGTGCTACTTAGATTCAAACCACCTAGGCCACTACCCAAGGTGGGAGAAGCTGGTTCATAAGGAAATGGAACAAGGGAGAGGAAAAAAATTTTCAGGCGTACCATTTTGTTGGGAATTTGCCAATCCTGAGGCGTTGATGGTGTTGGTGAATTGCTCCTCCTTGAGATTACCAGGGGCTCTGACTGTGCTAACACTCGCATAGGGTTCGCTCTTGACTTGACGCAACATGCTGCCCTCCAGGTGCTCAACCTTGGTACTCAAGGATTGAAGCGACTCACTGAGGTCATCCACCTTCTTCTCGACCGCTGGTATGTGCGCCTCTACCGTCTTCTTCAGATCTAGGTACTCCGCCCTGGTACGCTCCTTTGCTTCCACTCTCTTCTTCTCATTCTCTGCAATAGTCTTGAGCAGGAGATCGAACTTTGCTTCCAAATCCATGATGAGACTACAGAATCTGGATCTTTGCCTTGCGCTTGCTCTCCGAATTCAGCCAACCAGATTGAGGGAGCCGAAGCTATTGTGGATTACTTGCCACCGAGGTAGCAGAATCCCACCTCTCCTTGGAATTTTACAGCCAAACCAAGAGGATTTGCAGCGCGGAAGGCTCTAATACCAGTTTGTTAAGACACTCAAGAACACACACAGGATTCACGAGATAATCTAGGCAACAATCAATTCCATTCTCTCAGATCCAACCGGATCGAGCCGCCGCCGCTAACGCCACCAGTTGCCAGTTCATATCGTTCATCGTACAGAGCAAGTTAGTTATACAGATGTGATATCTCTCTCACGACGCCAGCTCACAGGTGAGCTGGACCTTACGCAACCCACTCGGGCCCATGAACCTTGATGTTGGGCTTCTTCACTCGGACAGGACGACAACCCATGTGCTTGGAGTAGTTTTTCGCCTGATCCTCCGCCAACTCTGCATCCTTGCTACTCCCATCTTCAATAGCATCAGTGCCATCGGCAATAGTATTCTCTACGGCAGGGTTCTTCCTGACATGTTTCTACAAGTATGCTAGGATGACAACAAATTGTGGCTCAACCATGCAAATTCCAATACGAAGTACCAAACTCAAGTGTGGCTACAAACAATATGGCTGAGATGTGAATATGGTTGCTGCTAATGCTATCATAATGCAACTGTCAATGTGTCAGGCACAGGCCGATCAGAAAGGACACGAATGCTTTCAGTGAGAACTTTGTTTCTTTTAACGATATAGGTGTTCATGGCATGCATTTTTGACTCGATTCCTTTTTCGAATCATCACGTCTCTCGTCTTGTCGCACGCACAGATATGCATTTCATTAGTTTCGCCAAACCTCCTGGTGCAATATTCTGATAAGTTTGGCCCTTTTATAATCATATCCTATTTGACGTGGCAGCACTTTCTCATCACACCTGTCAACTTTTCCATAAGGGCTTTTATACTTAACTCTCTTAATTGAGATTCAGATAGACCATATCAAGCCAGTAGCACCTGATAATCAGGGTGAAGGAACCAGGGAATCACTTGATTGACATGACAAGATGCTAATGTTAGGTTGTCAACAACTAATAGCAGAAAAGGAAAGAAGGCCAAATGCTTGGATCTCTCTATGCTTTAGGCAAATACATCTTTCTGGATCAATTATGTGTTGTTTGCTCGGTTTAAAATAAAAGGAGCACTAGTTATTATTGTTGTACCAACAAGGTCTATTCATTTCTTTGCAGACAGACAGCACAGTGTGCATGGATAAGAAGTCAGAAAGATATATGGTTCATATATGACTCATAATGCTGAAATATTAATATATACCAGAGACAATTGTACTCACTATCCTGAAATGCTGTTCAAATCAAGATCCACAAGATCTGTTAGGGAAGCAGACACCAGGTGACCAGGGATCATTGACCGAAAATGGGCGTGTGCATATCTCATATGCTTATAGCTGCTTACTCTCGCTGGCCATAAGAACTATTTCTGAGTGGTTGGAACGACGCCTCGCAGAAATTGACCTCTTCTGATGCCATCATCAGAGAAAAAGGATCCATTTTCAATAGGCGATCTGTTGGGAAGATAATAAAGAATTGGAATGTCAGATATTCTATATATTATCGGCTCCAAATCGAGTCAATGGCTACGGTGGCCAGATTACAGGAGATGAACAGCCAACTAGTGCAAAACCTGCATGCCATCCAATATGCCTTGCTCAGTGTATAACTCGAACCTTCCATCCAGGTGTTCATTTGTCAAAATTTGGAAGAGAAAAGAACAAAAAAAACCCCAAGTCCCAAATACTCCAGGGTCATGTCAATATGTCACGGTCCGTTTAGATCTGTTCTGTATAAACTAAAAGTTCCATAACATTCACAAGTGTTATGTACTTTGTGTAATTACAAAAGAAAATGGTCAGCCAAACATCACGTAGAAATGATTTTGATGTGCTAAGTCAGTTAGTCAGTTCTGTCGTCCCTTCTCTGAGTCATTGTCTCACCTCTAGCATGTCCGACCAATAGGTTTAACAATCGTCATGTTTAAGCACATCAAGATAAAAATGGTTTCCCTGCATCATCAGAAAGTGATAAGATTATCAAAGTAACCAAATGCAAATATGATACCACATAAAGAATCAGGCACGGTTAGGACTACAATTTTGTCACTGCCTGCAAATAAAGCAATAACTTCATCATATTGATATAGCAATAACTAGGCCGCGAAGTTTGGATGTTTGAAACCTTGCATGCGTCATTCAATGAAAGCAAATTATTACCTGCTGTTGTTCATTAGGATTTCCAGCTCCTGAGTTTTTGGGTGAAGGGTTCATTACAAACAGAGACCATATTAAGATATATGTGCAAGTATAATAAGGTTGTTAAGATTAAGATTAAGATGTCATAATTTATCAGCTAGTTGGCTATACTGATTGAAGGCTTGAACTAATGCATTTTTTTATCATCTGACAAAGACATATAAACATGGTATGTTTAAAGCAATGACATCTAAATATTATGCAACAGATTAGGTTGACTGAAGTGCAGAGAAAGAAAACTGCAGGAGACTGATCATTCCTGATTTCCTGTGTTTCACTTTATTGTCCATGTGTTTATGGAAGAAATACATTCTACCAATTTGTAATGAAACACTAAAAAAAAGCACCCTCAGATAGATAGTGCTATCAAGATTATAACCCTGTGAACTATGCCTAGTGTACAACTAAAACCTATATGTTTATGCACCTTAAACTCTTCAACACAGTACCATAAATATCTCACCATAGTTATCCTTGGTTGTTATCTACCTTATATTAACAAGTCATGTGCATAGCACTTCATAACTTCATATAATATGCAGTAATAAGTGATGAAAAAAAATCTGGGAAAAGATGCATTTCGCATCAGGTAATATATATCCAGTCATCCTAAAATAATTGAACAGTGCATTGTGCAACATTAGAGAGTAAAATTAATCTGATTACTAGAAGTAAAAATATTCCAACAAACATTTATTAAAGCCTCAAAAGTCAAAACCTATTGGTATGGTTGTTATGAAATTTGGTACCTAAGTCATTCTTGTGATTCACATAAATGTCTAACTTCTGGACCAGCTTCCACTCTTTCCACCAGATTTATGCTGGAGACAGATATCTGTTATGCAAATGTTCTTTGAAGCAGCTTTGCACATGTCATAGACTGTGAGACCAGCAATGGCAACTGCTGTCATTGCTTCCATCTCAACCCCTGTCTTGCCACTGGTTGAAGCTTCTCCTTCTATCATAACACTAGAATCTTCTTCGTTAAGAGTAAGATCAACACGAACATGGGAAAGATTAAGGTTGTGGCACAGCGGTATGAGGTTGCTAGTTTGCTTCGCACCAGTTATTCCAGCAATCTTTGCAACAGTTAGAACATCTCCTTTGGTAATCTTGTTTGATGCTACCAAATCAAATGCCTCCTGGCCTAGCAAGACCCTGCATGTGGCTATAGCAACTCTTGTGCTGTCATGCTTGGATGAGACATCAACCATCTTTGCCTGGCCACTGCTATCAATATGGGTAAGCATTGGTTGTCCATCCCCTGATCCATTAGTGGGCCTTGCTGGTTGCAGAGGAGGAGTTGAACCTAAAGGACTGGGTGAAGGAGATTCACCAAACACAGATTCCATTTCCTGGTATTGCAAATGTCAAGATAATTAATCATATTTTAATGACAAATGATAAAATAAACTAGATGGACACATTTTATGATGATGATGCACAACACCAAATTACAAATCTGCATTTAGATTTTACTTTTGCTTTCTAAATTATATCAATTAATTCAGACGGTAAGTTCTAAATTATGCACAAAATTGTAAAGTAAAAAAAACTATATTGTGCATCATTGTAGTATAGATAAAAAATGGCAAGAACTCAAAAGTGCTTTAGGACGTTAAGATCCTGACTATTTTGTTCCTGCTGTGGTGGAGTTTACTTGTAAAAAAGATATAGTTTACTTTACTAGTTCAATAAGTGATCGAATACATAAGCGCCAGCTTACAGCTCTGGCATATATTAGAAACTATCTGATCACAGGTATATAGGAGTATGAGCAATAGCCAGTTTAGCTTCAGTTAACAACTTTATTTCCACTCTCAACAAACAATAATCAATGTGATATGTATTCAAAATCATGTGGTTGCATTTGTTAAAAAAAAATATTGTGGTTGCACATTGGATTAACCCAACATAACAATATTAAAATCCCAATTACATATCGATGAGGTTATATACATCATATTAAGTTTCAGTGAACTTCATGTCAGTAACACCAAATGAAAAAAAAATACATGTTCATGTCAGTAACACCAAAACCATAGCTGCAAAAGGAAACATTCAGGGCACAGATAGAGATCAAATCCCTGACCTTATTGAGCTCCGCTATAGTATCGGAAGGAAACCCAGTAGCAAAGCGTCTCCAACCATTCTTTCTTGCTACTGTTGGGAGAATGGAGCGGATGATTGACATTGTAATCAAGCTAGACTGCTGTTATGCTTCTGCAAACAAGGAATTGCTAAACATGTGAACAGACAACACAAATAAATTTTAGCACCCAGCACTCAATGCATAAACAATGTTGAGACCATTGCTACCCAGGTTGCAGAGAGAGAATTCTTGAGAACAATGAAATAACTAAACATGTGCTGGGTGGTGATTTTACTCAACAAGCCAGTTGCTTTACAACTTAGATCTCATAAGTGCCCCTTGTGGCCAATTATATATGATTACGTTATGAAATTAGGATTGCAAATAAATTGCCAAAGACTTTGTGTAGCTGAGAGAATATAGTACATGGCCTCTGTATGTATTCTACATATGATATTCTCAAATAAGGTTTTGTTAACATCAAAATTTGGTAAGATTCTTTAGTGGATTCTGTTAAGGAAAGAATAAGATCAGCCGATGAAAAGCTTATCAAGAAGAGACCGAGTTCAAGAAGGAACCATGAAGACCACGACATGGCAGTTTAATTCATCTATTAATTAGGCAAGATTTGTATTTAGGAAAGTTTGTGTCATATCCGATAAGGACTTTATATTTTGCTTTTCCTTTTATCTTTAGGAAAGTTTGTGTCGTGTCCAATTAGGACTCTTATCGGCCTATAAGTATAAATATGTACGCCTGAGGTCTTTGTAACTTATCTTATAGATCAATACAACTTTCGGCGTATCGCCACCCTCTTTTCCGAGGTTTTTTTTATATCGGCGGAACTTGGCACCTGACGCGGGGATGCATTGGCTTCGATCTCCGGCGGAGGGGTAACTCCTAAGTTCTGCCGGCCCTGGCAATTGTATTAGCTACATTGGTGTTGTTCAGGGCTGCATCGCTTCGATCTCTTGGATTGCTCTGGTTCAGTCGGTATTTTTGCCTACTTGATATCTCGATTCTATCTTTAATTGCATTGTGTTTAGAGACGCATCGGTTTAGTTGAAACTGTCTTGGTTAGCTTTGATCTTCTGACTTAGTCAATATATCTTTACAATCAGAATGTTGTTTTAGATAGATTCGTTATATCCATCACATTAGACAGATTTATCGGCTCATTAAGTATTAGATTATTATATACAATCTCGTGCTGCATCGGTTAGGTTCGACCTACTAGATTGTTAATAATCTAAATCTTGTTAGGCTGATAGGTTCAAGCTAATGTTTTTTCAGAGTGTTAGCCGATCTTATCTGATATGTTAAATTTCCCTTTGATGGTTTTACTGTCTTAGTTAAATTTAATGCATGACCACTTTGATCGATGTCATATCGGCTTGCTTAAATCCATCAGGCAATTATCGACCTTATGTTGCACCGATTGGGTTCGACCTATAGGGTTGTGGTTGTAAGTTTGATTTATTTAAGTCAGTAGGCATCAATCACTGTTTAATCGGGATTTCAGCCGATGAGTTATCTAAATATTGCATCGGTTTATAAGGATTATATACAAGTCGGTTTTAGCCGATTGCAGTAAAGGTTTCATTGATTACTTAATCATTTGGATTTAATAACATCGGACTTCCAGCCGAAGTCCGATGTATGTTTTAACCATCGAGCCTACATCTAATATTCTATATCAATATCGACCGATTGGTTTGTTGGATGTTTGCTTCATTATATCTATATCAGCTGACTGGTTCATTGAATATCTACTTTGTCACATCTATATCGGCCGATTGGTTCATTATCTTATTATATTATCATCAGCCGATTGCCTTTATATCATTATCTACATCGGATATATAGCCGATTGTTCAAGACCCTATCGACATCAGCTAGTATCGCTACATCGGCTTATTGGCCGATCGGCTACTTGATCGTCAATTTATATATATTGTCAGTTACAGGATCAAACTGACTGGCACGCCCGCATCTCATCAAAGTTTAGGATCTGCACTGGAGCTAAGCAAATCTCTCAGGCCTTCGCGTGTCACATGCAGGATCTACGTCAACACATTTTTTGGCACACCTGACAGAACAGATTTTGCATCAAGTTTACATAATGTAATTTTATAAAACAATTTTTAATTGAATAAGGTTAAGAAATTAACCATGGAAGATTAGGGATGGGTTTGATCAGTCTAAAAGAATATTGGACTTTAGAAATTACTACAAGTCTAAATAGCCAAAGAATATTGGCGTTCTTCGCTCTCCTTTTGGCAAAGAACGAGAGCTTGCACTCTTCACCCTAAGAAAAAGAGATAGCCCTGCCTAGCTTAGTTGCCAAATTAGTGTTTAAGTAGTTACATCACCTTTTCTCCGTTCTAGCTTAGCTCTGTTATCAACTAGTATAACAACTACTCTCATGGGTCATGACAGGAGATAGTAGACGTTATCAACTAGTATAACAACTACTCTCATGAGTCATGAGAGGAGATAGTATATGGGGGACGACAGGACAGGCCGACAGGGGCTTACCCGGCGAAATGGAGGTGAGGAATAAATCGGAGAGGAGAGGAATAGATCGGAGAGAAGCACGCTCTGGACCGATGGGGTTGTAAATTGCAAGAGTCCATTGGGGAGCTTCTCTACTCACCCCGTCAACGGACTGCTATGCGCTAGCGCCACCTTCTCGAGCCCTCGCCCTGCTACTCGCTCGCCGTCCGCCGCCGCTCGCCACGCCAACGCCTGTGTGCGTCGTTCACTCGCCGTCCGCCGCTCCTACGTCGTTCAGGAGATGGGGGATTTTTTTTTTGACTAGCAAAATGCCCGTGCGTTGCAATGGATGAAAACAATTTTAATAATTCATCTGTCACATGGTAAATCATCCGTTTCACCCATTAACACTTAGTGCATAGTACGTGAAAATATTTATAAATACATCAATATCATTGTTTATTAATAATATTTTTTCTACCAATAATTTTAACTTGCATTTTATTATATTACCACTTATATATAAATTTATATTTTTCTTTAATTTTATTTATGAATTGTACTTAAAATTTGTAAAAATATTGAATGTATATTGTTTCTAACATTTTATTGTTATTAGATTGTACTTGGCATATATCATTTTGCTTTTTTATTCTAAACTATAGTTGATTTGAACTTGTTAATTACCTAATTTAAATATCTATATTATTATTCTAAATTATTTTTCAAATTAAAAATATTAAAATATTATAGATATATCACAATGTTGTAATTTTAGAGACGGGAAGACAAAGTATGTTCGTTGGTTTCAATTTATAACCTGATAAAGAAAAAATGTTACATTAGATTCATGCAAGTGGCACAGTATGTCCTTTAGAAAATTTTGTGAAGTGAAAACCTCTTATAAGAATATTCTTTGATAAAAAGATATTTTGTGTGACTATGAGTAGTTTATGGTCTAGACTCTTCTTAAGAAACTTATGTGAGTTTGGATGAGTACAAATTATGTGAGCTTACATTTTTCGTTCTAATGCAACTATTCCAAGGGTGTTTGGATGAGATTCAGTAACCAAATTACATCTGCTAAAAACAAAAATCAAAATTAACAACTTGAAAGTAGGTGGAGCAGGGCAGAGGCAGAGGCAGAGGCAGATCTGACCTTGTTTCTGTTGAACCCCCAAACTTTTTGAGGAATAACGCAAAATACCTGATGAGTGTGGGTAGGTAGGGATGCTCACCGGCAAGCGACGATGCGGCGGAAGCAGGAGGACGCCGGGCGCCACCTCTTCTCGCAGGATGGAGATCCGCTTAAGCGGCGGGCGAGGAGGCGGAATTCGAGGCCGAGGCCGGATGGGATGGATTAGGATGCTCACCGATGAGCAATGATGCGGCGGAAGCAGGAGAACACCGGCGCCACCTCTGCTCGCAGGATGGAGATCGGCGCCGGCGGCAGGCGAGGAGACGGGATGGATTGGGGCGGTCGATTCTGGGGCGGCGCCGTGCAGTGCTCTGCTGCCGCCTGCCTATGGGGTCATATGCACAGGCCCATGGGTCATCTCTCTCTCTGCTCTTTCTTTTAAGAATAATAAGTCCATTGAAAACATGCTAATACGTTGCAATGGATGAAGGCTATTTTAATCAATTATTGTTAGATTTTTTTTCAAGAAGTATATAGGATTTTTATTTTGAGGTGATATCCAATTCGAAACCCTTGTTGTAATGATAGTCATATCCTACATGTTACTTTCTTATGACCTGGCCAAAATTCTAAAACGAGTTTGACTCTCGTCCTAAGCTACCATGTGAATTATTTTAAAATAATTTCTTATAATACTAATGTATTTTCAAAAGCGAACAAATTTAAAAACCGACTCAAATACAAACGACGTACCAAAATATCAACGAAAACATCTTTAATTTTTATAATAGTAGAAATAGAGATATAGTGATGAGGACACAACTAGCTCAGATATAACCATGACTACCTTGTGTATTAATCAGCTAAAGGTTAACCAGTTCTACATAAGATTTACTTGTTATATTTTTGAATATACGTTGCTACACAATGAGTTTTGTTTGTTTTCGTTTGCAGAGGTACTTGCTTGGATGAAGGAAAAGAAGCCGAGCATAACGAATGCATGGAATATCAAAGAAGTTGATTGGGGACCAAACCAAGACATTCTCCAAATCGACTTCGGGTGCAATTCGGAGTCCAGGACCAGTCTGCACTAAAACGGGCGCCCAGGTCGCATATGTGCTCGGATTGGGGCATTCTTTATATGGATGGAAAGCTAAGAAGATAACCTTTCCAATGGATCTGGTCCCATGTCCAAATTCGTTACGAGTCATCGGGAATTGGCCGAACAAGTTGACGTTCAGAGTCTGTCCCGGCGCTGCGACGCCGTATTTGGGCCTTTGGCCCGTGAATCGTGTTGGAGCCCATTAGGGTTGCGTCAAGGGGTGCTTGCATGACCCTAAACTCCATATATCAGTAGCCGTCGCTATCTTTAGGTTTTGGGTTTTGCTTAGATTAATCTGTCAAGAACAGTTTCGCCGCTAGATCGGTTTGTAAGACCCCAACTTGTGAGCTTAATCATTCATCTGCAATTTTGGTTGTATTCTATCTCGTTCTTGTTTGTGTTCTTCGATTGGCAAACAGGGAATTAGTCTTCTCGACGAGGTCACCCGCGTTTTGACACGGGTGATAACCAGAGGAGACGTGGTGCTGCGATTGCAGGGCTCAAGAGCGTGCGCGTTCAAGAAGCCGGATCGATTTGTGTCGCGACTCCATCCAAATCGTTGTTTATCAGAACCTTTCGGAAGGTCGGGAACTCTAGTGCACATCAAGTGGTATCAGAGCTCTAGGTTCACCGTCAGGTTCACTCAGTTTCTTTACCCTAGATTAGTTTTTGTTTTCGCAATAATCCTAGAGTTTACAGAAAAGCAAAAAAAAAAATTTAGTCGTTAGTTACCTTAACCTAGACCGTGTTTAGCCTTTGCATGATTCTTTTTCAGAGTTCGTAATGTTGAGTTTGAGTCCTAGTTTAAGTTCTTGTTGCTGGTCTAGTGCGTGTTTTAGTTTAGTCGTGTGTTTTTCCTTTGTAACCCTAGCCGCCACCTTTCACCGTGTGTTAGGGTTCATCCTTTGAGAGCCGTTCCGCCATCATAAACACCCATCAGATCACCACGCATCACCAGAACACCCTACATACTCCGCTGCCACCATATCCCAATTCCACCACAAAAAGACTAGGTTATATCCCCTCTGGAAAACCTAGCCGGAAACCCAAACTTCAAACAGCCATAACTTTTGCATACGGACTCTGAATCAGGCAAATTTTAACTTTTTGGATAAGAGAAAAAAAATTACATCCATGTCTCCTCCCATTTGGTGGGTTTGGTGAATCCAAAATCCTGAAATTTGGCTTGCAAAATTGTCTGTTCGAGCTCACAAGTTTCTGCACTTGCTTTATAGTGGTTTCAGAATTCCATAGGCCACATATCAACTCCGATTGAGCTGTAACTTGGAGTTGTGCCTATTTTCGTGCTCCTAGAAAAGAAGAAAATATCAAAAAAAATAAAGAAAAAAAAGAAAAGTTAATTTCCACTAGTGCATCGAGCTCACGAAGCGCTCCGTTGAGCTTATCTGCCAGTTCGGTTTTGTTGTTTTTGCTGAGACTCGTCGAAGCTTGCCTGCCATTCCTTCCTTACTGTATATTAGTGTCATATTCATTTGCGTCATCATTGTTACCGCTACTGTCTAGGACACGAGTAGACCAGCAGCTAAGGGCACGTGACTTGGGATTTTTATTCAGCATTACTATCTGTCATTGGATTGTGTACCACTCACATATATTTGGCCTTCCTAGCTCCACATATTACTTCTGGACAGCACAGATTCTTGATCCCTGCAATCGCTGACTACGTCTTCCAGGTATCCTTTGCTTTGCTGGTAAGAACTTTATAAGAGCTTGGTTAGGTACTCCATATTGCTGAGAATTATTGAGAGGCACCACCGCACCTACGTAGTAGATTAGTAGGGATAACCTTCACTGTTTGTTGCTGTTTTGGTGTTTCAATGGCAGGTGACGATGATGAGGTCCATGTAAGAGCTTGGTAAGATGTTTCCATGATCTGTAGTTAATAGGAACAATATTGTTCTGTTGTTCTCTTTTTCTACTGATAATGGCAGGTTACGTCTCTTATGGATATGAGATAAAGTTAGATGGGAGACAAACCATAGCTGCTACATCACCTTCCACAAATGCACGTGATGAAAGTACTTTGGTGCAACAAGTGCTAAGTTCTCAAATGGAGAAAGCGGAGCAATGACAGTACCATGAATTATTTGAAACAAAGTTTGTGGTTAAGGATAGAGCATGTCGTACTCTAATCGATAGTGAGAGTTGCAATAACTTTGTGAGTTCAGATTTGGTTGAGAAACTTGAGTTGCCTACACAACCGCATCCTCATCCATATTACATCAAATGGTTCAACTCTTGTGGTAAGTTCAAGGTAAATAGAATTGTGAGAGTAAACTTTTCAAATGAAAATTACCATGATACTACCAATTTTGATCTTGTCCCTATGCAAGCATGTTCTTTGTTGTTTGGTCAACCATGGGTATATGATAAAAATGGTTTGCATAATTTTGTTGTTAATACATACACATTTAGACATAATAGTCAAAAAATGAAATTGGAACCAATGAGTTTTTTTGAAATTTTCGAAGATAATCTTGAATGGATGAAGAATGAAATCGAAGAAATTTTCAAAGATAGTATTGAAAGGACGAAGAATAGAATCGATGAGATTTTCAGAGATACCAGGAATAATAATAATATTGTGATGCCTTCAACTAAGTCTGAGTTATTACAAAACGAACATAATGTTCTGCCTATTGTTTTGGATACTAATATTTTGCAGGCATCTGAGAACAACCATGGTGAGAAGGAAGAGAAGAAAGACGAAGAACAAAAAGACCTATCCATAGCTCCATGCATGTTTGAGGAATGTTTAATTGACCAAGCGCCTATAATTTCTAAAGATGAGAAAAAAGGTAATGATAATGTTGCTACAACTACTCAAGGTATACATAGTTATGATGTGCCGACTATGTCCACTACTTATGCTACATTAGAGCAACCCATAGTGGAAACAATTGTTGAAATACCTTTGTCACAAAACAATTCGCTTGATGTTCCTTGTGATAAAGAAGAGTTGTGCGATGCTTCACTTATATCCATGTCACAACTAGTGAATGAACATGTTAGTTCTATAGTAGAGCCACCATGTGTTGAGTTTAAACATGTTATTCACATTGCTAGCGAGAATGAAGAACTTAAATTGCTATCTTCTTTAAATACTTGGGGTTATATTCAATTTGATGATCTTTGTCCACTCAACTGTTTAGAGAAGAATTTATTTGCTAGATTTGAATTGCCATGCCCTTCAGATGTAATTTTTCATGTTATTGGCAATTATGATAGTAAAGGAGAATATAATGTGCATCGAGTATATATTTGTTCGGATTTGACTATACCTCCTTTTCATGATGAAATGTATTGTCTAGAGGACCGCATGTGTATACGTAATTCTCTATCAAGTTCCTCTAGTTGTTTAAATGAGTTACAGGTTGGTTTGCAAGAAGGGGAGTGTTGTGGTTTTTCGACTAAAAAGATTTCAGAATCCAACCATATGGCCATCAAGAAATGTTCCTCATCGGATGTTGTGATAGATAAATATAAGTTCAAAATGCTCCATGATAAGATGAAACCGAGGACGGTTTCCAATCAAGAAGGGGAGGATGATGAGGACACAACTAGCTCGGATATAACCATGACTACCTTGTGTATTAATCAGCCAAAGCTTAACCAGTTCTACATAAGATTTACTTGTTATATTTTTGAACATACGTTGCTACACAATGAGTTTTGTTTGTTTTCGTTTGCAGAGGTACTTGCTTGGATGAAGGAAAAGAAGCCGAGCATAACAAATGCATGGAATATCAAAGAAGTTGATTGGGGACCAAACCAAGACCTTCTCCAAGTCGACTTCGGGTGCAATTCGGAGTACAGGACCAGTCTGCACTAAAACGGGCGCCCAGGTCGCATACGTGCTCGGATTGGGGCATTCTTTATATGGATGGAAAGCTAAGAAGATAACCTTTCCAATGGATCTGGTCCCATGTCCAAATTTGTTACGAGTCATCGGGAATTGGCCGAACAAGTTGACGTTCAGAGTCTGTCCCGGCGCTGCGACGCCGTATTTGGGCCTTTGGCCCGTGTATCGTGTTGGAGCCCATTAGGGTTGCGTCAAGGGGTACTTGCATGACCCTAAACTCCATATATTAGTAGCCGTCACTATCTTTAGGTTTTGAGTTTTGCTTAGATTAATCTGTCAAGAACAGTTTCGCCGCTAGATCGGTTTGTAAGACCCCAACTTGTGAGCTTAATCATTCATCTGCAATTTTGGTTGTATTCTATCTCGTTCTTGTTTGTGTTCTTCGATTGGCAAACAGGGAATTAGCCTTCTCGGCGAGGTCACCCGCGTTTTGACACGGGTGATAACCAGAGGAGACGTGGTGCTGCGATTGCGGGGCTCAAGAGCGTGCGCGTTCAAGAAGCCGGATCGATTTGTGTCGCGACTCCGTCCAAATCGTTGTTTATCAGAACCTTTCGGAAGGTCGGGAACTCTAGTGCACATCATATAGACAAAGATATACTCACATGTATCAAAAAGTCAAAAAAACAGGCTAGGGGAGGAGGTGTTGGGTTTGGAAATGGTGTAGACTGGCGGAATAAGTCCACTCGCCGTCTCTCATCTTTACGTTGAGTTTATATGACATCTCTAAACCTCAATATCAGAAATCCTTACCTCTCATCTAGTCAAAACCATTCAAATTAGGTCCCATGACAGTATAGAAGGTTGATTTCGCTAACGTGGCATCCTAGTCAGAAAAAAAAATATTAGGCCCACATGTAAGTAGACTTCAGCTCTCCCACACAAGAACGAAGATGGAACAGAAGATGACGACGGCGAGCAGCAGCACCCTAGCCCTTCGGCGATCGACCAGCTACAGCACGTGGTGGAGCAGCTGTAGTCGCTCCTTCTCATCGTTGTCACGCCACCCTCACCCCACCCCCTAGCGCTAGCCTTCGTCCCACCGTCGGCCAACGCGAGGGAGTCGTAGTCGCATCCCTAGTGATGTTGCGAGCCACTTTCATCCTATCGCGGTTGGGCATGCCCACCCTATTGCACGCAACATCACCCGAGCGGGCCACACAGCCCCACGAACGTGACGAGCCATGAAGAGGAGGTCGTGGTCGCCGGAGGACGATGCGCTGGGCGACTACATTCACTGCCACGTCGGCGAAGGCAACGGTGAGCAGCAGCAGCACCCTGGCCCTCTCGTGGCCAACCGGTTAAAGTGTGCGCCACGCGGTAAAGCAGCTGCAACCGCTCCTTCTTCCCGCTGTCGCGTCTCCATTCCCCTTGGCACTGGCCTTCCTCTCGCCGTTGGCCAACGCAAGGGAGTTGTAGCTCTCGCTCCGCTCCACGCCGGTGGGGGGAGGAGGGTAAGGGCAGGGGTAGGGGAAGGGGGAAACTAGATTAGAGAGGGAGGCCAAGTCCCATGTTGCCGCGGGGGCAGTGAGCGCGAGGGTGGGGGTGGGCATCGGCGTCGGCACGCTTGCATCCGTGGCCTTGGCGGCCTGTCGTGTCCGCGCGCTTGGTTGGCAGGGCGCCATGGCCAGGTGTGGCTCATAGCTTCGAGAAAGACAGGAGGGCGGCAGCGGGCTTGGGGTCCTTCTCGGTCGCCATGGCCATCGTCACGGGGTTGTGACCATGAGTGCAGGTGGGGAGGAATGAGGCATGGTGTGAAACAGGAAAAAAATAGCCGCTAACATGTGGGCTTCACATTTTTTAAATTTCTTTGTTGCTGACTATGATGCCACGTCAGCAAAACCAGCTCTCCATAATGTTATGGGACCTAATTTGAACGGTTTCGATTGGATGAGTAAAGATTTCTGGCATTGCAGTTTAGGGATGTCATATAAACTCGACGTAAAGATGAGGAACGATGAGTGGACTTATTCCTATACTGGTAAACGTGAAAGACGGCCCATATAAGCACAGTTACGGTCCGAGTCCAAAACTTACGGGCTGATATTTTTAACACGGCTCAAAACCGGGCTTCCAAGTAGGCCTTACACGGTCACAATTTTTCCGGTTCTTACGACCGGAGTACGGAATAGCACATAATTTGGACCGTTACTAGAGCTCACATCCAAATATCAAACGGGCTTGCTTATACGTTTATGAAAGGAAACACACAGCTAATTAAGCAAGGAACAAAAAGACGTGCATTAATTTTGGTGCACGAACGATGGATCGCGCTGGTCGGGCTGCAGGATGGTGGCCATCGTACGTCTATGATCGATCAGTGGTGCCTTGCGAGCGCGAACGCGGAGAGGGTGACGAGGACAACGAGAAGGACCATGGCGGCGAAGGAGCCGATGAGCGAGCCGGAGATGCGCTCGCAGAAGGAGTCGAACTGCTGGCAGATGGAGAACCAGTTGGCCCGCACGTTGCCCTTGTGCGCCAGGTACACGATCGCCGCCGCCGCCGACGCGCCCGCCGTCAGCAGAGCCAGCATCGCCTATATATCCATCACGAACAATAAAGAGCAATTTCAGCTAGCAACCAACAAGTAATTAATCAACGTCGATATATGTCGTTTCCTCACCGTGTCGAAGAAGACGAGGAACAACCGGCTGTACCGCGCCCTGGGCCTGATGATGTGCACGATGGACAGCGGGATGGACAGCACCAGGTACGTGCACACCACCGCGTTCGCCGCCACGAAGAACCTGTCCATGCAAAGAGCTTAGCTGTTTCTAACTTTCTGGGCCTTGCAGTACGGACACTTGACCAGCCGTGACCTGTGAGCTAGTGATATGTGTAGCGGATAGATTGCTTACGTGAAGGACGGGAGGTCGCTGTACTTGGCCTCGAACTGAATGAACTGCGTGAAGAAGGGGAGCGTCTCGTTGGTGGTGCCCATGGCGATGGCGCTGCCGATCGTGCCGATGATGGCGATGAACCGGAGGAAGACGTCGACCACCGCGACGGCGCGGTTCACGCCGGCCGCCACCGGCGCCACCAGGGGCGCCTTCGAGCTCTCCCCGTGCTCCATCACTGATCCGTCCTTCGTCATGGCACGCAGTACCACGAATAGCAAGCAGCCGCTAGTATACCTACCTTGCTAGCTTGAGTGAACAGCACTTAACTACTGCGATTCGGTTGCTAAAGCTAAGTGATCGTTGCAGCTAAGAGACGTGAGGTTGCCTGATTAGTTGCTTATTGCTTGAGAGAACCTGCATGTGGCAAGACCTTCTTATACTTGACAAAAGAAGAATTATTTCCGGTAACAAAACCAACATGGTCTGTTTGGTCAATCATGCAGCAGGGGCCAAGAGTGGTGATTTAGGTGGCTTTGACATTTGATTGTTAACACCAACTAAAGCACGCCTTGCTATTGGTTGACTCTGCACCTGCTCTTACTTGCTCGAGCGAGGCTATGGTACGCACGTACCAAGTCGCAAATATTTCTGCTTGAACTAAGCACTCTTTAGCTCCAAACCCACAGTGTAATGTCGATACTCCTAGTCTTTTTTCTACTTTTGGTACCCCCTGAAAATCTGGACATTGTAAGGCTCCCTGCTTCCCCCTTCACAATGATGCAAAATTCTTTAATTTCTTCGGTAAGTTAAGGCTGCATAGCGAGTTGGTTGCGTGAGAATTATTGTTGAAGCAGTTGAAGATCACACCGATACGATCTGCTGTATTTGATGAAGGCATATAGCAGTTTCCTCAAATGCAGGACATACTTTCTGGAGTCTGGACAAAGCTTGTCAGGCCATGGCCAATGCATCGAGCCCTCAGCTCGGATCCCCGTCCTACACATAAGGGCAAGAGCAGTGCAGGTACCTCACATGAGAAGCCCAAGCTGTCAACTAGGCACAAGAACGCTGTAGAAAACACCCTCCACACTGCATGTGGCCTTAAGTAGGATCCAAACAAATCTTAAGACACTCATGGAAGAAACTTAGCCCACAGTGGTTGTCCTAGGTAGAGTGGCCCAACAACAAAGAAAGAGGGAGCAAATAAGAATAAATTCCCCCAACTACCTAGTTCTCAGCCTTTTTCCCTTCCTCCGCACGCATTGCCATCCTCCACACGCTGCATCGCCTTCCTCCGCTTGGCCGCGCCGCCTTCCTCCGTTCGGCCGCGTCGCGCCGCATCGCCTTCCTCCACCTGGCCACGTCACATCGCCTTCCTCCTCTGACCGGCGGCCTTCTTCCTTGGCGGGACGAGCTCGACGCTTGGAGCACGGGGACTCGAGCGATAGATAGCGAGATCAGCGGCGCGCAAGCGGGGGATGGCGGGAGCTTGGCGGCACGGATCTAGCAGGAACTCGAGCTCCTCTCCCTCTCCCTCGAGCTGTTGCTACGGACCGAGGCGGCTTGGAGCGGGGACGACGACGGGCTCGGCTATAGTGCAAATCGGCTCGGAGCAACGGCGATCCCGACGGTAGGCTCCTCTTCTCCCCCGCCGCTCTCGTTTTTCCTTCTGCCGCCTTCTTGCCACCGTCACTCTAGTTCTCCCTTCCACCGTCCTTGCACGAATTATGGGCGGGAGCGAAAAAGTATGCGCGCGGGAGGGGAAAGGCTGGCGCGCGGGAGGGGGGATTTGGGGATCGCTCGTGGTCACCTGCCCAAAGCCACGGAGCGGCGATGCTCTAACCTCCACAACACGGTGCCGCACCTCTCTCCCCACGCGCGCGCCATTGGTCAGACCGAAGAACGGGTGACCAATTTTGGCTTCGCGTTCTTCAGGAGGCTCCGCGGGTGGAGGACGTGGCATCGAATATCCTGTTCCTAGCGCTTAGACTGAATGACACATTGACGTATTGTGAAAGCCCTAAGAAAAACAATTAAAGCTGAACGGTAGGCCACACGCTCCACAACACATGATAGCCTTAATGGACGCATGAGCTTTTTTATGTTTTAGCCCTTTGGTTTTTGTGGTTCAGCCCCTACACCATGTATTAATTGTAATTCTGTTGAAAATTTACAACAAGAACCACATTACAGGAAAACATATCTCATAAGTGCCCTTTGCCAAACTTATGAGGGTTGTACACGTGGGGCGATGCCCTCGCCCAGTGTGGCTGCCCAGTGCGGCTTGGGAACCGTGGCTCTACACGCGTGGGCCCTCGCCCTGACGAGGCAATCGGATCCTCTGCAGGGGATGAGGAGACTCGCAGAGACGCGGACAGAGCCCAGCTAGAGGCTGGACCACGTTCTCTCTCCAATGTGGAAGGCTGGAGCTCCTCGCCAACGTGGTGCATTGATCATGCCCTCATGGCTTTGCCATCTCATGTTAACCTACTTGCTTCAAGTGCCCGTTTGTCTCCACTCAGGTTCGTCCCACCTGACAATGGACACACGATAGATTTAAGAGGAATTTTTTGCATTTTTAGAATTTTTTTTTTAATATTTACAGAAATATTATAGCGCCGAAAAAATTTGCAAAAATAGACCCTGCCGCCCTTCGCAAGGGCGGCAAGCCGACTGTTGGCGCAAAATTTCGACCCGTCCAGCAACCAAACGGGTTCCGCGTTACCACGGCGGCCTGGGAGATCTGCTTAGCTCCAGTGCAGGTCCAAATGGCTTGCCTAGTCGTAAGTAGAGCGTGCCAGTTAATTTGATCTGCAATCAACAAGAAACAAGCGAACCAAGTCAGAAAACAATGGCCGATCGGTCAACAGACCGATGACACATTGTCATAGCCCAGCCGATAGGGCAAAGCTGTATCGGCTCACTTAGAAAATATGTAAAACATGAATCTAATCTTATCGGCCTTCATTGACATGTAGGCTTCAACTAATAATATCGGCCGATAAGAATGACTAAGACAACTACACCAGCTAGTACTCTAGTGCAACCTTATATAAGCCAATCGGCCAGTATAAATACATCAACCAAAAAGAGATCTTAAGATTACTTCATGATCAACACATTTATACTCATCGATCCGCACATATAAGCGGCAAACATATGCAAGTAATATAAAGCAATTACATATGCTAGGTAAGACCGGCTAAAATCCCGGTACTATCCTTAATTACAACCGAAAACAGGCTTTGTGTTAGATCTCAAAACAGGACTAAGGTCGATAGCAACTCAGAGTGTGAATTGAGACTTAACACAAAGAAAATCAGGCCGTCGATTGCTTTTGGGGATGACAGATGCATTGAATAATCTAGCCAAGCATGAGAATTAAACCATCGTCGGCAATAAACCCTAAAACGAGTAAACCGCTGGCAAGGCTTAATCGAGACACTCGTCAAAATTATCCAAGACATGATAATCGACGATCACATCATCGAGGCTTAACGTGTCTAAAGCGACACGCTAGCCCCGACGATGCAGATCGTCGGGAACGAGTTCTTACCTCTGCTCGAAGGAAGCAAGAACTCGCTGAAAAAGACCTCTTGCGAGGGTTGGCGATGCGCCGAAAGTAGATTGAACTGGTTTTTTGTGATTGATTCGAGAGAGTTTTTCTGTACAAACTATCGGGATATTTATACCCGAGGTTACAACAGAACCCTTGTAGGGCACGATCTTATCTACAACTAACAAACAAGTCTTTGCGGCAGACTCTAGCCACAGATTAGATCTAAACTACCTAATTTACAAGATACAATTGCCCAAAACCGAGCTTTATCTCTATTCGGCAACTTCCTTGAAGCTTACTTCGAGCCCAGACCAAGCCCACGTTGACACTGTCAACTCACAACCCGTATCGGCCCGTGACCAAACCAAATCCGTATCGGCCGATATGCCCTTTATAGCAACACTCCCCAAGTCCGATACAGTTACCGAGTCCGATACAAAGCTTGGTCCGATTCCAACTCAATCCTTCTTCTCTGCTTCGGTTTCCTCTTTCCTTCCAAGTCGATTACCAAAATCCGTCGTCAACACCGACGTGGCACACGCGCGTAGGACGGCGCGGGACGGCCGTCAAGGAGGAGCTGGCCATTTTGCGATTTGCCCCCTTGCCGCCCTGGCAGAGGGCGGCAAGGCCATTTTGCAGGCGGCCCCTTGCCGCCCTCTGCAAGGGCGGCAGGCCTAGCCGCCTATATATCCCAGCCAGCCTCCTGAAACCAAGCCATTCTCTCCCTCACCTCTCCACATTAAAAAAAAGGAGAAGGGGAGGAGAAGAAAAAGAAGAGGCGAAGCCCTGCCGGTTTCAATCTTCGATTTCAGGTAATATTCGTAGATTATATACGTGACTAAATATATGATGTTAACTAGGATATCACTTGTATTTTTGTAGAACTTTCGTTGGATAAATGCATTGTATGAAATAGGGTTTTACCTGTGGTACTATATAAATATATATTGTTAGATGTAGGTAACTTAGTAGATCTGTAGTATTTGTAGTTATTAGGTTTGTAGTTTTAAATGTTGTTGAGTAACATTGCAATAGAATATATAAAAATTTAGGTACGTTGCAAAGAAGATATTACACTGTAGTCGTTTATTATGTAAAATAATGGCCTAGTAATTAACTTTACAGATATGTCCAGTAAACTTATATTTCAACTATACCATGGTCAAGGAAACGTCCGTTATGGGCCAACTGGGGTAGATCTGTCAGAATTTATTGTAACAGCAAGGGGAATTGATAGGCCAGCCGAGAGGAGTGTACCTTCTATAAAAAAATGGTTGATGCGGGGCTTGGGAGTTGATCCACAGACTAGTGACATTACAATCTATGTTGTAGTAAGTCGGGCAACAGAGGGTTTTTATTGGGAACTAATGCCGGTTCAAAACTCTGGGATGTGGAGATGGTATGTGGAGAATGCATTGCAACGTGGGTGGCCTCTAGCTATGGTTCCGTATGTTCATCCGAAGGATCCAAGTGTACAGATGAACATGGATGATGGCGAGGGGCCAAGTGCAGAAGTGAATGAGATTGAAGTGGATCAGGTCAATGCACCAGAGGAAGATGGAGTAGCTCCAGTAGTAGCTCCAGTAGGCATGCAACCTGGTGGAGTGGCTGACGAGGGGGAGACTGTGGGTGCCATTGTGGACGAAATGGAAAAAGAGGATCGTGACAACGAGCGTGTGGAGGAAGATGATTCGTCAGATGATGACGAGAACAATATTAATCCAGCTGAATGGGCTAGTGATGATTTTTCTGGTTTGGTCATCTCTGAAGGGGAAAATGTGAGATGGGAGTACAAGGAAAACGAGATTATCGAGGGAGCGAGGTATGGTAATGGAGAAGACATGAAGGAGGCGGTGAAGCATTATGCAGTGTCACTTCATAGGGAGTTTTGGGTTGCCAAGTCTAACCGGACACAATATGAAGTTAGGTGTGTTAATGAAAAAGATGGGTGTCCGTGGAGAGTGCACGCCTATAAGGGGAAATGGAAGGACTACTGGACAGCGTCGGTCGTTACGAAACATACTTGTTATCTACCTGGTGTTCAGAAATACCACAGGAACATTACATGTGCATTTGTTGCATCTGAGATGTATGCGCATGTCGTGGACAATCTAGCATATGAACCGAAGTCAATAATCCGACATATCGAACAGACATTCAAGTATACAATTAGCTATGCCAAGGCGTGGAGGGCCAAACAGAAAATAATAGAGATGAGATTTGGAACTTATGAAGCCTCATATGACAATTTGCCACGTCTGCTATCTGTTATCCAACAAAGAAACCCTGGGACCTCTTGTGCACTCAAGACATTCCCCTCAATTGAACATCCTGGCAAGACTGTGCTGCAAAGAGCGTTCTTAGCTCTACATGCATGCAAGATGGCATTCGTGCAATGTCGTCCAGTTCTTTGTATTGATGGGACATTTTTGACCGGGAAGTATCGGGGCCAGATACTAACAGCAATTGGGGTAGATGGGAACAATCAGGTATTACCGTTGGCATTTGCTTTTGTCGAGAGCGAGAACACCGACAGCTGGTACTGGTTCCTCCATCTGGTTAAGACAGAAGTTGTTGGTATGAGGCCCAATGTGTGTCTAATACATGACAGGCACGCCGGTATGCTTCGAGCGATAGAAGAGTTAAAGTTTGGGAGTATGGAAAGAGGATACCCTGGCCAGTGGGAAGATGTACAAAGCAGGTGGTGCATGCGTCATATGGGAGCTAATTTCTTCAAGCAATTTAAGAACAAGGAGTTGATGAACATGTTCAAGAGGCTATGCAATCAGAACCAGGAGAAAAAATTCAATGAGCTTTGGAAGAGATTAGATGAGTTGACAGGCAAATGTAGTGACCAGCGTACAACAAGACCAGCGGCCGCTGTACCTGACCCTCCTCAAGCACTCGGAGCTCTCCCAACAGACAGTGTAACATTGGTTAGAAGAACTGGGGAGCAAATTCGAAAATTTTCTCAGTGGATTGAGAATGAGCCAAAAGAGAAATGGGCAAAGACTTATGACACAGGTGGTGCTAGATATGGTATAATGACAACAAATTTGGCGGAAGTTTACAACTGGGTGATGCGCGGTGTCCGTGGACTCCCACTAGTTGGTATAGTGGAGTTTATTTTACATGGGACATGCAAGTATTTCAGGGAGCGGTTCCAAGCAGTTTTTCCCTCTATGCCGAACAACAACATTTTATTTGGAACTTTCATGGAGAAAAAACTAGCGGAGTGGCGTGCAAAGGCCATGAAACATCGAGCTCTAGTGCAAGGTACCCAACAACACAGGTTTGAGGTACTCTGCCAAGAGAAGGCAGGCAGGGGTATCTACCGCAAGAGAGTAAAGCAGGAGTGCGTTCTCAAAGACGACGGCACATGTCATTGCTCCTGTAGAAAGCCGACGCTGCTCCACAGGCCATGCACCCATGTCATTTCCGCGACATCTGAGTGTGGCATCCAAGATGCAGTATATGTGTCACAATACTTCTCCAAGCAAGCAATATATCACACATGGAGTGGCGAGATTTTTGGCTTCGGTGTAGCTGGGGAGTTCACAAAGATTAACGATCCGATAATCTATATTCCTGACCCAACGAAACTCCGAGACAAGGCGGGACGGAGGAAGACTCGGCGCATCTGCAACGATATGGACGAGTCGGAGGCAGGCAGGGTGAAGCGGTGCAGCAAATGCGATGAACGTGGCCACACCTACAAGTATTGTCCTGAAGACAAGGAAAAACCAAGTGCGGCAGAGGCAGGTCTATCAGGATCAGCAGCAGATGGAGCTCGCCCTACGGGTGAAGGCACTACTTCAAGGCGACCCCGTCCTAGACGTTCTCGTGGAACGTCCGGTTATGTGGTGTAGTTCGTGTGTTGTATGTTGGCAAAAGGCTTTGCTTGTAATTTCGTTCGAACTTATCGATATGTTCGCATTGTGTTGTGTTGCGAACCACTTGTTAGACTTCCGCATGTAATGTCTTTATGTTTTACGGCTTGTAATTTTGTTTTATGTTATTTCATTCTCGTTACGTGCCTTTGTGTAACGAAAGTTATGTTCTCAATAATCTGCACTCTTGCATGTCTCTATAAGTATTCTTCCGTTTCAGATAACTTGTTTTTACAATTATATTATTACCTTCTTATTTACCCTAACATGTAACACGTTCTTTGCAGAGATGGCACATCCTGAGTTGTTGGATCCGGCGATAGATCAGCGCCACCGGTCGTACCTTACTGCGGTGGAGGGGGCTCAGCTTGGGACGTTCCGTCCACGGTCGTCACGCGAGCGACTTTTGGTTCACGACTCCTTCGTCGAGAGGTATGGTTTTACTGTGTTCACGACACCGGTCTTACCTTACTACGGTGGAGGGGGCTTAGCAATGTGTTCATTTTAACGTCTGGTATTATTTCGCTTTCGCAGGTTGCGTGAGGCCGGTCTCTTACCGTTGGCTCGGCTAGTTGAGGCCGCCACCGGCGACGCTGACGTGACGAGACGTTGGGATCCGGACAGGTCCCTCCTAGCAGCGTTGGTCGACCGGTGGAGGCCGGAGACGCACACTTTTCACCTGCCGTGCGGTGAGGTAGCCCCTACCCTGCAGGATGTCTCGTACTTGTTGGGGCTACCGCTCGCGGGAGACGCTGTCGGGCCAGTTGACATGGGTGTGGACTGGAAGGACGAGCTGACGGCACGTTTCGCACCCGTGCAGCGCCTACCAGGTCTACCGCTCGAGCCGTTGCAGCAGCACCGCAACACCGGGCCTACGAAGAGGTGGCTGCTTCAGTTCACTGTAAGTTCTTTCTACCTAAACTGACGTGTACTATGTACGTAACTTGTAAAGTGCCTAACATTTCATCCAACGCTTGCAGGTTGACCAGCTACCGAAGCAGGCCGACGAGTACTCCTTCAGCCGTTGTTTGGAGGCGTACTTGTTGTGGCTTTTTGGGTGGGTGATGTTCTGTGGTAGTCACGGACACTCGGTCGACCGGGGTCTCGTGCACTACGCCAGGAGCATCGCCGACGCCGCGGTCGGTGAGGTGCCTCAGTGGAGTTGGGGCTCCGCGTTGCTGGCGGCTCAGTACCGTGGCCTCTGCGAGGCTTGTACCAGGACGGACCCTGGCACGATCTTCGGTGGGTGCCCTCTCTTCATTTCTCTTTGGGCGGCTGAGAGGTTTGCGATCGGCCGCCCCCTTGTGGAGCACCACCCTTACGACGCGTCGCTGTACGAGAACAGACCGGCGGTCGACTACCCAACGATGGGTACTCTGTGGTGCCGGCGTCAGGTACGTCGCTAGTACTTGGTAATATTGTCCTACTATTGTTAACTTCATCGTACGTCACACTGACCTTATTGTATTGCAGCGCCGATGGGCTCACGTGCAGGTTAGGCGGTCGTACGCGGAGTTTGTGATGGAGTTCGACCGCCTTCTGCCGATGGACGTAGTGTGGGAGCCCTACAGTGCCATGCTTACCCACAGTCGGGCGCCGCTAGGCCTGTCCACACTCTGCACGAGGGACCAGGCGTACTGGATGACTACGGTTCCGATGGTGTTCGACATCTGTGTCGAGCCGCACGCACCTTACCGCGTGATGCGGCAGTTCGGCTTCCGTCAGTCCTTTCCAGTACCGTTTCCGGCGGGCGTCACGGCTGCCGTTCACCGGTAAGCCGTTTTACTACGATTTAATATGTTGCATTAACATCGGGCTATCCATAATAATTTGCTTTGTTTGTCGTTCGCCCTAATACAATACATTAATTTGCAGGTACTCGCGCAAGGGTCAGCACTCAGCTGGTCACTGGCCTGCCAAGTTGGGGCCTTTTCTCGACGACTGGTTGCTTGCTACCGAGGAGGTCGTGGACCACGCGGGAGAGCCACACACGGAGGAGGGGTATCAGGCATACCTACGTTGGTACCAGCCACGCACCCGTACTAGAGTCACCTTCGCTCCGACGGAGCAACAGGCCCACGCCGCGAGCGCCAGAGACCTCTACGCCAGGCACCGCGACCAGGACTTCGCTCGTGCGGTGAGTACCTTGCATCGCACCATCGTCTCATCATCCTTTCTGTTGGACAAAGGCTACGAATATTTACGTTCTAATTAACCGTGCAGGCCGTTGAGTGCAACAGGGTCGTCGTTGATGCTACAACGGCGATCCAACGGTTAGGCGCGGGAATTGAGGTGGGGGCAGACGAGCACCTGTCGACGTACACGCGGATACGGGACTCGATGCGCTCGGTTCTCCGTGCGCTGACCTGTCGTGCTGCCGACGTTGCTCAGGCAGACGCAGCACCACAGGTGCGTCCCCGACCGACTGCTCCTCGTCCAGCTGCGCACGTTCCTAGGCCGACACCCCCTCCCTTCGGAGGTATGTATATTCAAGGTCTATTTGTACATCAGCAATCAATTGATACTCAATTTATGTGTAAGCTTACAAGTGTCGCGTCGTCGATGTGTAGGCTTCGCTCAGCCTGGGACGACGCCGGGCGCCCACTCCTGGCAGGCTGCGGGGTCATCGTCACAGGCAGGTGCGTCGGCCTCGCTGTCTACACAGTTTTGGCAGGACGCCGGGACTTCGTCACAGCTGGGCGGCACGTCTGTTGCGTCGGCCTCGCTGTCTGCGCAGTTCTGGCAGGACGCCGGGACTTCGTCTCAGCCGCCCGGCACGTCTTGGCAGGGTCCTACCGGGACTTTGTCCGAGCACGGGTGGGCTTCCGCCACGCACTTCGACCTTAGTGACTTCGACTTCCCGGACATTATCGGTCCCTCACAGCTTGGAGGCGCACCGCCGGTGCACACGCAGGAGCAGTCGCCCTCCACCCCACTCCCAGACCCTCGCGCTACCCGTGCTGTCCCACCGGATCGCTTCACGTACTCCCAGGACCACGTGCGAGCACAGGCCCGAAGGACCAAGCGGGGTCGCGGCGCGAGTCAGGGCCAGTAGAGCAGACATCTCTTTATTTTTCTTTACATTCTTGTACTATATGGTTGTAGACTGAATATGTTGTTGTTTATATTCGGGACTCGCATTCCTACACTTCGCTGTTACGTTTTCCAAAAACAGGAGTCCCTTTCGCCACATGGACGAGTACTTTCGGTCGAGCCGATGCAGCTTTCTTTTTTCGCGTGCGATACGACTGCGGAATGGCTTCTCATGCCCTTACATGTCACATCAGCATATGTCCAATCTTACTTTCGGCGAGAATTCCGCCCTCTATAAGGGCGGAAGGCCTTACTCCGCCCATATATAGAGTGGCAGGGTGCTCATTTCAACCGGTCCAACCGAAGGAAAAAAAAGAGGTGACTAAGAAGGAGAAGAGCTGCGAAGCATTGTTGCTGTGCTTATTCGAGCGCAGGTTAGTACAATATTCCGACGTATGGTTATATTTTGTGTCGCATACTAGTGTAATTACCATGTATTTGAAATTTGTGAGTAGATTTGTAGCACTTAGATACGGACCCTAGTTTATTTGCGAGTAGATCTGTAGCACTGTTAGTAGTTATGTTGAAATTTGTGAGTAGATCTGTAGCACTTAGAAGTGTGAATAATTTTAGACTAGATTTGTTGTGCACACGTTTGGTTTGTAGTAGTACTATATTTGACCGTACAATGAGAAGTGTTAAGGGTGTTTACAATATTTTATAGTTGTATTTTTAAACTGTAGGATGCCAAGGCGTGGAAAAGCTACCAACTCAAGGTAACATAAATCGTTTTTGTGATATTATGTGTTATTCGTTGTGCATGAAATGAGGAATCCTAGATTAACGGGTTAGGGTGTTTCATTTATTGTTCACTTGTAGTCGCCCGAAGACTGGAAATGCCTTCAACCCATTGCCTTTGCCTAGCGGTGTTCAGTGCCCATGTGCTGGTGCGGTGATCCTTGCAAGGTAGCCAAGTCCGATGAAGAGGAGACGTACATGCAGAGATACTGGATGTGTGCCAATTTTGAGTTTGAGCCAACACCTGAGATACGCCGCATTAACTTAATGGTGAGGAACTGATGTTTTGTAATGATTATTTGGTGTATGAAGTAGTCTTCAACAACTTATTTGGTTAGTAAACATTGCATTTGTTGTAGACCCCTCCACCGCTATGTGATTTTGAGCAGTGGATCGACACCGAGATCAAGCCGCAAAACAAGGAGCGTTTGGAGTACATGCGGCAATGGGATGCAGAGCGCAAGGAGAAGATAGAGCAGAGACGCAAGGAGGAGGCCGCAGAAAAAGAGCACAAGGCTGAGGCGGAAAGGAGGCGTGTTGCTGCGTACAGGGAGGAGCGGGAGCGGAAGCTTGAGCGTGCGCGGCGAGCGAAGGCAGCAATGGAGGAGAACCCCGATGCACAGAGGAAGGGAAAGTGGCCTCGTTGCACTCAGTAGTATGCACGAGTTGGTAGTTGTATGGTGTTAGGGTTTAGGCCGGCCTTGTTTCGCTAAGTGGGTAGGAACGTGTTCCATCGGTTCGTGGGATCTCCATATCTATCCACTCAACGAATTTGCAGACCCAACGATATGCCTATGTAACATGTTATCATTATGTACGATCAAGTTAGCGTTCTGCGTATTCAGAATTGGTACTAGAAATTGGAGCACATAAGTCATACCCGATCCATGTTGCCACATTGGAAGAATCGCCTCCCCCGAGTATCTGAGTTGAGAGACGACTAAAATATACAGTCATCACCACAATGGCACAACGGACGGTCACACCATGGTGGAATGAAACCGCCCAAAGGATGATGTATTGACATATGAGGAGTGATGAATTTTCGGAGTTGTCCCAAAAGTATTTTCGGAATTTTTAAACATACTAGTTGGATGCCCATGCGTTGCAATGGGAAAAAAATTAGGGCAACTTTAAGGCCCCGTTTGGATGGGATTAGTAAAACCAAGTTGTGCGTTCTGGAAATTTTCGGAGTTGTCCGAAAATCATTTTCGAAACTTCCGAAAAATTACAGAACCAAGTTGTGCGTTCTGGAAATTTTCGGAGTTGTCCAAAAATATTTTTCAAAACTTTCGAAAATGATAGTGTAGTCATTAAGTTTATGAAAATTTTCGGAGTAGTTCTCTTTTGGAATTTTTGAAAAACGCGTGTAAACTCGGGAAGGTGGAGGGGCAGGGGGCAGGGATGTTGCCGCCCTTGCAGAGGGCGGCAAGCCCTCGGAGCCATTTTGCACACCGCGGCCCGTGCGCGCCGTCAAGACGCACACGGCGCCGTGTGCCACGTCAGCTTACCGCCCTTCCAAAGGGCGGCAGGATCTATTTTTGTAATTTTTTCCGGCGCTATAATATTTCTGTAAATATTAAAAAAAAATCTAAAAACAAAAAAAATTCGATTTAAGAGCTCTCTAGCCGAGCTCGTTTGGGCCTAAACAACATGGGCCAAAAGGAGGCTGGGATCCCATTCAGGTCCAAGATGTAGGAATAAGTTCAATTTAGGTCTTTCAATTTGTCACTAAGTTTGAAATTCGTCCATGGACCATAATATCACATATAACATGTCCCTCAACTTCAAAAATCAATACAAATAAGGTCCCAAGGCGATTTGGATGGCATTTTCGGCTGACGTGGTGCCTAAGTGACGTTGACGTGGCACTTAAATTCAGAAAAACGCAGGACCCACATATTAGTGAGTGTTTGGTTAAAAATGAAAAAACTACAGTGAGACCCACATCATCACCCCCTCTCCTTCCCCTCTTCTCTCCCTTCCTCCTCCTTGTCGGCGCCCGCATGCATGGCACTCGCAGGCGCCGCTATTGTCTGCTTCCTCCACATGGCCCTGGCCCCGACGCGCTGCCCCGCCGACCTCCTGCTGCAGGAGGTGGTGTTGCCTGTTGTGCCCAATGCTGTCTACCGCGAGGCCACCGTAGAGCCGCTCTTTCGTCCAAGCCAGTGGCGGAAGCCGACGCAACAAGCGTGGATCTGACGATCACCACCTATTGACGCAAAATTCATCGCACACACGAAGACCGAGAGATTTGCTTACTCTAGTGCAAGTCCTATCAATTTCAGGTTCAAGGCGTGCCAATTAGTTTGATCCTACAACTAACTAGAATTAATAAGGAATATTAGATCAATGGGCCAATCGGCCAATGGGCCAATATCGTTTGGTTTGCCCAAGCTGATGCCGATGAAATTTTGGATCGATTGGCTATAACCGATAAAGATTAAACATGAAAGAAATAAAACATCATCGGTCGAAACAACAACATAATATATCTATCAATCTCCTTAACCTTATTACAATGAATCTTGATAGATCGGTCTCAATCGAGACAATATAAGATCAAAAGTAATAAAGCTAGGGTTTTAAGCAGGCATATGTTATTTTGAATATGAGCCGATGTGTTAGGTGTTGAAGCTTATCGAGAGCTCTATATAAAGCAGTTTAGCCGATATCGAATAACGCAAGCTAAAATATAAATTACCAGCAACCCACAATTATTTATCACAATCTATATAGATTGAACTTAATCGATACAGTATTAGACTGAAAGTAACAATTGCAGGAACTAGCCGGTCATATTAACCCTGTAACCTTAGCTAATATAATAAGTTATATTGTAATAAACAGATAAGTCATCGGCTGGAACTCCGATGGAACAATGATTAGCATCTATCGACCTAAGTAAATTTAACCAATAAATTATAACCCAGAAGATTGGACTCAACCAAGATAGTTCTAGATTAATAACCAACTGGTTAAATTTAAGATAGCCAACTGATATTATTCAAGGCAATTGATATATTAAATCTAACTTAAGACAACAAAAGCATTCTAAGAAAGAGCCGATATATTAAATAAGCAACGCATGCAAAGACTGAATCAATATATCGAACCTAATCGAGAAAGTACTAATTATGACGATACAAGTGAAGATGATGATACTTACTTTCTCGTCGGAGATCGAAACCGATGCAGTCCAACTCGAAACTAAGAGCTCACCGAGAGTAAAAAGTGTGGTGATGCGCTAAAAGTTATATATTGAACTGTTGTTGTTTACAAAGACCCTGGGCGTACATATTTATACTCATAAGTTATACTAAATTTGACCCTGTTACGATTGGCTCAAACTAGAACTCTATCTCTAATTTAAGAAATATATATACAAACTCCGACTCTCACACGACTCACATCGGCTAACCGTACTTTCCGAGTCCGATTCTAACACGACTCTATCGGCTCGGGATTATATTTTTATAACATAATAAAGATACACCTTCCTTATTCTAGAAGTTTGCCAATCTTGAACAAACTGAATCTTTCAAAATCACGGCGTGAAATCCTCCTTTGACCCAGTCTTTGACTAACGGACATTGCCAAATTTCGTCATTAACACCACCGTTCTTGTCATTATGGAGGAGGAGAGGGGACCTGCCCACCCACGCTCCTTATTGTTGTGCCTCATCTTCTGGTGCAACAACGGCTTGTGAGAACTCGCAGGCACCACCCTTGCCGCAGGCACCCGCAAGCGCTGCCATCGTCGCCCTCGCTACTGCCGTATGCTTCCTTCTCATGGCCCTGGCCCCGGCGCGCCACCTTGCCGACCTCCTGCCGTAGGCGGTGGTGCTGCCCGTCATGACCAGGTCACCAGCTCGTCTTCTCTCTCCCTCTTCCTCCCAACGGTTGTCACCAGCCATGCCCATGCGAGAATGGACCCCACACCCCCAATGGCATTGTAGTAGGGCTAGGATGACTCCATGAGCTCGGACTTGGGAGTGACCATCTTGACCTCGAGCAACAATAGCGAGGGCGTCTCCCGCGCAGGCTCCGACGATTTGGCAAAGCGAGGTGCGACGGTGAGGTTGGTGAAGCGGTTGGCTTGGCCGAAGCAGTTGAGGCTGGTGACCGTGAGCGCCCCGCCAAAGACAAGCAGGTGGAGCAAGAACACAACCAACCAGAACAATCACGACAGTGCCGCCCTAGCCATCACGGGCGACATTGGGGGGCAGGGGCTAGGGTTCGTGCTCTCCCCCTTCGATGACAACATGGTCCGCTGCCTACCCGCCCACAGGCGACTGCCACGGAGATCACGAGCGAAAGAGGGAAGAGGGAGAAAGAGAAAGGAGGGAGAAGAGTTGGCCGCTAACATGTGGGGCACACGTGGGTCTCACTCATCACGTCAGCCAAAACCTATCACTATACTGCTGAGGGGCCAAAGTTGACATGGTATTATGAGTTGGAGGATGGGCTATATCTGGTATTTTGGTTCAAAGACAAATTTCAGACTCGGCGATATATCAAGAGACTCAAAGTGAACTTATTTCCAAGATGCATAGGGTCGCATGTCGGCCGGAATCTCGTCTCGGCCCAACTCATATGCGCCGCACGCTAGCCGCAATTCCGTTCCGGCCCAGTAAAAATAAATAAAAATAGGCGCATTCTTGACCTTACGTACCGAGATCAAACGAAATCATCACATGGATAAACAACGCAATTTTCCGATTAAAATTCCGCTCTGATTCGCAAACTACACCAAAAGCGGGCGTTGAGATTGAGACTGGTGAGTTCTATCCGCAACCGCAAATGACGTTTCCCAGCCGCGAAAACGACATCGGCGACCTTCCAAACCCTCCATAAGCTTAGCTTCCATGCCCTCTCATCGTCACCAAAGCCGTTGACCTCGCAGCTTTAATCCCCCCCCCCCCCCCCCCCCCCCCTCACAACCTCTTTCCCGTTGACTCGCAGCGGCACGCAGCATCCGAAGCAGAGGGAGAGCAGGGATCGAGCGGCGAGGAGGCAGACGAGCGACGGAGCGAGCAGCATGGACCGGAATCTGAGCGGGTTCCTGATCGGGTGCGTCGGCGCCGCCGTGACGCTGCTGGCGTACGAGCAGACGCTGGTGTCGAGCACGCAGTGCATCGCCGCCGGCTTCGTCGTCCTCCTCTTCGCCCTCTTCGTCAAGGAGGGCTTCATCTCGCTCTGATTCTGCGTGTCGGCGGCGAATTGGTCTGGGTTCTCCTTCTCCGCAGCTCGTTTCCGTTTTCTGTACCTCATGTCTTATAGAAGTGATAGAGTCGCCTCTAGCTGGAAAAGGAATAGCTTTTGCAGTAAAATTAATCCTTTTCTGAACTATGAATGCGAGTTCCGTGGTTGGGTCATGTGACCCTGCAATCACTGATGTTTATCGCCAATCAAATTGCCCAAGTAGATGATTTACTTGTATTTCTGTATGTACCCTCTTCCTTAACACGATGAACTGCATAGTCCTTGTTGTGCCAATTCATACCTGTTTGGTTAACTGAAACATAATTCGATGGCTGTCCGTGAGAGTTTATCTCCAGCTGAATTATTGGAACAAAATAATCAGCATGATCAAAACATAAATTGTCGAATAAAATCCACCTAGTGTTCAGCCCAAATATTTAAAACCAATGAGCAACAAAATTCACACAGCTGCAATAAAATGCTTCAATACATTCAAGTTCTTACAAGATGCAACAGATTCGAATGGGAGTGCTCATATCCTACAATTGCATTTGGCATTTTGACTAACTGCACTATTTCTGACAGACAGAAATACAAATACAACGCCAATAGCTCAAACGTACTTATGATCCCGAATGAAAGCACCCTAATCCACCTTATATGTACTACCTTGCCTCCTCTACAGAATGTCAGAATCTCAGGATTTAATCAGATTACTCTGCTGACTGCTGACGTTCAGATACAATATGGAATTGCATTGCTACAAAAACGTGCACCAATTCGGACATCGGTGTTAGTTACCATGACTGATGTGAAGCTCTTGACTTCAGAACTCGTAGAAAATCTTCTTCAGAGACGAGTACGTCCCCGTCGCGGCCACCAACGAACCGAGCACGATGATCGCAGCGATCAGCAGGGTCTCACCCCTGCCGCATCGCGTCAGGCCGAAGATCTTGAGGTAGCAGATGCAGGGGAGCAGCATGGAGGCCATGACGCTGAGCAGCGAGCCGACGAGCGCCATGAGGTGGCCGAAGAAGGGCACCGTGAGGGCGATGACCACCGTGCTGACGACGATGAGGGTCCTGATCAGCACGTTGACGGACCTCTTGTTGCCGGCGAGCAGCTTCTCCTCGATCGCCGTCGCGACCGGGGTCACCATCAGGGCGTACTTGGAGAACGGGTTGATCAGCGTCGTGTAGATTGCCAGCTTCGAGCTGATCTTTCCCTCCGGGAGGTTCAATGTCACCTGAGATTTGACGTCGTCGCCGTACATGAGGTAGCCGAGTATGGCCATGGATCCGTAGTTGAGTGTGCATGCGACGAAGCATATGACCAGTACCTATGCAGGTAGAACCGTAGAAGACATACAATTCAGTCAGGGGTAGCAAAATGAGCTTTCCGTTCAAAGAAAAGGGAAAAAAAGAGCTAACTTCAGTTGTCTTAGATACTGCACTACTGTTCAGTCATCGTCAGACATTTTCACTTTCAGAAGGCTATCGACTATCTAGTGTCAGATTCATTGCATAATTCCACAGTTCATATAAGAACTAAAGCAATTTTTTTGTCAAGCAATAATATGTGGCAGCAGCCACTTCAGAGCTATTTGCATCTTGGCATTGTTGAGCTAGACAGGAATTATGTGGTGATGCTGCAATGTGCATGACTGTTTTACTACTTAATATATTCAAGGTTACTTCAGAGTTCAGTATCAGATAAATGAAGTTAAATGAAATAAAAGAACCCAAATTCACCAGTCATGCCTTCAGTAGTTCAGTGATATGAAAAGTGAAAACAGTAGGCAGCTCACCCTGGAGAACTTGTCCTTTTCCTGCATGGAATTGCAGAGTGTGGGGAATATGGCATGGCCGCAGTAGCAGAAGGTGTACAGGCCCAGAGCAGTAGGCAGGCCACTGACATTCAGCATCCTCCCCTTGCCCTGGAACCCGACGCCATCGACCACCGCCGCCCACAGCACGCAGAACACCACGACGACGGACGCGAGCACGCCGCTGGCCGACACGTAGGCGAGCACGGCGAGGCTCCTCAACCACGTCGTCGGCAAGATGACGACGGCGACGAGCACGACGAACAGCTGCTTCCCGGACACCGCGAGCCCGCCGACGGTGAGGCTGGTGCCCGGGAACAGCTTGTCCAGGTTGTCCCCCTCCAGTATCAGGAACCCGATGGCGACGAGGTAGAGCTCGGCGTAGAGGAACGCTGACACGGCGAACCGGCCCTTGGCCCCGAACGCCAGCGCGCCGATGTCCGGGTAACCCCGAACGGCCGGCGACGCGGCCATGCACCGCCGCAGGAGCAGGCCGGTGTAGCAGCAGATCATGGCGACGGCGAGCAGGAGCACCAGGCTCAGCCACCCGCCCTCCGACAAGGCGTACGGGATCGACAGTAGCCCAACGCCTGAACCCAAGAGATCAAGATTAATCGAGTTAAACAAACCGAGCGAACAGTCTACGACCAAAGATCGAGTGTTTCTTATACTCGCCTGACAGCGCGTTGAGGCCATTGAAGCAGGTGCGCACGAAGGTGGCGCCGTCGCCGTCGGCCTCCGGCGAGCACTGCGCCTCGTGGTCCCGCTCCGCCGGCTCATGCTTCCCGCGGGCGGGCACGGCGGCGTGGGCCTGGAGGAGGGGCTGCTCGAAGTCCGGCCGCTGCGCGGCGCTGTCCTCCGGCGAGCCGCCGCCACGGGGCGGGTGCGGCGGCGCTGCTCCGTCAATGGCCATCCTCCTGCACGCGACGCGCC
>BDMV01000004.1:25491372-25575986 GCA_008326285.1 Oryza officinalis | reverse complement strand
GGAACGAACAGAACAAAGAAGCAGAGCACGGCGCGAATCGTGCAGTTTGCTAGTTTTTTTGGCGTCGCGGGCTAATCCGCAGCTGTATAAAAGGCGAGGCCTGCGCTGTTGTTTTCGTGAAATTCTTGCGTGCGGCGCGGCGCACGCGAAGTTGGAGAGCAACACTGCATGCAACGCGATGCAGGGCAACGAGGGGGTCACGACTGCTGCTAAAACCGGTGGTATTTAGTTCTTCCACGTGGGTTCAAACAGCTTTCAGAAAAGATTGGGGGATGGACTCATAGACCGCTAATGATTTCTCTCGTTTACTTTTCAGTTCTTCCATTTCATGGAATCTCCGAAGCTTGAACCTTGGAAATTGAATGTGCCAATAATCAGAAAATCTGGAAGCAACAAGCTCATCTAGGGGTGGTGTGTCCACATGAGTATGACTTATGAGGCTCAGATCACTGCACCTAGATGGTCAGATGGAAGCATGCGTACAGATCTTTCCGAGAGTATTGTTGATTTGAACGGATTGCATTGGATGGATGTGGTCAGCTAGGTACCGGTTGCAAAGATTTCATTTTGATTCTTGGATTTGGCTGCAGCATGCAGCTTGCTAGCTAGAACGTGACAGGCCGCTCTATATTGATATGAAATGATCTTCTACGGTTTATGGAGAAACCGGTTGCCCCTACTATACGTTGGTGCTGGTCATTGGTCAATCTTCTTTTCTCTTGGGCGTACATGACGTTCTCGACCAAACTGAAACTGAAAGAGAGTCAGTTCACATTCCTGCGTAGCTCAAACTGAAAGAGCATTTCACCAAACCACCATACAGAGCAAGCTGTGCCCTTCCTTTTTTTCTAGACATGGATGCTTATCATCAGCTTAGAAAATTGTGACTCAATTTGTAACTAAGCAAGTTGCACCTATTTAACACTTTCTAGCCATGGCTACGTGGCACTATGTTCACTTTTCGCCCGGTAATTAAGCATGATTAAAGCGTGAATTAAGTAGCTGCAAGGAACATCGATATCATACTACTATAGTATACACACACTAGCTAGCTATAGACGGAGAGTCGTATCATGCTATACATGTGGTTCGAGCCGTTGCCAATTTGTCCTTGCCGTTGAGTTCTAGCCATGTGAGCTATGAGCAGTCCTGGCCAGGACTCCCTGTCCGGCCTGATCCTTTTAGCTAGATGGATCGTTGTGTATTTCGTCGTGATCGCCCCACAGAGCTTGGAAAAAGGTTCGTCCGGCGCCCGCTGCTAGCTGCGTGACTGTGTGTCACTCCATGTGGTTGTTTGATTATTCGTCGTCGCCTCCCGAGCGGCGGTGCTCGATCGGTCGATCGATGGCGACCTGAAACTGAAGCTACCTTACGGTACATGCTCGCTCGGTACAACTATACACGTTCGTGCCACGACGAGGGAGAGCCAAAACTCTCGCCTTCACCATCGTCGCGCAACGTTTTTGGGCTAGCACGAGCACGACAACCCCGATCGAGCGGTTCAACGATTGAGCGGGCACCAGATGGAATCGAGATCCCAATAATTTACGAGAGACCTTGTACGTACGTTTGCTGGAGACTTGCAGCTAAACTTATTCTTCTACTGCGTGCAGACACGTATTGATACGTTGTCGTACGCTCTAGGTGAGCAGCTATTTGCGCTCACAGCTCACGCGCTGAGTGATTTGCACCACGGAAGATAGGAGCGCAGTCAGCACGATGTGTGACGATGGTGACGGTAGTGCGTACCCTTGCGTACCTACGACTCTACGAGTGGGAGGTTGTCAACGAGGCCCATAGATCCATGGAACGACTGTTTTGGTCCTTCTCCCGGCGGCCCGGCCCATGTCTGCCTGCTCAACCGTCTCTCCCCGGCTATAAGCGGCCTCGGCTACGGTGTGGAGTAAAAATCATGTCACATGATGAACGCCACTTACATGTTTTGTCACAACAACTCGTATATAACTTTCATTGTTTCAAAAAAAGGAGAGATAAGTTTCATTAGGGAAGAGTGCGCCCTCGTGACAGCCACAGCCCACAAGCAAGCCCAGCGGCCAGCGCTAGTATCCCGCCGATCACCGCTGTCTACTTGGCGGCGGTGCGGCGCGGGTCATCGACGGCCCCCCGAAGATGCGGAGGTAGCAGGCAAAGGGCAGTAGCATAGCATGCACGCGCACCCACGCTGAGCATCTACGGTTGATCTACCCAACCAGCGCAGGGTTCTCAAGGCACAGGCCCAAGTTCGTTGCGCTTGGTTGGACGAGAAACCCACGTCTGCCGTGCCCCGGTCGACACCTTATCTTCTGGAGAAAGCGTGAGAGGAAATGTGCTACAGTAATTTCCCCTTCCCTGACCCTCTTCCCCCTTCGTTTCCGGCGGTCCTCCGTCGGCGTTGGCCGGAAGGGGGGTTGGGCTTCCCAACCTAGTAGCTCAATGTAGCATAGCTTCGGTTTTTATCATTCTCAGGTTCTCTTTTAGTGTTGGGTTTGTCTCCTTTTTTTGGCCCATTGACTTCAGCTTCGATCCGTGCTTCAGCTATGGTGAGCAAGGTGGAGCAGGCCAAGGGCAAGATGAAGGAGGCAGGGAAGGGTAAGAGATCCAAGGAAGTGGTCACTGAGAGTTTCTGCGATGTCCTCCCTCTAGATCTGCTTCCGCATATGCTCATCGGGGGTCCTAGCGGTGGCGGCGTCCTGTTGCTCCGTTTCCTTGTCGGCAGTCCTAACGGGAGCGGCGGTTTTGCCTACTGTCGAGGCGATGGCGGTGGCAGCAGCCTGTCGAGGCGACGATGGTTGGGTCTCCTGCTGCGGCTACCTGTCAGCGGTCCAAGCCGTGGCGGTTTCCTATTGCGACGGTGGCGACTGGGTCTCCTGCTGCAGCTACTTATCAGCGGTTCTAGAGGTGGTGGCTTCTTGATGCGGTGACAACGGCTTGGCCTCCTACTGCTGCATTTGCTTCCGTGAGGGTCCGTCCCCCTGTGGCCCATCTCGATTGTGGCGACGAATTGTTGCGGCGGTGGCGGTCTACCACGACGATCTGCTGGCAAGGGGCTCCATCTCACTTTCGGCACTCCTGGTGATGTTGGTGTTCCGTTGCAGTGGTAATGGCTCAGTCTCCAGCTGCTTCATCCGCTGCTAGCTTGTGTGTGGTTAATGGGAAGGCCACCTCTTCTACAACCTCCTTTGTCGATCCAACAAGACATAAGTTGCTTCACCACCAACCCAATCCTCCTATGATCTTGGTTGACTGGGTTGTGGAACCGTCTTTCTTTTGGTTTCTTGGCAGTAGTAACCATGCAGGGCTTGTCGTTCGCGTTGAGCTTAGATCGCCTGTTCAACTCTGGTTGACAGGATTGCAATCAGAACTCAGATTCAACAACGAGCTCTATGGAAATCATTTGCTGAGTCCGGTGAAGCTTTCCCCAAAATCTACAGCTCAACAGCAAATCTCTAATTTGTATCGTTCCCATGTAGACAACCGAAGGGGATTACCGGTTTGTCAAGCGGTGTGCATGTCAAAAGAGCCTCAAGGATGCAGTCATCGCGGCAATGTCGTGGTACCCTATCGATCTGTTCCTCTCTTGCTGCTCGGTTTTCTTAGGAAGTTTGTTTCCTATTCTTAGTTAGTCTATCTTTTGTTAAGAATGATTTAGTGCTTACAGATTATCTGTTCGGCGATGTAATAGGATTTATTCTCATGATCTCTGTCTCTATTAAATAAAGTTTATGAGTTTTAAAAAAAGAAAAACCCCAACCAGCGCTACGAGGTGCGCGAAGAACGGCACCGCGAGCGCCATGGCCACAATATTGAGCACCAACAGCGTCCTCACCGCCACGGAGACAGTGGTTATATCATTAATACTAAGTTCTATAAATATATAACCACGCAATGCCGTGCCGGCTAATTGAGTTGAGTTTGTTATATTTCATATATGCAAGTTTATTTCGTACACAATAGATATAAAAGTATGGTTGGATTTAATATACAACTTTTTTATTCTATTTCGCTCTATATCTAATTGTAATTTTTTTTCAATTATTGCTGGTAATCTACGCCGTTATAATTTGCTCTCACCATGATATAATAGATTTATTATCTTTTTTTTTCTCCAATTAATGTGAGAATTAGTAGCATCTATGATAAGATGGTGACTTATTTTCGAGCTATCTTTATAATATAACTAGCATGGTGACCCGTATAGATTGCGCCGCAAGCATCATTATAAGTTTCTCTCACATTATAGCATATATTGTTTCATATTTTATTGTTAAAAAATTATTGAAATGGCAACATAATATTAACTCTGGCCTAACTTTAGTAAACTGACCATTATGTGATATTCTGATTAATATAGTTATTCCTATTGTCTTTCTTTTTCTTCAATTAATATGAAAATTTATAGCATCTAGGGTAACATGGTGGTTTATTTTGGAGCTATTTTTATAATATAACTAGCATGATGACACGTGTAGATTGTGCGGCTAGCATCATTATAATTTTCTCTCACATCATAGCATATATTCTTTCATATTTTATTGTTAAAAAATTATTGAAATGAAAACAAAATATTAACTCTGGCCTACCTTGAGTAAACTGACCATAATGTGATATTCTGATTAATATAGTTATTCCTATTTCCATAAAGAAAATATGATGGATCTTTTAGTATTCTGTTCATAATACAATAAATCCGATATGTAAAATTTTTGGTATATTAATTTGTTTCTTTTCCTCCCTACATATTTATCTTTATTTTCAGACTAGTAGTGGCATCTCCTTATCATCTCTAATTACGTTCTTCCACCTACTAAAGATGGTGTTATTAGGGGGAGAACCCGAGCTAAACAAGTCCGTGGGAGCAAACTAGAGATGTATTTTTTTTTGGCCAACCTGCCTTCTCAGCAGGGGGAAATTGCATTTATATATACCTCGAAAAAGGACCGTGTAACGTCTCGTTTTTCACGAAACGTTAAAAACCTAAATTAACAAAACCTATTCGCGAAAATTTTGTTATTTAAGTGAGAGTCTAATTCGTGTCGTGGATTTCAATTCTTGCCTCTCCTTGATTCCCCCTCCCTAATATCAAAAATCACCTCCTCAAAAATCCCAAATCCAAAATTCGAGCCTCAAATTCTGAAATTTGATCCTTCCCTTCCTTAAACCCCTTGCCAAATATTTCTCTCAAACTTCCAAAAATATCGAATTCCTATTTTGAGTCCCCTCCTTGACTCCCCCTTGAAACTTTAAGTTCAAATGTACAATTTGAATTCAAACCCCAATTCAAATCCAACCCCAAAATCTCTCCGAACCAAAATTTTTCTTAAAAGTCTATTTTCCTCCCTGCTGTCTTGGGCCGCTTCTCCTGGCTGGCCCAATGCGATCTCTCTCCTTTTTCCTCCTGGGCCGCGACATGTCCGGCCCACCTCCATGTCGGCCCGCGCTCCTCGGTCTCGTGGCGAGGGAGAGTGGCCTCCCCTCCCACACACAGCCGCGCGTCTCTCCACGTCGCTCCTCTCCTTTTCTCTCCGTGCTGGCACCATTTGCAATTTCGCCGGCCACTCGCCCTTTCCCGCGCGGTCGGCCACGCCGCGGGCACCGCGGCGTGGCCGACCGGCAAGGACGCCGGCGTCACCTCGCCTGCCGCGGCTACCGCCCTGTCCCCGCTTGCCGCCAATCGCGTCCTCCTTTTTTTTCCCGACACCGCCATCGTCACCTTGGGTCGGCCGCAAGCCGCCAAAACGAGGACGTTGTCTCTGCGCCTCGCCGCCGCCACCTTGACCACGCCCATGAGTTCTTCTCCTGGAAGCCATCCGACGCCTATAAAATTGCCGCTCCCCTTCGCTTCGGCCTCCTTATAGATGGCCATAAGGCCCGGGGCCCGACGGCCCGGCCCAAGGCACGACAAATTGGCCCGGCCCAGGCACGGCACGGCCCGACTGGGGTCATGCCCGTGCCGGCCCGGCCCAACAGCCGGGCCGTGCTTGGGCCGCTCCCTCGGCACGGTGGGCCGGCACGGCCCGCCACGAAAGAGGTCGGCACGGTGGGCCGGCACGGCCCGGCACGGTCCAACGGCAGGCACGGCCCGACCGAGGCCTATTATGCCGGGTGGGTATAAATACCCCAAACCGCATCAAACCGACAAACCCTAACCCTAGCCACATCAGTCTCGAGTCTCGACCGATCCGCCGCTCGCCCGCTCCGCCTCCACCTCCAGGCTCCGACCCCTCAGCCCTCCACGCCTCCATCCCTCTTCGTCGGCGTCTCCGATGGATGCCTCGCCGGATCTAGCACCGAGGGTCAGCGGGCTCCCACTGGGGGCTTGAGGGTCGTCTCTTCTCTATCCTTTTCTTTCATCTCTTTGGCTGATCCGTGACCGTGAGCTCTTCGTCTCCGCCTCTCCGGTCACCAGATCGACGGTTGCATTGTCGATTTCCTCTCCATTCTGTACTTTTTTTTGCAACCCTCATCGTTTCTCTTCGTCAGATACTCAGATCCACTCATCCACCCCCCAAATCTAGTCTCTCCTCTTGTCTTCTCGTAGATCTGTGGATCTCTATCATCAACGGCAACTCCGGTGCTCCGGATGCGCAGGTACAAGCTTTTTTTTTAGTTTATTTTCTCTATTCGATCAGATCCGTAACTACTCTCTGCTCTCGTCGTTGTTTCATTTGTTCTTGCAGGTCGCTGAGCGGCAGGCGGCAGCCACCGTTGAGGAACCGGAGTGCCTGCGATGGATGGTGATCCAACCTCATGCAACTACGAGGCGAGGGCGATGGGGACGCGGGGTGATGACGAAGATGACTTGGAGGAGGAACGCATCGAGGTGTTTGGCAACACTGCTTCACCTCTGAGAGATCTGTCGCAGCCGGAGCCACACGATGATGGTACCGGTGCCGATGGCAACGGTGCTCCGTCTGGCTCAAGTGCTAGCAACAAGAGGTCCAGGTCTGAGGTATGGGACGACTTTGAAGAACTCTTTGAAGAGCGCAATGGCGCTCAGGTTCGCATTTCTGCTAAATGCAATTACTGTCATAAAACATTGTCTGCTCGTTCAACTGGTGGTACTGGACATTTGCTTAGGCATATTAAATCGTGCAAACCTAGAAATGTTGGTGCTTTGTCTCAGTCCATGCTTAGGTTTAATGCTGATGGTTCTGTTAGTCAATGGGAATATAAACCGGATGTGGCTAGAACTGAGTTGGTTAGGTTGATTGCTAGAGAGGATCTTCCACTTACTTTTGGTCAATCTGCTGCTTTTGAGGAGTATATTCAGAATGCTCACAGCCCTAGATTTAGTGTTGTCTCTAGGCAAACTATCAGTAGGGACGTTTTTAAGGTCTTCGACAAGAGACGTGCTATGCTTATTGAGACTTTGAAGTCTGTTAGCTCTGTTGCTTTGATATCTGATATATGGTCTGGTAATGCTAAGGAGGATTATTTGAGTGTTGTTGCCCATTTTGTTAATTCTAATTGGCAATTAGAGAAGAGGATTTTGGGACTGGTGCTAATTGATGTGTCACACAATGCTGAAAATATTTCTGAACGTGTGCTTTCTGTTGTTCAAGAATATGGTTTGACTAATAAGATCTTCTCTATTACCCTGGACAATGCCTCTGCTAATTCTAAAACAATGGATAGTCTTAAACCTGCTCTGTCTGGTTATATTGGTGATTTATATTTACATCAGCGTTGTGCATGTCATATCATCAATTTAATTGTTAAGGCTGGTCTAGAAATCTTCAAACCCATGCTTCAAGATTTTAGAACTGCTATTTCATTTATAAATGCATCTAATCAGCGCATTGCTTTATACAAAAACTTCTGCATTGCTAAAGGTATTCGTCCTCGTAAATTTGGTTTGGACATGGATGTTAGATGGAATGCAACTTATCTAATGCTTAAGCATCTCTTGCCACATAGAGTCATTTTTTCAGTGTTTATTGCATCTCACCATCCAATGGTTGATGGTCAGCCATTACTGACTGATTTACACTGGACAATTGCTGAAACTGTTCTTTTATTCCTTGAACAATTTTATGATTCAACTGTTATTTTGTCTGGTGTTTATTATCCAACATCTCCATTAATTATGCATCACATTCTTGAGATTGCTGGACATCTAAATACTTATGAGAATGATTGGAACCTTAGAAATGTTGTTGTTCCCATGAAAAATAAGTTCTTGTCATACTGGTCTGAGATTCCATTTCTGTATTCATTTGCTTTTATCTTGGATCCTAGGGCCAAGATCAGGGGTTTTAGCAATGTTCTCCAAATTATGGGACAACTTATTAGTGGTGATTACTCTGCATATTTAAATGAGGTTAGGGCTGCATTGTCTGACATGTATGCTAAGTATGAAAGTAAATTTGGTGCTGTGAGATTACAAAGGACAACCCCAAGCTCTTCTTCTGGTAAGAAAAAGACAGCTTGGGAGAAAATTTTTGGTGCTGCTGCTTGTGGTTCCAGTCTTAGTGCTGGACTTGGTGCTGGTAATGCTGGTGCTAGTGCCAGTCCAGGTTCTGGATTTGGTGCTGGTGCCAGTCCAGGTTCTGGATTTGGTGCTAGTGCCAGTCCAGGTTCTGGACTTGGTGATGCTGGTGCCAGTGCAGGATCTGGACTTGGTGCTGGTGCATTTTCTAGGAGAACTTCTGCTACCGCTTTGATTCAGGCTGTTTCTTCTACTGCTAACATGAATGCATCTGAGTTGTTTGCCTATCTTGACAGTGACACTGTCAACCAATACGATGATGACTTCAATATCCTTAACTGGTGGCATGAGCACAACCACACCTATCCTATTCTTTCCATATTAGCTAGGGATGTTTTGACTGTTGCTGTTTCTACTATATCATCGGAATCTGCTTTTAGCTTAACTGGCAGGATCATCGAGGAGCGACGACGGCGTCTAGCTCCTGACATGGTGCAAGCTTTGGCACTAATCAAAGATTGGGAGCAAGCAGATGCAAAGATGCAACATACCATGGAGAATTTAGAGCTTATAAACTCTTTTGACAATTTGTTTCTTGATGAAGTAACCACTGCCACTGGGACTTGATGATTGTATTGGACTTGGACTTTATTATGAACATTTGATTAATGCTGTGGGCTGCACTCTTTTTTCCTTTCTAGGGTTTTCTCACGAGGTGTGAGTTTTTACCTAGAAAGGTTTTTAACGAGGCAGCCATTGCACTACACAGCTACTTTATTCATTGAAATACTTGTGTCGAGTTTTTGGGTGAAAGTTTATGATTTTGGGTAATTTTTGACTTAGTGAAACTTTTGAATCTTAGAACTGTGATTTCTGTGAATTGTCCATGTCATCTGTGATCTAAGTCAAGTTTTTTGGGTGAAAGTTTGGGTGAAAATTTGTGATTTTGGGTAATTTGACTTGGTGAAATTTTTGAATCTACAACTGTGATTTTTGAAACTCTTCTGTGAATTGTCCATGTGATATGTGATCTTAGTCAAGTGATCTATGAATTTTTGTTAATGTGATCTGTGAATCTGTGATCTGTGATCTGTGAATTTTTGTAAAGGTGATCTGTGAATCTAGAACTGTGAACTGTGATCTGTGAATTTTTGTAAAGGTGATCTGTGAATCTAGAACTGTGAATTCAACTAAGGCATGTTCAAATTTGAATTTGTCAACTAAGTTGTGTAAGTTGTGTTATTTGAATTTGTTAACCAAGGCATGTTCAAATTTATATTTGTCAACTAAGTTGTGTAAGTTGTATAATTTAAATTTGTTAACTAAGGCATGTTCAAATTTGAATTTGTCAAGTAAGTTGTGAAATTTGAATTTGTTAACTAAGGCATGTTTAAATTTAAATTTTGCATGTTCAATCCATTGATCCATTGAATTTGTCAATCCACTGATCCACTGAATTATTGATCCACTGAATTATTGGTCCACTGATCCACTGGTCCTAAACCGTGCCTGGGCTAGCCCAGGCCCAATGGGCTGATCGTGCCTTCGTGTCGGCCCGGCACGGCCCGATTGCTACTGGGCCGTGCCTGGGCCTGACGTGCAGCCCATGGACAGGCACGGCACGGCACGAAATTCCGATCGAGCCGTACCGGCCCGATCGCTCTCGGGCCGTGCCTATCCATGCCTGGGCCGGGTCGTGCCGGGCGGGCCTTATGGCCATCTATAGGCCTCCTCCTCCACCCCTTGGCCATCTTCCTCCTAGGCATCGGCAACGCCACCTCTGCATCGACCACGACTCGCTGTCGTCGAGAAGGTCCATCTCCGCACGACTCCGTCCGTGCCACGCTGTCCCTGGAACCCCGCCCCACGAAGCTCGGCCACCCTCCTCTGCCAACTTTTCCTCTTCCCACCGGGCCACCGCCGCCGATAACAAATCCTCACCATCGGTGAGCTCCCCAACCATTTCTCCCATCCACTCTATCTAAACTCCCTCGGTTAGCTCCCAAACGCAATCCCATGGCCTCGGCCGGGCCACCGGCCTCTCTTCTCCTCTCCCGGCGTACCGCCCATCTCGCCGCCGCCGCGTGCAGTCGTGCGTCGCCATCGGTCCCTTTCCTTTCAATTCCTTCCACCATCGTCCTCCCGGAGACCCTTTCCACCCTCCCAAACCATCCCCCCGGCTGCTTTCCCTTTGTACCTGCTCCCTCATCGCGCCGCCTCTTTCGCCGCCGCTCAACGCCGGCACGAGCTCGAGCCCGTCGGCCAATAGGTCCCGCGCCACCCCGTGAGCTCCACCTTCGCGCTCCGCTTCGGCCAAGCGAAACGCGCGAGTCACATCCCCTTCTCGCGCGTGGCCACGTCGGAGACCCGACGAGCTTCGTCGTCGTCGTCGGCCGCTGTCGCTCTTTCTCTTTCCAACCCGAGCCGAAGAATCGATTCACCGTGACCTCCTTTAGCCGCTGGTGTCAACATCTCCCTCCGCCTCGCCGCTGCTCGCAGGGACGCGCCACTCGCCGCCCGGCCTCCTCTTCCTCCCCATCCGATGTGGCGGTCCATGTTGGCTTGACCGGGTCAAGCGGACGTTGCGTCAGCCGCCTCCCCTCTCACCGCTCGTGGGCTCAGCCTACCAGCCGGTCTCCTTCTCGGCCTCACCCGCTCGCGCCCGACCGATCGGGCCGTCTCCCGCGTCGGGCCACTCCATTCTGTCCCCGCTTGCGCGCCAGCCTGCTAGGCCACCTAGCCCATGTCTTTACCCGTGGGCCGCATAGCCACGTCGGCCCGCGTCCTTATCCCCCTTTGGCCCCTTCGCGCGCACGCGCCCGCTCTGGGCCGTGCCCCGTCTGGCTCGCTCGGCCTTCCCGCGTGCCGGCCCACTCCACCCGCGTGCTCACGCGTGCGCTAGGCCGTGCCTTCGCGTCAGTAGAATAGACCACTCCTCTTCCCCTCGACCCATTCGACAGAAGTCCAAATTTACTCCCTCTCTACCGAACCAACTGCCCATGGATCCAGTCCATGGTGCACTCGTGGTTACCCTCCCATTGACATGTGGACCCCGCATACAAGAGAATTTTTTTTTTCCAGAAATCCAATAAATCCTTTTTCCTTTGTCCAAAAATTCGGTAAACCTTCTAAAATCCATATCTTTGAATCCATAACTCCGATTGACTCCGTTCAACTTTCAATAATTCCGTAAAATTGAGATCTATCTAATGGAACTATTAGTAGTCCTAAATAGATTCCTCTTTTTGGTATTTGTGTAGGTTTAAATTATTTGCATATAGTTGCGGTCACGGATTTTCGTTCGAGTGTGGATTACTCAAAGATTCGTGAAGCTCAAGACCTTGAGCAACGCAAGTCACCCTTGACCATATTGCTCCTATAATTGAAAAGTCATTATTATTTTGTTTGCAACTTGCATTATTAGGAGTACACATAACTTGCTTGGCCTTGATTTGCTTGCCCCAATAGTCGCACTATTTTCTATAGGTCGTTATACTCTGTTTCCTTGTTGCTCCACCCTTGTGGTGTTTGGTATTCGTGCTTTCTGAGTATGGATACTATTTACTCCACATACACCGTTGTTTGTCAAAAACTTAGGAAATGGGTTTGAGAAGCCTTGAAAACCCGACACGTGGTGTCGGGGTGTTTGAAAATAAAAGTAATTTGTGAAAACTCGCAATGCGGGTGTTGTACCTGTGTGGCACCGTCCCGTATTCGCACATAAGGACCAATTCCTGTCGAAATTCATCAAGCATAACAAGTACAACCACATGGTGGAATGGGATACCCTGGCTAAGTAACTAGTCGGTTCAGGGAAACCCCCATGCCAATAGTTGGGGAACGCCGGGATGCGGTGGTTGGTTGCATCTCCGGGTTCCTGGTAAGGCAAGAAAGAGAAGCTTGTCAGATTACTTGTCAAGGTGTTGGGTTTGATTTGTGAAACTAAAATGACTCGTTTGTGTGAGTATCTGATCCTTCTATATGGCATGAGGTAACCCTGGGTTGGCTTTGGAAAGCTTGGTTGCGAGCCTCCGATACCGACGGGTGTTTGGAATAAGTTCGCATCTTGTGGGTAAAGTGTACCCCTCTGTCACGCCTGGAAATTTTTCCCAAATTTCCAGACCATTTTGTGTATTAAGTCCCTGTCCAGGCATCAACCCGGATACACAAAACGACAAATCAATAAACAGACCCAAACGTAAATAAAGCGATAAATACTTACAACAGAGACACTTAGTCCTCACACCAAAAAGAAAACAGCAGCGGAAAGAGACAATCCTGCGGGGCTTCAGCTCCACTCCACAGGCAAACTCAACTGAGGTCTGAGCCTTGGTCCTCTAACTTCATCTTCACCTCAGAAGTACAAGACTTCTGAAAAGGGGAAAAAAATAGCAAGATTGAGTACAACCACCGTACTCAACAAGCCACACCAATGATGCAGACGTGCACAGGGGAGACAAAGGGAGGCTTATGGCTATTTGCAGAAAAGCGGTTGAAAACCTTTTTATTTTAAAACAGCAAAACAATTGTTTAATTAAGGCAATATTAAATCTCCACTGAACAACGCTACAACCACGTTGAACAGGCCCAACCATTTCACCTGAACTACACCAGTTCATTAAGTCAAATTAATTAAGCATGTGGGACTAATCACGGTGAATCTGGTTGATCGCCCATAACCGCGGGCACGGCTATTCGAATAGTTTTACTCTGATCAGAGGTGCGCAACTGTACCCACAAGACATGATTCCACACATGTTACCATGCCCCGAAGTATCGCCACGATACTGCAAAGGGGGAAATCGTGACAAGACCTTTTGCATAACTCCTCCTAACCAAGCGCACCACACCGCAGGTTTCGCCCCCGCTCCCTATATCCAGCAGCGGGCAGCCCCCCCTCGTGCCTTGATGAATCCGGCAGCCGATCAACGGGTAAATCCCCCGTCGACCCAACTCCATCACGCCCATCCTTGCCTGGGAATGTCGGCTAGGAAAGAGCTATGCTACGAGTCCAGCAGTTGCCCATTCTTGCTTGTGGTAAGCACTGTTATTCTTCCAGGGTTTCCCATGAATCGGTCCTTAATTGCCATGGGTGCGACCAGCAAAACCATGCACCCACAGCCGACCATTAGGTCATATTTTAGTTGGATAATTACGACCAATAAAACATGGTCGGGTGTCTCGAGCGAACCGCTCGTTAGAAGCTAATGTGAACAGTGTAATTATCCCATTAAATGAGCTAGTGGTAATTAAGCATGACTAAGCATATATAATTCTAGCAAAGTCAACATAAGTGACTCACGCTAGTCAGATTATCACCCAAGGTTAACAAAGGACGGTTAACAAGTAAACATGGCACAAGCGAACGGATAGGTAAACCCTATTCCCATGTAATTAGCAAAACATGCACTTTATTTGCAAACGTAAAATATTTCGTAAAATAGGTACAACATACTCCAGGGGAATGTGTGACTTGCCTTACTTCTTCAAACAATCTTCCGAACTTCTTTCCTCGCGAGAGCGAACTTCCGAAACAACGGAATCAACACGCTGGCACGCAAAACGAGGAAAAACTCTAATAAAAACCAAGTGAACAGTACATAAAAAGTAAACAAACATGTAGAGCTCAATTTTAGATGAATTTTGCAAGTTGAATGGCTCAATTCGGAGTTCGTATGAATTAGATATGATTTTTAGAAGTTTTGAGCCATTTAAATGAATTTCTGGAAATTAAATCGATTTATTGCGCAATTAATCCTAGGGCCGATGTCATCGCTGATGTCAGCGGCGGCGACGGCCGGTCCACCGTGGACCGAGTCCACGGGTCCACGGCGCCGCGGCGCATCACATGGCGCACGCGTGGCGCCGACGTGGCGACCACGTGGCGGCCACGCGGGACTGGAGAGGACGGCCGGGATCGGCCCGATCCGACGGCCACACACGCGGCGGCGGCGGCTGGCGGCTGAGGCGGCACAGCGGCGGCGGCCGAGCGGCGTGCGCGGGGCGGCGGCGAAGCGGCGGCGGCGCGCGGGCGACGGCAGCATGGGCGGCGCGCGCCGCGGCGGCGGCCGGGAGGGAAAAAGGGGGCTGTGGCGGTACTCACCGGCGGCGGAAACGACAGCGTCAGCGGCGGCGCTAGGGTTAGGGTTTGGGGGGCGGCGCGCGGGAAAAACGAGGAGGAGGCCTCGGGGAGGAAAATAAATAGGGGGGCCGATTAGGGTTGGCGGCGCGGCGGCTGGCCGAGTCGAAGACGACTCGGCCGTGGGCCCCACCCGTCAGCGGGCGCACGGGGAGGCGGCGGCGGCTCTCGGGCGGCCTTGGGCCACAGCCTCGGGCCACCCCGAGAGGAGGAGGGACACGGAGGAGGGGCGGCTTGGGCCGCCTTGGGCCCAAAACAAAAGGGACCCTTTTAATTTGTTTTTCAATTAATTTAATTTGTTAAATAAACTTTGTGACTTTTAAATTATTTCTTTAGCTCCAAAAATTCGCGAAAAATTTTGGAGAGTACTTTAGGGCACGGGGAATATTACAAAAATATTTCCGGCCATAATTTTTAAAGGAAAATTTTGATTTCCTTGCTAATTTCACTTGTTTAAATTGCTTTTAATTTTTATTAAATTTCTGGTAAATGTATTATTAGGCAATTTTTAATCCCGATCGAAAATCGGGGCGTGACACCCTTTGCAGAGGCTAACTAATTGTTCGAACAGTCGTGCCCATGGTCATGGGCAGATGTGATGTGTTTCCTGTTGTGTATTTCTGTTTGCCTATGCTTTGTGAAAAGTTGTTGTGAATCGGGAATCGTTACCAGAATCAGCCTATGTGGCAGATGGATGGCATAGATGGTCAGAAACTGATTTGTGTGATCCGGGATGTCTGTGGGCATCATAGACTAGGCTTTTCGTGTGAAGGCAATTTATCGTGCTGTGGGGCAACGGGACTCTTGGAGTCCAAGAAAATGGAAATGGCTCGAGGAGCCACTTAATCAAGTGAAATGGCTATGTGAGCCGAGAATCAATGAACCGACCTGGGAAGTCGGTGCATTGCAAATTGAGTTGTTGAAAAGCATCTCTTAAGTCGAATTGAGACATAAGTCTCTTTTCGACCCAAACTTAAAAAGAGAAATATCACTTAGTGGTTTCAAAATGTTTTCAAATAAAGAATTTGCAAAACGACATTGCCCCTCTTTCAAGCTTGCACTAAACACCTAAGTTTCTATAACTTGCTGAGTACATAAGTACTCACCCTTGCTCTATATGTAGTTCCTCCGCCCTGAAGGTGAAGATGAAGGGAAGTAATGATTAGGGTTTCGTCTTGGTTCCCAGCCGTCGCCTGTGGTGTTGGGTGTTAGTCTGTTGGTTCCGCTGCTATTGTTGTTGTTGTTGCTGCTGCCTTTGTGTTGTCGGTTACATTCTCAGGCCATCCTGAGCTGCAACTTAAGTTAAGGTAAACAAGTTCTCTATTTAATTTAAGGATTGCAATGATTCATAATTGTCACCATGGATACCAGCGCTATGTTCTAGGACTGGTACCAATATCGCGGTCTCGTAGGAAGCGGTTCGCGCTGTTTTTCCTATGACACGCTCCTGTCAGGTACCGTTGTACGGGGTGCCAGATCAGGTTGTGACAGACCGAAAAATACATCAGGAGCACTGAGGCCTGGCCATATTTACACATGTGGCCCTGTTATGGGGGTATTTTCATCTTATCAAGCAGCTACCCCTAGAAAAATAGAGCATGATTTACATATCTAAGGGGCCTATTGTTGACAGGCTTGTCGCATCCACGTCGTGTCCCCCTCTAGGAATCTCAGCTTTTCCTACTCCCGGTGCATGACATGGCGAAGTATGCCAGGATCTAGGTGTAGGGCCGCTAGTAGGTGAGCATTCATTGTCATTGGCTCGAAGCAAAGGGTTACCTTCCCCCTTGGGTGCCCCGACTTAGGCTGGCTATGCGAAACCGGCCCCAAGGCATGTCCTGGCGAAGGTGGTCTTCACCGTTTGTCGCTAAGGTGGGGTTTAGCCGAAGGCCTTGTGATTTTGAAGCCTCTCGCTCGCTAGTGGTCCAGCTCTGGGAAGGGCTTTCGCCTTTCCTGCTGAGGCTGAGGTGGCCTTCACAGGCCCCGAAGTTCTCACAAGTACGTGCATCGTCTCTCCGGGAGTTTCTTTTTGTCTAAGCCCCCTCCCCCTCCCCCAAAAACACACACATTTGGCATATTGTACCGTATACACGTGATAGTTTATAACCCGTTTTCAATGAAGAGCTGTCATCAACAACATTTTTTTATTATGGGTTTTCTTATATGTTATCGCTCATGGTTTGGACTCTATGAACTCCATTGTCACATTAGTATAGGTTTGAGATTTTATTACTGGTTTTCTTATATGTTATCGCTCACGGCTTGTACTCTATGAACTCTATTGTCATGTTAGAATAGGTTTGAGGATTCAATCTCATATGTTAGCTATATTTTTTTAATGTACATTAGACAATCAAACTATACTTTTTTTTGATTAACGTGTGAATTCTAAGAATTTTCAATAAACATGAGAATTTGTAGCTATTTTTACCGTAGGATTAATATGGGGTTTTTATAAGAGCCGTCCAATTAACATAAGTAAAGACATGGACTATTCTCTCAATAACATTTATTTTTAATCCAGATATAAAATATGATTGTACTCTTACATGAAATATTTTCTCAACAATATTTATTTTAACCCAAATTTAAGATATTTCTAAATTGTATTTTTACATGGACCTTTTCTTTTCATACTATTTATTTTTATCTGAATTTATATATTAAAAAAAATCAACAAGTGCTAAGTGTGCACTCTGTGCGGGCCGGCCACGAGGATTTAAGTAGCTAACCCGCGAATTAACTTATAGATCAAAATAAGCGGATTATTTTAACCTATGAGTGGGTTTGTGGGTTATCCGCTTACACCCATATCCACATTAATCGATGAAAATTCAATCAACACACTCCCATAACAATTTGATCAAATTTTCGATGTATTTGTCACATCAACTCGTGGACAATTTTCATGAGGGAATGGTAAGTTCCCATAACAGCCACCAGCGGGCCCAGCGCCAGTATCCCGCCGATCGCCGCGGTCTCCACGCGGCTCATCGACGGCGCCCCGATGATCCTGATGTAGCAGGCGCAGGGCAGCAGCATGCTCACCCCAACGATGAGCAGCGATCCCACCAGCGCCATGAGGTACGCGAAGAACGGCACAGCGAGCGCCACGGCCACCGTGCTGAGCACCAGCAGCGTTCTCACCGCCACAGAGACGCCGACGGCGCCGCGGATCCTCTCCTCGATGGCCGCCGCGATCGGCGTGACCACCAGTGCGTACTTGGATAACGGGTTCAGCAGCGTCGTGTATATGGCGACCTTTGAGCTGAGTCTCGCCGCGATGAGGTTGAGCGTCACCTGGGACAGGACGCCGTCGCCGTACATGAGGTAACCGAGCGCCGCCATTGCTCCGTAGTTGAGCGTGCAAAGCAGGAAGCATATCGCTAGCATCTGGTTGATGATTGGTTAATCAATAGAAGAGTTCATCAGTATATTGATCATTAATTAATCGATTCACACTTCATGCGTATACCTTCGGAAACTGAGACTTTTGCTTCATAGAGGTGTACAGCGTCGGGAAGACGCCGTGTCCGCCGTAGCAGAAGGTGTACAGCCCAAGAGCCGTCGGGAGCCCGGTGATCCGCAGCGGCGTCGTCCCTCGTCCGGAGAACCCGACGCCGTCGACGACCGCGGCCCATAGCACGCTGAGCACGATGATGGCAGACGCGAACACGCCCGTCACGGAGACGTAGGCGAGCACGCCGAGGCTGCGGAGCCACGTCGTGGGCACGATCACGAGCGCCACGAGAACGACAAACAGCTGCTTCCCGGCGATGGCCACCGGCCCAAGGCTGACACTGACGCCGGGGAAGAGCTTGTCGAGGTTGTCGCCGTCAAGGATGAGGAAGCCGGTGGCGACGAGGTAGAGCTCGACGTACATGGAGGCGGATACAAGGATGCGCCCAGCGCGGCCGAAGGCACGCTCGCCGATGTCTGGGTATGTCCGGATGGCATTGTTGGTGTCCATGCAACGACAGAGGAGGATCCCGGTGTACCAGCAGGCGGCGGCCACGGCAGCTAGCAGCGCCAGGCTCAGCCAGCCCCCCTCGGAGAGCGCGTACGGCACGGAGAGCAAGCCAACCCCTAGCAAGAACAGCGCCATGACTGTGCACGGTAAATCAAAGAAAGCTAGCTGCTAGAAGATCTCGAGCAACATGTACACACCTGACAGGGCATTGAGGCCATTGATGCAAGTCCGCACGAAGCTGGTGGTGCCGTCGGCATGATCATCACACCTGTTCTTCGCCATGGACGCTGCTGCCTTCTCCGGCAATGTGGCGTCGTACTGACCGAGAAGCGGCACATCGATGGCTTGGTAACCCATTGGTACGGCGTGATCCCAGCTAGGGTGCGTGCACGCCAACCAGCTTACCCGCTTCATGTGTGTACGTTTCTATATACCCCTTTAGCAGTGGAGGAGCCACTGGATGCTTAGAGCTCAAATTGAAGGTTAAAACACCCACAACAATTCATACACTGAAATACAGTAAAAGTATAAGAAAAGAGGTTTGTTTCCGTCCAGCAGATAGCCCAGTACCAGCCCGGTACCAAATCTCGGCCCTTCATTCTGCCTAATCGAACGGTTGGCAAGGTGCGGTACCTTCAGGTACATATTTGCTCATGAGGTGGTATCGGCAATGTTCAGGGAGGTGGAAAGGTAATATTGTATTTTCACATAGGTACTACTCGTTTTGTGCAGGTGAGGGGAACCCTAATTTTTTAATCTTGAATCCCCTCTGTCCGATGAGTGGTAGCGGTGGCGGCTGGTCTGTGGGTGGCCGTGGTGGCTAGGTGGCGGCCGCTACGGTGGCGAGGTGGTGGTGGTGGTGACGACGGCGGTGGCGGCTGGTGTGTGGGCCCGTGGCAGCAATGTGATGGCCGCCGCGTTGGCGAGGTGGTGGCCGCCTCAGTGACGAGGTGGTGGCTCATCTTGTGATGCTCATGTCGTGGTGCATATCGGCAACGCAAATCCTCAGGCCCAGGCCTAATTGTACTATGTGGTACCATATCCAGCAAGATAGGTTCCAGGTCTACTGGAAAATAATTTCGTTAACCTTCAAACAAGTTCAGGTGCACATATCCAAATTTTCCAGAACAAAACACACACATAGATACAAAAAGAAGACAGCAGATCATGCTCTGTCCAAAGTAAGCTCAAAATTTTCCATTCAACGACAAAACGTGTCCAGCATAAGCTTGTGCTCTTCTCACAAATTCGATACGATAAGCATGGCAGATTGAGTCGTTCATTCCAAAATAACTAGACCATACAAAGTACTGCATCAACATAAGTGTCTACAGGACACACGTTCATAGGTCTCATAGCCTGATAGAGGCAAACAATATAATTGAATGTCCAACAACATAGCTTCCCACACATGAAAATCAAACATTAAAAATCTATTTCTACCAGCGCATAGAACTCCTGATTCAACTTCCACCAGATCAAACTCCTGATTCAACTTCGTGGTTCTTTTGTGCTGCTCGAGGATGAATGCGGTGGCGCGGGTGAAGGAGATTGGGCCATGCGCGCCGACGGTTCTGTTGCGTTGTCGTGGGGGCATGAATGAGGAGTCGTGGCGGAGGGAGGAAAAAAGAGCGCAAGAAGAGATGAGAATGCAGCGGCGCGACGAAGGAGATTGGGCTCGCGCGATGGGGTCAGGACGTTTTGCTCGTTCCGATCCTACCCCCTCACGGTGGATGGATGGATTAGATTCAGCATTGCCTGGTGCTGGTACCCCCCGGTGCGACCTGCTGGACGAAAGCAAACCTCGCATGATATACCTCTAGCAGTAGGTACTTATTTATAAATTGTGAGCACTGTTGACACCACCAACATGAGCATCAAAGGAATGAGTTGCATCTTTTTCAAAACCTAAACCCTTCAGCCGTGTAGCATTCAAAGCCGTAATTTTCAGCTCGGACGTTGCTTACAAAGAGAGCAATAAAAACAGAAAAGCTGCATGCTCAGGGACGCTGTACTCTAACGAACTGTGTTTTTTGAACCATGACTTTTGAAAGCTCCTCTTCACACCTCCTATATTTGTTTGTGGCAACTTGTTGACATGGGCCCAAACAATAAATACTCCCCCTTCTATCAGCATGTCCACTGTTGAGGTACGATCAAGTGTTCAACTCGGATCAGAGAAAAACAATGGAGATATTGAAATCATATCATTTCAACCTTCTTCACTGAAAAAGAGAAAAGAAAAACTGTGGAGATATTGAAAGCATATCATTTCAAAATTCTTGCACCGAATGAGAGAGATCATCCACGGAGCCACATCTACCACACGCGCAAAGAACAGATGGATAATGGTACGTGATGCAGGACATCGGTGCTAGATCACTAGGGTTCAAACGAACATAATTTATCGGTCACCTGGGTTTAAACATACATAGAAACAAGACATCATTGCTTGCATGTTGCTATGAAAATACTCCAGAATGTTGCTGCTCACATGTAGATGTAGTAGCCCACTCATCTATTGTCACCTTAATCGTAGTAGGAGTTTTGTCAGCGATTAAAAGGACGAATGAAAAGAAAAGGTGAAATCAGGTTTTCCCCAATTACATCTTATACATGTAAGTATGTAACAGCATGGTCACCTTGAAATTGTGAAGAGTGCAATTTTTTCAAGTCAATTCTTGAATCAGGTTTCTTGTAAAATTAAATCTATAATCTAGAACAGAGCAAAGCCCGCAACAAGAGAAGTGTGTTAATTAATACATTAGAAGCCACACACCTGATCAGCGAGAACGAGGAGGTAGCAGAGATGGAGCAGGCCACGGCAATCCGGCGATGTGGTAACGGGAAAATTTTCCATTATACAAGCTTCTGCGATTAAATCAGAGAGAAGCAAAAAAGTTTCAGTGCTAATTGAGGTATAGAGATAAGAGCAAGACTCTGACTAGCATATGTCAAGCTTTCTGTGTTAGCTTCAGATCGCCAACTTCATAGCAACTTGAAGCTTTGACCTGTAGGGATTTGGGAACAGATGCAACGTGCTCGACAAAATGCTGCATCCATCAGTCCGAGCGTCGAGCCACCGCGCCTCTCCTCGCCCATGTCCTGTCGCAACGTCAGCTTGCAGAGCACGCGCGCTTCGCTTCGCCCCATGCCCTGCCGCGCCGCCACGAATACCGCCGGTCCCTCACGGTGGCGCGTCACCCCCGACCTCGCCCCGCCGCGTCAAGCACGCCCGCGTGCCGGCGCCATCATGCCGCCCATGCCCTGCCGACCCACGCACGCCACTGTGGTCACCGTCACCGCCACGCCTCGTCACCCAAGGTCCACGACCGTACCCGCGAGCGAATCGAGCAGGCCTCGCCTCGTCGCCTCGAGCCCTACTCCTCGCCCCGTCGCCTCTCACATGCTCCCGCCTGCCCGTCCCACGTCGCGCTGCCATGGTGTCCCCTGCTTGTCCCCCAGTCCGTCGTCGTCGTCACTCCTCCACGCCGCGGTTATAAAAGCCGAGGCGCCTCCGCTCTTTTCCCTGCCGACACCACCGACACCCTCCGCCCATCGATCTCCGCCATCCCCTTGTCTCACGCCGGGCGAGCTCGCCACCAATTCCTCCTCCACCCCTAGTAGCTGCGCGGTGCGCCCCTCATCATGCTGCCATCCCCGCCGCCACCTTCTTCCTTCCCACCGGCCGCCTGAGGGGTTCTCGCCCCGAGCTGCCTCGCCGTCGGGGAGCCCCACCCATAAGCCTCCCCACGTAAATGGGGAACTTCCGCTGCCCTTTCGAGCCTCATGACGTCGCTGGAGCCAGCCGCCTCCCCGCTCCCTAACGAAGCCCGCCACGCCGGGTCGATTCGTCCCCGCCCGAGCGCTGCTCCTCCGGCCACTGCTCGCTGCCGACCCGGAAGCCACTTCTCCAAGCCCCGCACCGGACAGCGCCCTCGCCGCTGCCGTCCTCGCCTCGTCGCGCCTCGCGTTGCTCCGCGCAAGGAAGGAGAGCGAAGAACGAAGAGGAGAGGAGGAGGGAGAGACTGCCAGGTGGACCCCACGCCGGTCCTACCTGATTAATCCAGTTGCACAGTAATAATTCGGAGAATGCTTTAGTTCGGACGTTTGATTTCACGCGAAAAATCGAACGCCCATATCGCACAACCTTCTCTGTTTCTTTCTTTTAATTGCTCAGGCCATTTCACTTTACATGTAGCATAGCATAGCACTACCACCGTAACTGTCTTATACAGGCATAACATAATAGTAAAATTTTAAACATTTTTTCTTCTAAAATATATATCATATCTATGATCTGCTTATATTATTGTATTTGTTACAATTAAATTTTTATAACAAGATCTCATATGATTGTATTTCGATGAAAACATTTTCTAAGTTTTTTTTCAGCAATAGATTTTTTGAGGTGTTGCATATGGTGTTATTAGATGTTTCAATAAGTATTGTTTTATGTTTCATTAGGTCATTTGTAAATGTTGCACTCAATATTATTTTTGTGATGTTTCATTCAATATTATATGATGTTTTAATAACCATAACTTGATGTTTCATGAATGATATAAAAATATTTCAATAAAATCAATATAACATACCCACAATTTGGATTTCAAATTTTGTATCTAAAAATGTCGAAAAATATTTTTTCTAAATAGGAATACTAATATTTTTCAACTAAAGATTTAGATGAGTCTAATATGACCAGTTTAAATATGCAAATTTATGAATAATTTAAAACATTTTCCTTGATAGATCAAAGGAAGAAAATAAAATATAGTGTGTGCATGTATTTGCATAATGTATTGTTGTGACTTGAGTCCTTTTGCTTGTTTTTGGATTTTACTAGCATTTCATAATAGGACTTATGAGCATTAATTAAAAATTTGAAGCAAGTACTTAATATATATTTACAAGAATGTATATATATATATATGTAATATATGAAGTTGAGTAACTAAAAGTATAAATCATGCTCAACAACATCATGTCAGGTCAAGAATCATCTAAATATAATTTTATAAACACTTAAATGCATTTTCATAGTAGCAACCTATGTATATTTTTAAGCTTAGTGAATTTTTAAAAATAATTGGTGTAAGATTAAATCATGGAAACATTCATGTGGATGCTACTCAATATTTTAGACACACTGAAATTTTGGCAAGATTTTATATTCACAAATTATATCTCAATTAATTGAGTCAAACCAGTCTAGACTTTAGATTATTTAAAACTCTAATTGGCAAGACTAATACTTCATCAAAACATGCATTAAATTATATAAAAGTGTATATATAACATAATTTATTAAAATACTAGCTTATTTATCATGAATTAATATAGTTTTTCTAGAATTTATTTTATTAGTTTTGACCCCTAAAAATTCAAATCAATTTCAGCTAGAGCTATTTTCTTTATTTTGCTGAGAATAAAATATAAGGAATTTTTGTGTGCAACCAAAAAAATGAAAACTATATCATTTTATCTATCTTCACAAAAATCCACTCTAATTTATCTAACCTACAAACTAAATTATAGTATTACAAAAAGAAGGAAATAAATAAACCTGAAAAATCATCTAAAATCCTACACCTACTCAGGGTTTGACCCTTAGCCCTCTTACCCACCTGGTTTCCATCGGCCGGGCCCACGTGGCAGCCTCATCGGCTTGCCCTCACTCTGTCCACCTCTCCCCTCATCTATTCCACCCAGAGTACACGCACGAGAGAGATTGAGGGCGATGGCATGGACGACGCGGACGGCGAACATGTTTGACGCATGGCCACTACGTGGCCGGAGCTCTTCCTTTTCTTCTCCCAGCCGCGTCGCCCATCTCCACTCATCAATCCGGAGCCGTGCACACTGAGGGATGGAAACCCTAGCCTCTCCACCGCCCTGAAACTTGCCACCAGCCGCGAAGAAGACGACAGCCGCCATCACCGACAAGCCACGGTCATCTCCATCTCTTCCACGTTCCATGCTCCCCTCTCCATGCCGAGAAAATCTCCTTTTGACACACTCCCGTTTCGTGCAGCCGACCAACGGGAACGCGACCGCGCTCTCGGAAGGTCTGGAGCGCCCTCCAAGCGCCACCGTGGCGACATCGTCGCCGACGCCGTTGATCTAGACCAAAGCAAGCCAAGCCATCGCGCCACTGATCTCCCCTTGAAGTCCTCTCCAAAACCCCTCAAGAATCCCCGAAGATCATCCACCTATGAGGGAGATCGTCGTCGTCTTCCCCAACTCCGGCCGTCGAGCTCCACGCCAATTTTACCCGCTCCGGTGAGTCACAGACCAATTCCTCGCGCATGTAGCTTCTTGGTGGACTCCCTAAACTCGTTCGCATCTTTTCTTGCAAGCCCGTTGGCTGTTGCTCACCGTCGCCGTTGAAGTGAAGCCGCCGCCGTCGCCGGGCTGTCCTCGCTGCGACCGTCGCCATTCAAGCCTCACCAGCCCTAGCCGGACTTTCGGTGAGCATCCAGGAGGACCATGAAACCCTTTTGCATGCATCCATCTAGTCCCACTTAAGCTCTAGCTCCACATGCACCGTCACCCCAAGAGCTGTTGCTGCTCGCGCCGCTGCTGCTATCAAATATGGTCACCATAGGCCGTGATTCGACCACCATAGGGTTCGCAGAGGACCCCTCTACATTTTTCATTTTGTCCGTGTCCACTTCCGATCCACCATTCGCCGCCGGCGCCGGCAAACAGCACCGTCGTCCATGGCTGCCTGTTCTGTACAGATCGCAGGGACCTCTCCGGAGAAGAATTGAAACCTTGGGTACTAGTTTGTAAAATTCACCTGAGATTGACAATAAGACTAGGACTTAATCGTAATAACTATAAACTTAAAACACTCTTTGGGAAGTTTGTTTCTCTCACGTGGGGTAGTGCGGGTTGGTTTCAGGAAAACCAAGGGGCCTTCTTGCATATTGAACAGATACTGACAAGTGGAGCCCATATAATTAAAATGTGGAGAAATAATGAAAATGGGTTAAAAGCTTTTCTATTGAACTAAAAATTATACAAACTTTGTAAATTCCTAGAAAATTCATCTTAGCTCCATTTTGAATGAACCTAATTTCAAAAGACTCACAAAATTATTATCTTTAATATGGTAATATAAAACTTGCCACTTACAATAGAAGAAATATTCCTAATTATTTGTGTAAAGGATAATTTGCATAAAGCACAATCTAACTTATAAAATTTGTAGGAAATTAATTCTAGCACTAAATGAATTAAACTAGAATTTGTTAGAATCACCAAATTCTCAACTTTATCTAGATGAATTGAGTTCTGGGGCAACTAGTATATATAATGCATCCACTTTTAATTAATTATAAATGGTCATAATTAATTTGAGAACTTATAAAATCCATAGGAAAATCATGTTAACTCATTTTGAGATGAACTAAATTTTAGTGTTCTCACAGAACCATGATAGTAAGATTTATGTACTGAAACTTGACACTTTCAGTAAGAAAGTCATCACTAAATATTTGTGTGGTAAAATAATTGCTATAGTGCAAACTACAGACTATGAAATACATACAAATTTTATTCTAACTCAAAATAATATAATTCCTGATGGGTTAGTAACCTCATGGACTTAGTTTCTGTGAATTAAAATGTAGCACATACAGTACTAGAATCATCTCTAAAATTCGGTATAGCTAATAAAGACTAATAAAGACTATAGTATATCACCTAGCTCGTAAAATTCATAATAAAATCATGCTAACTCTAAAAATTATGAAACCAATTTTGTTAAATTGCTGGGAACCAAGCCTTCACTGCAGCAACCCAACACTTCACAAATCTTGGACCTAAAATACACCTGAGTACTAATAGAGCTTGATTAGCCTATGTCTAGAATAAAACTTACAAAATTTATAACTCTCAAAATAAAAGTGATAAAATAGAAATTTCTTCACATAAATTCATTTTAAGATAGTACCAACTCACTTTGAAGAATTCATGCATTTTAGAGCATTTTGGATTTTTCGCATTATTTGGATGTTTATTCGATTTGTACGTTATGATTATATAGATTGCGAATTCGTTGACGGTGAAGGAGTGGAATTGGTTGTCATATTCATATTAAGGATATCTACAAGTGAGGCAAGTGTCCCTTTTCTTTGAACACATTGAATCCTATGTTTTATGGGTAAATGTTTTGTTTATAACTTTGCATGCGCTATTTGGTAGAAAATTGTATTTTGTTGAGAAAGATGGTAGTTATAACCCACTTGTTGCATAAACCACCTCGATAAATTTCACCCATTGCTGATTGTAACCATAGGAATAATTGGAGTACATTGGTTGTACTCTAACGGGTCTAATTATGCTTTATATGTGTTATATGCTTAGCCATGCTTAGCAATTCGCTAAATAATATTGTGATCACTTTATAAATGAGATTTTGGGTATTATTTTACCTCTGGACAGATATGAGAACTATGATTATTTGAGAACTAAAATGGAGTTAAACATGATTTTTAGACTTGGGCGGCAAGTGGTGTACATATGGTGTTAATTGTGCACCGATAGGGGGAGTGTTCGTCCGGGTTGATTAAGGACCGAACTTTGTGTCGTTTACTATTGTTTACCGTACATCCACATGTGCTATTTATGGGGTGGCCTTAGCTAATTAAGTTACTTAAAGTCTAGCCTTGCATATTGGTAGGCCGAAGTAGAATGAATTAGTCTGAGCGATAATTCATAGGAACTACCTATTTACCCTGCTTATTATCGGGGGTAGTTTAGGCGTCTAAGTCTGTCCAATTCAATGGTATAGTGCCTCATGGGGGAACGGATGTGTTCGCTGCCATGACGTTAGGTTTAAGCCATGGGCCCGTGTCGGTGACATGGGACCGGGGGTATCATGACTAGAGGCTTGAGTAGCCGCTGTCACCCACGTGGCCCGACCCCCCCGAGGGTGACGTGGCCACCCCTCCCTCCGTCTCCCCGAGGGGTCGGGCCGCTCCCGTTACGGCCCCGAGGGCCGGGGCGCCCCGACCCCTTGTGATTTTGACGCCACGTGTGTGGGTTAGGTGAGCACAGCAGGGCTCACCTAACTGCATTTATGGCGGATCAGACGAGCGCGCCACGCCGCATTTAATGCGGCGCAGCGCACGCTTATCCGGTCCGTGACCGGTCGCGGTGTGTGACCGGTCACAGACCGGTCAGATCGCGGGTTAGGTGGCGACAGGCGGCCTGCGGCACGCCTCGCCCCGTCCCGTCAGAATGATGAGAGCCTCCTGGCTCTCGTCCCTAACCGGAGCCAGCGTGCCAACTCCTGGAGTTGGTATGTCAGTCCCGGTCAGATCCATTCCAGATTTCGGCGTGGGCATGGCGAGGAAGTCGCCCACCATTTAATGAAGGTTGAAACGGGCGTTCCCCGGATGAGTCGGCTGGCTGAGCAGAGGCGTGACACGNTTTGAGATGAACTAAATTTTAGTGTTCTCACAGAACCATGATAGTAAGATTTATGTACTGAAACTTGACACTTTCAGTAAGAAAGTCATCACTAAATATTTGTGTGGTAAAATAATTGCTATAGTGCAAACTACAAACTATGAAATACATACAAATTTTATTCTAACTCAAAATAATATAATTCCTGATGGGTTAGTAACCTCATGGACTTAGTTTCTGTGAATTAAAATGTAGCACATACAGTACTAGAATCATCTCTAAAATTCGGTATAGCTAATAAAGACTAATAAAGACTATAGTATATCACCTAGCTCGTAAAATTCATAATAAAATCATGCTAACTCTAAAAATTATGAAACCAATTTTGTTAAATTGCTGGGAACCAAGCCTTCACTGCAGCAACCCAACACTTCACAAATCTTGGACCTAAAATACACCTGAGTACTAATAGAGCTTGATTAGCCTATGTCTAGAATAAAACTTACAAAATTTATAACTCTCAAAATAAAAGTGATAAAATAGAAATTTCTTCACATAAATTCATTTTAAGATAGTACCAACTCACTTTGAAGAATTCATGCATTTTAGAGCATTTTGGATTTTTCGCATTATTTGGATGTTTATTCGATTTGTACGTTATGATTATATAGATTGCGAATTCGTTGACGGTGAAGGAGTGGAATTGGTTGTCATATTCATATTAAGGATATCTACAAGTGAGGCAAGTGTCCCTTTTCTTTGAACACATTGAATCCTATGTTTTATGGGTAAATGTTTTGTTTATAACTTTGCATGCGCTATTTGGTAGAAAATTGTATTTTGTTGAGAAAGATGGTAGTTATAACCCACTTGTTGCATAAACCACCTCGATAAATTTCACCCATTGCTGATTGTAACCATAGGAATAATTGGAGTACATTGGTTGTACTCTAACGGGTCTAATTATGCTTTATATGTGTTATATGCTTAGCCATGCTTAGCAATTCGCTAAATAATATTGTGATCACTTTATAAATGAGATTTTGGGTATTATTTTACCTCTGGACAGATATGAGAACTATGATTATTTGAGAACTAAAATGGAGTTAAACATGATTTTTTAGACTTGGGCGGCAAGTGGTGTACATATGGTGTTAATTGTGCACCGATAGGGGGAGTGTTCGTCCGGGTTGATTAAGGACCGAACTTTGTGTCGTTTACTATTGTTTACCGTACATCCACATGTGCTATTTATGGGGTGGCCTTAGCTAATTAAGTTACTTAAAGTCTAGCCTTGCATATTGGTAGGCGAAGTAGAATGAATTAGTCTGAGCGATAATTCATAGGAACTACCTATTTACCCTGCTTATTATCGGGGGTAGTTTAGGCGTCTAAGTCTGTCCAATTCAATGGTATAGTGCCTCATGGGGGAACGGATGTGTTCGCTGCCATGACGTTAGGTTTAAGCCATGGGCCCGTGTCGGTGACATGGGACCGGGGGTATCATGACTAGAGGCTTGAGTAGCCGCTGTCACCCACGTGGCCCGACCCCCCCGAGGGTGACGTGGCCACCCCTCCCTCCGTCGTCAGCCTCCCGCCTCCGGGCCTCCGCGGTCGCCGTCTCCTCGGCCTCGGACCGGCCGGACTTGGAATGGCGTGGGGGGCGCGACGGGATCTCGCTGAGGCAGAAGAAAAACCAGAGAAAAAAAACGGGTGAGTAAAAACTCGCCTTGGGAGATGAGAGTATGAATACGGCCGCAGTGGGTGCGGGGACGAACCTGCGGGGAGGTCGGCTGAACGACCACCTCGGGGGCGCGATGAGGCTCCCCCGGCACGGCTCGGTCTCCCCCATTTTGTGGAGCCGTTTCTTCTTTCGCTTCCCCTCGGGCTGCGGCGTCGGCACGGCACCCTCCGGGCGCCTGCTGCTGGCATGCACCGCCCCGCCCCCTCGGGGAGGAGATGGAGGAGGAGTACCCTTCTGCTTCCTCTTCCCCTTGGCGTCGGCAGGGCGGCTGCCCCCCGGGCCCCCGTCGCGGGACCCAGAAGCACGGCCCCCTCCCGGGGTAGATTGTTCCCCCCTGCGGCTCCCGCCCGCGCCATCGTGGCCTCGGGGGGCCCGCTCCCCCGACGCCTCGACCACCTGCATGATGGCCAGGATGTTGGCGCGCTCTGGGTCGCAGCAGAGGGGGAGGACCACTTGGGGGATGAGGGATGCCTCCACGGAGTTGAGATTCAGCACCCGTTGGACCACCATCCTGAAGTCCTTAGGGTCCCAGTCCCATTCGCACCCCTGGTGGGTCCTCAGGTGGTCCTCGGGCCCGGTGTACTCCCAGGTGCCCCGAGCGCGCCGCTGGAGCGGCGCGATCCGGCGGCGGAGGTAGTCGCCGAACACCATGGCCCCCGTAAGCCCCTGGGATCGCAGACCCGCCAGGCGGTCAAGAACGGCGTCGTAGCCGTCCCCCAGATCTACCGCCGCCCGCCAGCTGGAGGCCTGCGCCGGGGGCTGGCTCGGAAGTCGGAGGCGCGCTTCGCCGGCGAGGGGGGTGTAGAACCAATTGCTCTTCCAGTTGTCCCACTTCTTGCGGAGGACGCAGGGAATGTAGCTGTTCAGCACCTGTCCCCGCGGCTGGAAGTAGCAGCCACCGACTACCGTCGGCGGCGACACCGGCTGCACGGTGAAGAACCACCAAAACAGCCGGAGAGATGGGCGCACCCCGATAAACATCTCGCACAGGTGCGCGAAGATGGCCAACGTCATTATCGCGTTGGGGGTGAGGTGCACCATCTGGAGATCGTAGAACTCCAGAATATCCATGAAGAAAGTAGAGAATGGCGGGACTAGCCCCGCCATTGCGAAAGAAAGGAAGAAAACGGACCGCCCCGGGTAGTGTGGCGCCGGGCGTCCCTCGCCCAGCGCGACCACCTCCCGGCCGGTGGCAGATTCCGGCATGAACCGGCGCGGCAGCCCGGCTTGCCTCTCGCTCGTGATGCGGGAAGGCGGCAGCACGCTACCGTCGAGCGGTGCGGAGCCCCGTGCCATGGCGCCGGCGGAGGGGGAGCTTGAGAGCTAGCGTGTGCGGCAAGGGTAGGGCACAGGAAACGAAGAGTTGGGGCACAAGTGGCGGAGGCAAAGGAAAGAGTGGCGAGAGTAAGGAAACGAATCCCTTCCTCGGCGTCTTTATACCCTTGCCAACGCCATGCCCGACTCCTCGCTTCCCGCACCCACTACCTTGCCCCCTCGTTTCTCGCGCCCACGCCTCCACTAACCCCACTCGCCCGTTTGCGGCGCACGCGGCAGACGTGCGGCCGTGGCGGTTGAGATGGGGCAGATCGTGCGCGTATTAATCACGCTCGCCAACCGCGAAAAGCGCCATCATCATATCCCCAGGCGAAACGAACCGGCTCGTCCCGATTCGCGCGCCGCTTGAGTAATGTAGCAGTCATAAAGAGACCGCTCATTATTATCGGTCGGTTTTCCCTTCCCGATGCGCGCGATTCGTGACCGTTGAGTTTCTGCCCGCCTGTAGGGATCGGTCCCACCTGTCACCGGGCCTAAGGAGTGGCGTCACGCCCGAGCGCTTCCCCCGAGGGGGGCGGTCGCCTTGGCGTAACGCCGGGGGCTACTGTCGGTGACATGGGACCGGGGGTATCATGACTAGAGGCTTGAGTAGCCGCTGTCACCCACGTGGCCCGACCCCCTCGGGGGGGTCGGGCCCAAGGGTGATGTGGCCACCCCTCCCTCCGTCTCCCCGAGGGGTCGGGCCGCTCCCGTTTCGGCCTCGAGGGCCGGGGCGCCCCGACCCCCTGTGATTTTGGCGCCACGTGTGTGGGTTAGGTGAGCACAGTAGGGCTCACCTAACCGCATTTATGGCGGATCAGACGAGCGCGCCACGCCGCATTTAATGCGGCGCAGCGCACGCTTATCCGGTCCGTGACCGGTCGCGGTGTGTGACCGGTCACAGACCGGTCAGATCGCGGGTTAGGTGGCGACAGGCGGCCTGCGGCACGCCTCGCCCCGTCCCGTCAGAATGATGAGAGCCTCCTGGCTCTCGTCCCTAACCGGAGCCAGCGTGCCAACTCCTGGAGTTGGTATGTCAGTCCCGGTCAGATCCATTCCAGATTTCGGCGTGGGCATGGCGAGGAAGTCGCCCGCCATTTAATGAAGGTTGAAACGGACGTTCCCCGGATGAGTCGGCTGGCTGAGCAGAGGCGTGACACGGCGTCTGTCAGAGGTCACTTCCGGCAGTAGGATAGCCCTAATTGTAAAAGAATGTTTTCTTTCTTAGGCAGCTAGAGGCCCATGTGGTAACCCCTTGCCATATAAAAGGAGGCCCAGGCCTAGGAAAGAGGGGGGAACTTCGGCCGATACGCTCTAGAGACCGAACTCTCTTTGTATGGTTGGAGACTCTCAGATCCACCAGAACACAGGAGTAGGGTGTTACGCTTCTCAGCGGCCCGAACCTGTCTACGTCGCCCGTGTTTTGTGCGTCTCTTCTCTCGCTGACGTTCCTTAGATTGAGGGCGAAGAACCTCACCTAGCGCCCCCGGCCGAACTGGCAAAGGGGGGCCCGCACAGCCTCCCGGTGAGGGGCTCCACGCTCTGTCAGCCCGCCACCTAACGGTTCTGGGTCATTCCCAGGATGGATTCACACTTGTCGTCGCTGATGCAAGGCTAGGCGTTAAGTAATGTAAAGGCTACGTTGTGACCTCTAGACCACATTCAAAGTGTAGAGTGTGGTGGCACTGACGGGTAACAGACAAACTAGAGCGATTCATATCATGTGGGTAAAGTTGTACAAACTCTGCAGAGTCTAAAACTAATCGAATAGCCGTGTTCATAGTCATGAGCGACATAGTAAATTATCATGGGTATAGACTTGTGATTTATAAATGTATTTATGAAAATGGGCTATGGGAGTGATGAAATGTGTTGAGTTCTGATGATGATGATGATTTTGCTCAGTCTGGGCTGAAAATGAAACGTGTTGCTTGCTGCCATGGATGGGGCAAGCATAATATGATGAAGTATATGATGTTATTGTGCTACTAATATGATTCTATGCCATGCTATTTATGCTAAATAATTGCAAATGTTTATCTAAATTCCGTTGCAAATTGTTTGTGAAACAAAGTTAGCTTTATGCAAATATGAGTCCACATATAGTCTCTCTTTGGAGTAAAGCCTTCATGTATGTAGATTTGATTATGTGCTTGCCAGTAAATTAATTTGATTAATGTACTGACTTGCGCTGTAAATATGTTGTTATTTAGATTCTGATGCAGGTAGTTGAGTGCTCGAGATCGTTTGATTGTTCAGGATGGTCCTACCTAGGGGTCTACCCCTAGTCGGTTGCCTACGGAAATAGGTAGACACGTTTCCGATGGACATTATTTATTAGGCCGGTTGGCTCTATGTATATAATCTAGTTAAATGTCTCTATTTATATTTAAGTCATCCATTGTGTACATTGTTCTGATATATATTGGCTTAGATAAAAATGCAAAGCTAGCAAATTCCTGGGGCTAGCTGAGCATGAGTATGAATATTGAGCAATTGAGATGTTGTAGAGCTCTAGCGATTTGAGTCAAGTCTTCTGAGATGTGTAACACATTTGGTCACCGCCTTCGTGTGGTTTGACGGGCATGTCTCAGGCTGAAGTTGACTGGCACGCTGAGTCCCAACAATATCTCCTTTACTCATTATTTGGCATCGCAGAGTTCATATCGAATGGTGTTATGTTGTGGTCATGGACACATTGAGGTTTGAGTGGCTATTTATGCGTGTATGGATCCCACTCATCCAAAATTATGTGGTGATCACAAATAACACTAGACGGTATAAATTCGGCGTGCTCGACAATCAAATATTTTATAATTAGATTGTATGTTTCATATGAATTTTTATTTATGTTTCACTAGTTGAAATTTAATGTTTTATGTAGTTGTTGTCAGTATTGTAGTTAATATTTTTTTTATTATTGCATCTCACCGAAACATTTCACAAAGTGACTCAAAATATTTTTTTTATAAGTGATGAAACAAGGCTCAATTTGTAAGACATATTTTTTTATCAAAATATAATCGTGTGAAATCTTGTTGTAAATATTTAATTGAAACAAATACAACAGTATAGTCGAATAATTAATCGAATAATTAATTTAGTGGGAAAAAATCATTTAAAGATTGATAAAAAGCTATTAGTATAAAAGAGAGAGAGAGTTGTTAAAGAGAACACGCGCATGCAGCAGGTAGTGATCCCATGTAAGGAAAAAATCGTATATACAGCAGAGTTGGCACAAGCTGCATGCATGAAAATAGCAGGGCAGTGCGAGCATCCAATTTTTCGCCAATAATCGAATGTTCGACGCATAATATCTTCCTAATAATTCCCTTTAATACCTCTCCAATATCTCCTGATACATGGGCCTATATTAGTTTATCTTGTATTGTTGTTATTCATTGATGGTGAGTTACAATGACAATTTCAAAGGTAGATTCTACTCTTATAATTTAGAGACTATTCTTCTGTAACAGTTGAGACGACAAAATATTTTAATAATTATTACAATAAAACTACTTTTTATTATCTTTTTTTCTTCTCTTTCCTTAGGCAGTAAAGTTTTTTTTTTTATAAATGCTAAGAGCCAATGTAAACTGTTATCATGCATAATAATAATGTTTCTTTCTCTTCCCCCTCTTTTCTCCATGTCAATAAATTTCTCTTGTTAACAACTCTAAAAGACCTATTAGTTACCATTATACATGTCCTAAAGTGCATATCGGATTGGCTATTCTCTTGTTTATTATTGCGAGCATGTTTCTCAAATTATATAATGATGCGTCTTTTAGGTACTTTCTATGTAAATTTTTTTAATCAAATAAATTTATTTTTTAAAATTATAATACTCAATACTTAGTTAATTATGTAATAATGTCTTATCTCATTCGTCCCTAGCCAACTCAAATGCAGTCTTAGTTATTTAGTCACCAATATGCGTGACCTACCAAGCCTGACAAGTCCCTTACCATTCAGTCTAGTAGCCACGAGCCCACGATCCACTTAGACAATGGGCAACTTGGCTAGGCCACTTGCCTTGAGAATATTCCTTAGAATGTTTCGTTTGAAGTGATATATTTCATATTAATTTATATTATCATTTTTTATAAAAATTTTGATGACTCTTTTAAACTTGTTCATAGTAATTTATCTTATCAGTCTTATAAAAAAATTCAACTTTAAAAAACCTAATTTGTTTTACTTTACAATTGTAAAAGTCAAATTTAATCTTGCATGTTATAGAACAATATATCTCAAATAAATTTATCTTATCAGTTATTTTCAAAAAACAAGAAACGAGGAGATGTCTCCTTAAGAAACAAAAATACATCTCCTTATAACTTCTACTATTTTTCTTTCACAATAGAGTTACCGATTTATATACAAAACTTATAACAACATGCTACTCGTGCAATCTATGCAGGGCACCACACTTATCGATGAAAAACCAGTCCACACACTGCCATAACAATTTGGATAAAATCTTCGATGTATTATCACATCAACTCGTGGATAATTTTCATCAGGGAGTAGTAAGTCCCCGTGACAGCCACCAGCGAGCCCAGCATCAGTATCGCGCCGATCAGCACAGTCTCTCCGCGGCTCATCGACGGCGCCCCGAAGATCCTGACGTAGCAGGCGCAGGGCAGCAGCATGCACACGGCCACGTTGAGCATCGACCCCACCAGCGCCATGAGGTCCGCGAAGAACGGCAGCGCGAGAGCCACGGCCACCGTGCTGAGCACCAGCAGCGTCCTCACCGCCACGGAGACGGCGGCGCCCTTGCCGGCGGCGCCGCGGATCCTCTCCTCGATGGCGGCAGCGATCGGCATCACCACCAGCGCGTACTTGGAGACCGGGTTGAGCAGAGTCGTGTATATGGCGACCTTGGAGCTGAGCCTCGCCGAGGGGAGGTTGAGCGTCACCTGGGACAGCACGCCGTCGCCGTACATGAGGTAGCCGAGCACCGCCATTGCACCGTAGTTGAGCGTGCACAGCAGGAAGCATATCACTAGCATCTGGTTGATATTTGATAATACTTAATTCATCAACAATCAATACAAGAGTTCATCAGTATATTGATCGATGAGCCATATACACATGTTCATTTCAGATCACTCAACGGATTGTTTACGCATGTTTTAAAAAATATATTTTTCTCGGAAAATTTCTTGTACTACATTATTTCTCGGGGCTATCTATTTGCCAACTGACTACCTTTTTTTTAATATCTATCAAGCACATTTTTAACACTAGATCAGTATTAACAACTCAATTACCCTTGTTTTTTTCCTTGTGGCGAAAAAAATAATATTCTAACCTAAAAGTTAAAAGAAACTATGCTTTGGTAGAACTTCTTACCAGTATGAAACTAGAATTTATGATTTATATAAGCACAATAATGCACTAGATTAATCCAAAAAGAAAAAAACAAAGCAAGCTAAAAGTTGCAACTCGTTTTTAATGTAGTTGCAGTGTTTCATAGTGTGCGAGTTTAGTAAATGACCTTTGCAAGTTGGTTGACTAACGGATAAGAGAAAAAATCAGAACTGATAAATAGCGAAGTGTTATGCGTGACTAGGGACGTGCGTATACCTTTGGAAACTGAGACTTCCTCTTCATAGAGGTGTAGAGCGTCGGGAAGACGGGGTGTCCCCCGTAGCAGAAGATGTACAGCCCGAGAGCCGTCGGGAGCCCGGCGATCCGTACCGGCGTCGTCGTCCCTCGTCCGGAGAATCCGACGCCGTCGACGGCCGCGGCCCATAGCACGCTGAGCACGATGACGACAGACGCGAACACGCCCGTGGCGGAGACGTACGCGAGCACGCCGAGGCTGCGCAGCCACGTCGTGGGCGCCACCACGAGCGCGACAAGCACGACGAACAGCTGCTTCCCGGCGAGGGACACCGTCCCCAGGGTGACGCTGGCGCCGGGGAAGAGCTTGTCGAGGTTGTCGCCCTCGAGGATGAGGAAGCCGGTGGCGACGAGGTAGAGCTCGGCGTACATTAAGGTGGACACGAGGAGGCGGCCCGTCCGGCCGAACGCGCGCTCGCCGATGTCCGGGTACGTCCGGATGACATCGTCGGCGTCCATGCAGCGGCAGAGGAGGATCCCGGTGTACCAGCAGGCGGCGGCCACGGCGGCGAGCAGCGCGAGGCTCACCCAGCCCCCCTCGGAGAGCGCGTAGGGCACGGAGAGCAAGCCAACCCCTGGTCGATCAGAGAACAGCGCCATGAATGCGCACGGTAAATCAACGCAAGCTAGCTAGCTAGAAGATCTCTCGAGCAAATGTACACACCTGACAGGGCATTGAGGCCATTCATGCAAGTTCGTGCTGTGCCGACCGGCATTGTGTTCCCGTATAGTTAGCGAATAAATCTGGCAATATTAGTACAAGAGGCTAGCATTAGCACGGATTAATGCAGGGTCATCTTGGAGAAGTATATATAGGCAATAGCCAAGCCCCAAACAGGTTGGAACTTGGAAGCTGTTCTGCGTCACGCTTTTGCTGCATACAGCATACGTCGGGTGCATCATCTGTCTACCTATACCTACCTATGCTAGCTAGTTGGTCACTATGAGAGAATTCCCCTATTAGGTTTCTAAAGAAAACGTCATTGATAAGTAAATCGTGTTATCTTAACTGTAGATTGTATAATTTAATTTGCGTTGTCCTGAACCACTTAAAGCCATACAATCTCGAGAATGCTACCTGATGGATACTGAGATATCAAACGCCTTCCCAGCCACCATATATTCACACCCCGTGACCATCCTCCTCTCTCTCATCATCTCTCTCATGCAGGTCCTCGTGGCGGACCAAGCGGCACGTACTGCTCGTTTTCTTTGACACGGTCAGGCCGCGGCTGCAGTGAGAAGCGGGGGTGGGGTGGGGTGGGGTGGGTGGGGGGGGGGGGGCATCCTCCCGTGCGGGGCGAGCATATGCGTGGCTCAAGGCCGAGAGTTGGAGGAAGACGATAGGCTCCACGTAGATCTCTGGAGGTGGCACAACTTCCGTTTGCCGGCGATGACAGCGTAGCAAGGACCCGTGCCTAGGATGACGGGGTGACGAAGGCTTGAGGAACAGCAGCTCCTTGTGTCGGTGGAGTTGAGGGGCCTTGTAGTGTCCCGGCGTGGATCTGGAGCAGAGACCGGAGGAGCCAGCGGCCACCTGAGAGGAGGTAGAAGCCTGATCTAGACCAATAGTTTTTTTTTTATTTTTCAGTACTTTAGCCAATGTGTATGGATGTTTATTGGGGTTGAATAGAAATGTTGTTTTAGCCACAACGATGCAGTATTGGTAGGAGGCAACAGCAAACATGGAAAAGCGCTAAAGTAAGCGGTCCGCATTTTAACACATACTGCTAGTCAACATGAAAAAAGCGTCAAAGCAAGCAGGCCGCATTTTAACACATACTACTAGTCAACTGGGAGATTTGGAAGGAAAAAAAAAATCAAAGGACCTTTCAACACAAGGAGCTTTCAACAAACAGTTTAGTCGCTAAAATAAAGGAGGAGGTCAAAACGTGAGCCCTAGGGCGGGGGCCAAAACGTTAGCCGCTTGGTTCTCTAGTAGCTAGCTAGTTGACCTTATTTGTACATCTTTCCTTGCTATTTTTTTTCTGTACAGTTTTCTTTCACTCTATTCAACGAAATCGATACTCGTCGATTCGTTAAAAAAAAGACATGTTGCACTAGATACTTTGATGGTGTTATATTTTTGTCTTCGATTCTACACGTATTGATGTTTCATCTGTGAGAGTGAAATGTTTCAATCGTGATTCAACTTAATTTGTTTCTACTAGGTGACATGGCGCTTGATTGATGCCAAAAATTGAACGCTCCATTTGTAATCATGTCCATACAATCTTCTATTACTCACTGTATGCATGCATTTTTTTTCGCCGTATGTACTATTGCGGCAGTTTTTTTGCCCCAATGTATGTAAGTATTTATTTTTGGTTGGACATATGTTTTTTTTTTGTGTCGGTACTCGCTTTGTTTGGATTCTACGAATCAATTCCAATAAAAATATATATGAAATACTACTTGAAGGTTTACATCAATCGATAAGTGATCTGTTATTTAATTTAGTTTCTCGTGACCCTTTGTTATACTTTTCAGCACTTATTTGTATTCATGCTAACTATATTTTCAAGTCAATAAAATATTGTGAAAAGATATCCATACAACTATTTTCATATAATTTTTTGTTACAAAAGAGGATGTGACACATTGCGCTGGAATTTTAATTTTCTATAATTTTCAACTAATTAAATCGAATGGTAAGAATTCTAGATATTTACAATTTTTTAATATGACTCTTGATATTTTTATATTTTACATGAAACTTATTATATTTTTTGTAAACATTTTTTTTACTTTGGAATTTGTACTGTAACCAAATTACTTATTTTATTATATGTTAGTATAAAAAATAGTTAATCCATATTGTGTTCTATATTACTCTTCTTTTAATTTTCTTTATTTTTAATCTGAATTTCAGATATTTAAGTTGTATTACTACTTGGAATTTTTTATTTTTAATATGAATTTCAGACATTTAAAATGGTTTTTTTTCATGGACTCTTTCTTTTTGTCTCTGACTAGTTAGACGCCATGCAAGCAACGGAGATTTAGACCTTTAAAGTAATATTTATGTTATTTTTGCTTTTGTTTTTTACTAACAACTATCGATGTTATTTTGTCTTTTCTTTTTTCTAACTAACGAGGATAGGTAGTGTTGGCGTGGATGGAGTGCGGTTCATCTTGAAAAGGCTGTTTTTTTGGGGGCAGATGTTTTTCTTAATCTATCTAATCTAATTACTGTGTTTCCTAATTTCAATTTCATTTCAGGGACATTGGTTTCTTGGCAGATCAGTTTTTGAACAGTTGAGATTCTCTTACGTGGAAAGTTTCAGGCCATGAGAGCAAATGTGTTTGCTCTTTTTCATGTTTCTTTAATAATATAATAGATATCAATAGTAATAATAGCCCATGCGATATTGGGAGACGACTTTTTTTTTCTTAAAAAAAATTGAAAGACCACCTTGGCTGCACACACAAACTGCTTAGCTCAAGCCCTTAATCACCACCATTTTTTACTGAAAAAGGTTTAATATTGAACGGCCATTTTTTTAGAAAGCCGTGTCCCGAACAGAGTTGATCGTCCAGTTTTATGCATATACTACCATCAAGCAACAAATAGAGAAAATTGCTCCTTTGCCACATACTTGAGAGGTCTTCTCTCTTTTACCATAAAGTTAAGTACAGTTGCCATTAGTATATTTGCCATTTTTCTAGCTCTCTCTATTTTCTTTCTTTTCCTCCTTATATTGATTTTTCTTGTCTGATTGACTAATATACCCCTGGTGGGAAAAAAAAGAATACCTAGGTTCCCTTTCCTCATTCTCTCTCTTCGCTCATCTCTTTTGTGCAATCCGGCAACCAGCGCAACCTGTCTCTTGCTACACCAGCGCCGATGCCCCTGACCTCCTGATGAGCTCCATCAACAGTTAGGGATGGGAACGGTGGCCGATATTCCTGACTTATCGAGTATAAAAGTGGAATTGTTTTTGATTCCAGCCATATACAAAATTTATTTTTTTTAAAAAAAATTCGGTGTCGTATTGACGTCGCTAATAAATAGTTAAATTGATAAATATAGAAAATTCCTGGCCGACCAAAAACCATTTAATTAGACATAACATCGTTTCCGATCATTTTCATCCCTATCGATAGCAACCACCACAAACTGAGCCTCCCTGACATGGTGACGCTTCTCCTTCCCGCATCGATGCTGCCGAGACCTGCTGCTTTTGCTAGGGATGATGGTCTAGGTGGAGCGGCACCAATTCATGGCACGTGTAGTGTCAAGAAGGCTCGAATTGCTAGGGTTGTCATCGTTCGAGCTTGTTCAGAGGCCAGGGACACCAATGCCAGCATCGTAGGAGGCAGCAGTCGTCACTGGTTGTCGGGTCGCACAAGAGAGACGAGTGATGAGAGAAAATATGCAGAGCAATCCCCGTGTACTCCTCTTGTAGGTCCCCACGAGGGTATATTAGTCAATCAAATGAGAGAAATTTAGAAAGGGGAGGAAAAAGAAATAAAATAGAGAGAAAGTGAGAAAAATGACAAATAATACTAGATGCAGCCATGTAGGGATGAAAATGGCTGCAACAATGTCACATTTCTGCGGAAAGGATTCTAGGTCGGTTGGGAATTTCAATATTTACTAATTTAACTATGTAATGATGATTGCCATACGGCATTAAAAGAAATTAGAAAAAATATATATGGTTAAGATCGAAAGCGATCGAAAACGGTATCACTTGAATGGAAACAGTGCTCAATCGGTCAGGAATTTTCAAAACCGTTTTCATCACTTGACCATGTGGCAAGCTTATAATTACACTAACTTTGTGGCAAAAGAGAAGAGGCCTCTCAACTATGTGACAAATGAGCAATTTTTCTAATAAAATAATGGATCATATAGCAACTAATTACTATAAGTTTTATTTGAAAAACTTAGCCATCTAATCAACTGCTATCTTTTCAGACATTTATTAGTGTTAGTTAAGAGATATATAAACCTCATGTTTAATACTGTATGGTACATATACACCTCGCAAGAACTAGAAAAATATTGACATTGTCAGCTGCACACTTTTGTTCTAATCCGAACCGGTTCAACTTTTTTTTACCTCATAGCTTGTAGTTGCTAGGATGGGAGAAAACCCCGTTTAAAGCCGTTGATCGAGTTCCTTTCCTAAAAAAACTGTTAAGGCCTTCTTAGAACAAAAGAAATCGTAGTATTTCCTAAGGGAATTTGATTAATTCATGGAGAAAATCCTATAAAACTCCCACGTTTAAAAAGAGCACTAAAATCCCCTGTAGTGATAAGTGTGAATATACATGTTGATGACACGGCCTAATAGGACACACAAATGTTGACAATGTCATGAGGTCAAGAGAAAGAACAGAAAGCGATCACGCTATCATTTGTCAAATTTCGCTATAGAACATATATTTCGTGACAAACAACGAAAGATTTCACTATATAATGCCTCCTTTGTAATGAAAGATTTTTTTAAGGAATTTCATAATAATAATTAAACAAGTATTTTTCTAAAAACATAGTACAAATACAAAATCATATAATTTTCGAACGTCTCAAGGAGCCCTAAATCTACATGCATTCATCGATGATTCCAACTCCTGGTAATTTGATGCACATGTTACATGCATGCTACCTAGTAACTTCTTCACTGATGAGAAGATTAAAAAATCTACAAGCATGCTAGTAATTCCTGGTATTTTGAATAGATTAATTACCATGAGTTACTAGCATGCTTGTACACTACACGCTGAAACATACGACCGCGACCATGCGTTCGGTGATCCGTTCCAATTTGAGATTTTGAGTGTATAGGCAGTCAAGCACTCGAGGTTGGTGGCTGGCCAACCAAGTGTAAAATAATTCACGATCAGATGCAACAGGAGCCATACGTTGTTTTCCAATAAAGGAGTGATCACATCAGGTTCAGGAAGCACTTGCGTGCTATCCACTATGCTGCTGCATGGTTCCATTTCTTTACAGTTAATAACACAGTATGATACGTCTCTTTTGTCCAAACATGCTTATTTCCTCTGGTCATAAATATTTAAAAGTTTTGGATAATATCGATCTAACATTTTAAATTTTAGCTGTAAAATTATTTGAAATATTTAGTTTAAGGATAGTAGATTCATCTTGAAAACTACTCCCTCTGCTTTTTTTAATAACACGGTTAACTTTCAAAGATTTAGGACGAATAATTAAATATATATCTAAAATCAGTAGCGTTATGTATTAAAAAAATAGAGAGAATAATTCTATAATACCATAAATTTAGCATAAATACGAAAGTTAATATATTTTTATGAACTTATTCTAATAGAAAGTTGTGGTTGAAGTTAAACCTTAAAAATTAGAGTAATTTTATCATCCAAGAGATATTATATTTTTTTACTGTAAAAATGTGGTATCTCTAGGTACTAAAATTAATTTTTAGTGTAAAATATTGATACTTTAAAATATTTTCTCAAGAGTAGTAAAATTTCCATATAAATTATGATAGAATCAAAACGCCTTGTGTCTATACTCATATGTCGATCGGAGGGAGTACGTTACTTTGACACGAGGAGTTTTGAGGGCGTCGGTGTGCTCAGCGCTAGGAACAAGACAGATGCCAAGAACGAAGTAAAAGTAAAATTGTTTTGGCTGTGTTGGTATCAGGTGTGTTGGCAAACGGCAATGGCATTTGAAATCGAACGATTATACGCTTCCATGACCACGAGAGTCCTTGTCAGACTTGAGCTTGTTCGATGAAAAAACTAGTTACTACTACTTCGTTGGTCGCGTACGGCAGGTTTAGCATTAATGAGAGTTGAATTAGGACCAAGGTGATTATTTTTGTGTTCAGTTTGTTCAACGAAATAAGTAGTAGTAGTAGTAACTACTTTGTGTTGGTCACGTTCGTCAGGTTTAGCATTTATCACCGTGTTGAATTAGGGCCAAAGGTGATTGCTTTTGTCGTTAGTAACTTGTGCACGATAACCATAATTTTTCACTGTTTCAGATTCTATGTTACAAAACTTAATATATAGAAAAATATCATATCATCGTTCACTAACAATTATTATATTTAAATATTATAAAAAATGCTATATTATTTATAAATTTATAATTTATTAAATTTTAAAGTTTTAAAATACAAGCAAGTTAAATCATTATCCCACATAATTTACATAATATTTCAATATATCTCTTCATTATTTTTTAAATATCTATATGCCTATAAAGTTCATTCTCACTTAATTAATATTATTTTTCTCTTATCTCATTTAGCCATACCACATTAATTGTTTTTAGTTCTGAGATGATTAATCTATGGTCCAAATTATTTCTCTCATTTTCTTCTCTCATTAAGTTATATCACTTCAATTATTTTTAGTTCTTAGAGGATTAAACTATGCTTCAAATTATCTTCCTCATTTTCTTCACTTATAAAGCCACATCATCGTACTTTTACATTTGAATCATCATTCTACGTAGTAATTAAATTTAAATTATCATAAACCACATCAACTTATATAATCTTATGTTGTTTAACTATCATATATATTATCTTTATTATTATCATACTAAACTCTTGCATCCACGCGTAGGTTTTCCCTAGTTTTAACAGGACTTGAACACAAAGATGTGCAGAACGCGTATATGATCACCAACTCATCGATGACCTTTCACTTTCAGCGAGCTATCAGTAGTAACAGAATAATCAAAAGTTCAAAACAAGGGCTCTGCACGAGTCCGCACTAATTTTGCGTATAGGACATGTGCCAATACACTATAATATTATGAAGACAATGTTAACAGAAAATGCAGAGGAGGTAATTCCCTTTCATATCCAAAAACAACTATTTCCAGACCGCGTCGCCGAGGAATTTGAGACCAGGGATGCCTCTGGGCTCCACATTAAGAAGTGGTGCTTTGATTAGCTTTAAGCTGCCAAGTTCACGATCATTGCTTATCATATTGAGCGCACGTGTTTCTTCCTGAAAATGAGAAATTTCTACTCAGATAGGTAGACCCAGGTTGGAATTCTGAAAGGAAATTACAAGTGACTTAGATCACTATATTCAAATTTAATCGGTTGAGGAACAAAGCTTGGAAGCGTACATATGGTACCATCCATTACAAACATGCCATATTGATCACCTTCTTCTAAGTTGTTAGGAGCAATGAGAAATGTTGACTTGTGAAACATGATAATAGTTTACATACCTTCTGTTTTGGAGCCCAAAATTTGCAGTCCGATTCAGATGATGGTAATACTTGATTTACAACTAGTCTTCTCACCAGCACACCATCCTTCTTTAAAGATGCATGAAATCTTGATGATTCGTTAATTGCCATCACCTGAGAAATTGAGCACATACACAAGTAAGATAAGACTGAGACTCTGCCTGCAACTAGACTCAAATGTGACAACTATGTCGTGATCAGGATGTTTCTTGCATCAAATAATGGTTACTGGTATTGAAAAATGACACGAATACTCTGCCTGCAGCTAGACTCAAATGTGACAACTATGTCGTGATCAGGATGTTTCTTGCATCAAATAATGGTTACTGGTATTGAAAAATGACACGAATATTTACTGTAGGAATAGTCACAATGACAAATTCCACTGATTGTGGGTCGTGGAAAAGCTTAGTTGCTCTGCCCATCATCTGTTTTGCTTCCTCCAGCTTGGTTATGACAGACTTGATTGAAAAAGATGATCAGCTTGCAACCCTGCACTTAATATTGTTAGTTGCGATCCCCGGGGAACTCGGGGGAACCGGTTCCCACTCCGCCTACGCGCCCTGATCGGGGGCGCAAGCCTATCATGGCTGTGGGCCTCCTCTCACGCTGCGCACATATAAAAGAAGGAGAGCCGCCGGCGCACACGAACCAACGTTCGTCGTCGTGCACACGGGCTCCCCACAAAACCCTAGACCCATCCGATCCGGGAGCGCGCTGAAGTGAGGGGAAATCGCTCACCGCCGCCGCCGCCATCCACACCGTCGCCATGGCCGCATCGAGCTCCAAAGCCAGCGAAGGTATGGGGCTCTCTCTCTCTCTCTCCAGGTTGTTCTCCCGATGATTACACCAATCTAGAAGATTAACCCCTAGATCGGCTCCTAGAGATCCTATATTTCTAACAATGGTATCAGAGCCATCCCTAGGAGTAAATCTAGGTGGGCTAAGTAGAAGAAAGAGGAAGGGAACTCGGTTTCCCGAAGAAAAGCCAAAGAATTGAAAAAGGAAAAGGGTAAACCCCTAACCTCCCACCGCCGGTCGTCGATGACGCCGCCGGGAAGAAACCGCCGCCGCCGGCCTTCGCCGACGCGTGCGGGTAGTCAACCACCGCCGCCGGCCGTCGCCGACGTTGCGGGAAGAAGAGGGCGCCGCAGCACATCCACTCGACGGCGGCGCACTCACCCTCGGGTGGGTGCGCACACCGGCGAGGGGGGGTGCCACGGCGCCGCTGCGCTTCGCCGTGCCGCCGCGCCATAGCTCCGGCAAGAAAGGGCTACGGCGAAGGGAGGAGAGAAGCTAGGGTTTTCGGCGTGCGGCGGCCGGGAGGAACGGGGGTTTTGTTCCCCCCGATCTCGACGCGCGGCCGTCCGATCAAAACCCTAGCGATCGGACGGCCAGCGATGGACGGGCCGAAATCGGCCCAAGAGGGAGCGCGCGCGGGGCGGCTTTCCCGGCCCAGGCCCAGGTTGCGGCCTGTGGCGCACGGGAGCGCCCGCGCAGGCGCAAAAGGCCATGGGCCGACCGGCAAAGGGCCGGAAAATAAGTCCAAATGAGGTCCCTCACGGCCGAAGAAAAGGAAGTCCATTTCAGGCCCTTTTGCGGCCGAAAGAAGTCTGTTTTACACCCTTTTTCAGAAGCTTTTATTATTTTAAGTTAAATTGATTGTTTTAATTTCTAAGCAATTTTAACCAACGTGAAAATTGTTTAGAGAGTAGATAAATAATAATAACTGCTTCTGAACATGTAAGTAATTTTAATTTTTCCGCTGCTATAATGAAGTTAATACATTAGTTCTATTTCTGCCCAACGGTGATGTAGAATTAATGTGGTAGTTTGCATGTTTTAATTTTGACCAACGTTAAATTAAAACATGCAAGAATTTAAATGTTTCTCAATTTCTTTAATTTGCTTTCAGGAACCACTAACCCACTAGTCTATATCTCGGCCGTTGAGCCCCTTAATGGGAACAACTATGGCTCATGGCGAGAGAAGATCGAGATAGCACTTGCGCTATCAGACATAGATTTAGCTCTCACCGCGCCCTGTCCCACTGAGCCTGTTGCGCCAGTGAGAGGGGAAAGTGAGAGCGAAGATGCTTTCAAGCAGAGAATGTTGGACCATGCTCCAATAGTGCATAAGTACGACACTGATCGTGCGAAGTGGGAGTCTTCCAATCGCAAGTGCTTAATGGTAATCAAGAGCTCCATAGTGGAGGCAATAAGGGGAGCAATTCCAGTTTGTACCACCGCCGTAGAGTATCTTCAGAGGGTGGAGAATCAATTCACTGGTTCTTCAAAAACCTATGCGAGCTCCCTGATCAAGAGCTTAGTTACTATGAAGTACAATGGCGGAGGGGTTAGAGAGCACATTTTGAAGATGAGTGGCATCGCTTCAAAGCTCAAGAAGATGGACTTGGTTCTCCCTGACGAGTTCCTAGTTCACCTCATTTTTGCCTCCTTACCTTCAGACTTCGATGCATTTGTTGTGAATTACAACTCATTGCCCGAAAGCTGGAACATTGAGAAGTTGATTGCCATGTGTGTGCAAGAAGAAGACAGACCCAAGACTCGTGGTGATTCCGTAAACTATGTGAAGAACAAGAAGAGGACCAACCACAGTCAGAACGTCGCACATTCCAAGTCACAAGGCAAGGCGCCACAAAATGATTCTCATCCACGGCCCAGTATAGAAGTGGATAAGGACACTTGCAGGTGGTGCAAGCAGAAGGGACACTTTCAGAAGGATTGTCCTGAGTTCCTGAAGCATCTAATAAAGAAAGGTGAGGATATCATTACATTCGTAGATGAATCACTCTATGTAAGCTATTCAAAATCCACTTGGTGGGTTGATTCAGGTGCGACTATTCATGTTGCAAATTCATTACAGGGATTCCATACGAGGAGGATCCTAGCAAGAGGAGAAAGATGCATTAGAGTTGCAAATGGAGTTGAAGCAGAAGTTGAAGCTATTGACGATCATCCATTAGAGTTGGATAATGGCTTCACACTTTATTTGCAGAACGTGCTCTATGTACCCTCCTTAAGTAGAAATTTAGTTTCCGTTTCATGTTTGGCGGATGATGGATATAATTGTTATTTTGAACCAGATTTATGTTCAATTATATTCAAGAATAAGTGTGTAGGTCTTGCCATCCGACAAGGCCAACTTTACATGTTGTCTAAACATGAGAATGTGAATGTTGTATGCAATGAAGAGGATGTTGCGTGCAATAGTGTGTCTTCCTCGTCTACAAGTATAAGAAGTAAGCGCAAGCGATGCAATGATGAAACCTCGGCGAAATTGTGGCACTGTCGTTTAGGCCACATTTCGAAGGGGAGAATTGAACGATTAATTAAAGAAGAAATTTTGCATCCGTTAGACTTTACGGATACAGAATATTGCATCGATTGCATTAAAGGAAAGTATGTTAAACAAATAAAGAAAGGAGCCATACGAAGTTTAGGAAGATTGGAAATCATACACACAGATATCTGTGGTCCTTTTCCAATTACGACAGTGGATGGTTATGATTCTTTTATAACATTCACAGATGACTATTCGCGCTATGGCTACATTTATCCAATTAAAGAACGATTAGAAGCATTGGATAAATTCAAGATATTTAAGGCTGAGGTAGAAAATCAGCTTGGTCTAAAGATCAAAGTAGTAAGGTCCGACCGTGGAGGAGAATACTACGGTCGACACACCCCTTATGGCCAAATACCTGGACCTTTTGCAAGGTTTCTACAGGAAAATGGCATAGTAGCCCAGTACTCAATACCGGGCGAGCCTCAGCAGAACGGAGTAGCTGAAAGACGCAACCGCACTTTAATGGACATGGTGCGAAGTATGCTAAGCCACTCCACTTTACCGATAAGTCTATGGATGGAAGCATTAAAAACCGCTGTCCATATTCTTAATCGAGTACCAAGTAAGTCGGTGCCCAAAACACCGTATGAGCTATGGACAGGAAGGAAACCCACGCTAAATTATGTACGGGTATGGGGCTGTCCAGCTGAGGCAAAGTTATTTAACCCAAATATTGGGAAGCTAGATCCCAAGACAGTTAGTTGCCGTTTCATTGGCTACCCTGAGAAATCAAAAGGTTTTCGTTTCTACTGTCCTGACAGACACACTAAGTTCGTAGAAACGAGACACGCAGTGTTTCTCGAGGATGAAACAATCAGGGGGAGCATGGTACCCCGAGAAATTACTCTTGAAGAGAAGCGGGTACAAGTACCTACTCCAACGATTCAGGAACCTCTTTTCTCAATACCTGTTGCTGTTACACCGCCAGCACAGAACGCTGCGGTGATAACACCTGATGTTAGTTCTCCTGTGACAACAACGACTGAGCAGGAGGAACCTGAGATACAGGATCCTTCAGAACAAGTTGCCACACAAGAGGAAGAGCAACATCAGCCCCACGATGAAGACGTACCACAACTCAGAAGATCTCAAAGAGAGAGAAGGAGAGCTATTCCTAGTGACTACCAAGTCTATGCTAGTGAAGAAGTTCAAGCAGAGGAAGATACCACCTCGTTTGAAGAAGCCATGAGAAGTGTTCATTCATCGAAGTGGCTTGAAGCCATGAAAGATGAAATGAGATCAATGAGTACCAACAAAGTTTGGGACTTAGAAGAAATTCCTAAAGGAGCCAAGACAGTAGGCTGCAAATGGGTCTACAAAACAAAACGTGACTCCAAAGGGAATGTAGAAAGGTATAAAGCACGACTCGTGGCAAAAGGGTTTACTCAAAGAGAAGGAATTGATTATAATGAGACCTTTTCTCCGGTGTCATGTAAAGATTCCTTCAGGATCGTAATGGCACTTGTGGCACATTATGATCTAGAGCTACATCAGATGGATGTAAAGACGGCATTCCTTAACGGGGATTTACATGAGAATGTCTACATGGCACAACCAAAGGGTTTTGTTGTGGAAGGAAAAGAACAAATAGGATGCCGTCTGAGAAAATCCATTTATGGATTAAAACAAGCCTCCAGACAGTGGTACTTAAAATTTGATGATGTAATAAGAAGTTTTGGGTTTAATGAGAATGAAGAGGACAATTGCGTTTATGCAAAATTCAGAAATGGGAGATTTATCTTCCTTATCCTATATGTAGACGACATCCTACTCGCTAGTAGTGATGTTGATTTACTATTGGAGACGAAAAAGTTTTTGTCCTCGAACTTCGATATGAAAGATCTTGGTGAAGCCTCATTTGTTTTAGGAATAGAGATTCACCGAGATAGAAGAAGAGGGGTTTTAGGATTATCGCAAAAGGCATATCTGGAAAAGATTCTAAAGAAATACAGTATGCATGCGAGTAAGCCTACACCTGCTCCGATAGTCAAGGGCGATAGATTTGGGAAATTTCAAAGTCCTAGGAACCAGTATGAGATCGATCAAATGAAAGCGGTTCCATATGCTTCAGCTGTCGGAAGCTTACAGTATGCTCAAGTATGTACACGCCCTGACTTAGCTTTTGTTACCGGGATACTTGGCAGATATCAGGAAAATCCAGGAATAGATCACTGGAGAATGATAAAGAAAGCTTTGCGTTATGTGCAAGGCACAAAAGGCCTCATGCTAACGTACAGAAGAACTGATTCCCTTGAGATAGAAGGGTATTCAGACTCAGACTTTGCGGGAGATATAGATGATAGAAAGTCCACATCAGGCTACATATTTACTCTCGCAAAAGGAGCCATTTCGTGGAAAAGCTCCAAGCAAACCGTCATAGCATCATCAACGATGTATGCCGAGTTTGTAGCTAGTTATGAGGCCACGGGGCAGGCAAAATGGTTAAAGAAGTTTGTACCCGGGTTGAAAGTGGTCGACAGCATTCAAAGACCACTCAAGATGTACTGCGACAATGAACCAGCAGTGTTTTATGCTCACAACAATAAGTCAAGTGGTGCTGCCAAACACATTGACATTAAGTTTTATGTTGTGAAAGAGAAAATCCAGGATCAGACTATTAGTCTTGAGCATATAAGTACAAAGAAGATGTTAGCGGATCCGCTTACGAAAGGCTTACCGCCCAGTGTGTTCAGAGAACACTTAGCCGGCATGGGTTTACAGGAAAGCCTATGATCCTTGGATTACAAAAGGGCCTAGTGTTTATTTCGAGATGGAGAGGTGTATTGTAGTCGTTGCGTCTGATGGTTCAGTAATAACTATCATGATGGAGCGTGCTCTATGCATCAATCTATTTAGAAGTAAATGTCGAGTATAAGAAGTAAGAAAGGCGGAGATCGAAGGGGAGAATGTTAGTTGCGATCCCCGAGGAACTCGGGGGAACCGGTTCCCACTCCGCCTACGCGCCCTGATCGGGGGCGCAAGCCTATCATGGCTGTGGGCCTCCTCTCACGCTGCGCACATATAAAAGAAGGAGAGCCGCCGGCGCACACGAACCAACGTTCGTCGTCGTGCACACGGGCTCCCCACAAAACCCTAGACCCATCCGATCCGGGAGCGCGCTGAAGTGAGGGGAAATCGCTCACCGCCGCCGCCGCCATCCACACCGTCGCCATGGCCGCATCGAGCTCCAAAGCCAGCGAAGGTATGGGGCTCTCTCTCTCTCTCCAGGTTGTTCTCCCGATGATTACACCAATCTAGAAGATTAACCCCTAGATCGGCTCCTAGAGATCCTATATTCCTAACAAATATACCTAAGGCAGTGGTAACTAATGTGAACTTACATTTAGTTTCTCTTTTCTAATGGTTGATTCAACAGCTGAGTCAGAGGAAGTTGCACTCATAGCCTGAAATATCCATGTGCGGTAACATGCATTATACTTGCACATTCACATAAACAAAAGGCAGATTGTGAGGTCCCATAAAAACCTAAATGCAAGAAATTTTTCAAAAAATATTCAATATTTATAGAAAAATGTTTTTGTAATATTTCCTGCATCATTGTGATTGAACCTTCAACAGTGTACGCCTGTACCTGTGCCTTTATTTTTCTGTTAAGATTAAATACCAGTAACATGCATTTACAACAAAAGGACATTGCCCTTCAGTCCCATTGCACCGTAATGTAGTAACAAAGTAAAAGTTATTTATATTTGTAGCTCCACAGCATCTGCCTCTACCACATATTTCACATGAATGTCTATTCAGGCATTTCTGATGATATTCCATAGCCCAAGGAAAGAAGTTGCCATATGAAACTGAATATATACATAGCAAAGGATGCTTTTTCTTATTTTTTTGACTGACAAGACCATCATTTTCTATCACACAAACTACCATCACCACTACACCCTGCCCCCCTTGTCTTTTTTTTCTCTTCATAGTAGGCTCCTACTGCTGTATGCCTGTATCTGCTTGCTCCGTCCATCATGCAAGGCTAAGGTAAGGATACATTACTAGATACATCAGAGCTCACCTTGATCAACAAACCAAGTGCCTTCTTCATCCAGTTAATACCATGCAAAAGATGAAGTGTATGCCGCTGCACAATAAGTACAATAACCCGATTAGAAGTAGAAGAAACAAAAAAGAAAAACAAATAATTTAGGATGGTCAGATGTGCGCGTACAGTGGTCACAATATCCAGAACTATCCACTTAAAATTTTTGCTCTCTTCAACATATTCTATGAGCTGGAAAGGATTTGTATTAGGTGACAATTATGAGTAACTCCAAAAAGAGTGCAACAGATGGTAGTATGATACATTTCACAATCTGTAAAGTTTGATTGATACCTGTGCAATCGCAGCGAGTTCTGTGAATACACCAGGGGCTTTATGTAGCATCTCATGCAGCGCATTCTTTAGAACATTGAAATGCCAGGAATAGTATGCATAAGTGTTGTGGTCCAGTCAGACATTAAGAACAAAAGGCTGGTTACAAAATCTACGAACGTAAGTGAATTGGCGAACCAACTCACCACTGATATAAAAACATAGGCATCAATGTGCAGAGTGCAGACATCAAAAAAAAGCCTCACCAGTGTTCTAAAAAGCATCTGCACAGCTGCTTAGCTACCGGGTTGCGAAACCTTGCTGACTAGTGTAAGAGCTTGGTTTATAAGGTTAGCGGGCCAAATATACAAATTATGGATATGTGGCCCGCTTACTGCATACAAGGATGATTAAAAAGTCCCACGTATGACTTTCATGTACTAAATGGCTCGTGTTCATTGTTCAAAGAAAGATGGATTAGATACATTGTGGTGTGTAAAGTTATACATGTTTGTTCAATATATGTGTGAATATATGTTAAAATATATACTTCATATGCTAGATAAAATAACCTTAAAACTATTTACAAGGTCTGTTTTTAGAACCTTGAGATTTAATTTAAACGCAGCTAATTGTTATTAGTAATGCATCAACAGTTTATTGAAGTTGCGTATGTGCCTTTATCAGCTGAATTGTGGAATTTGATAACATCAGACAAAAGCAACACAAATCACCTAAATGTGTCAAACAAATGTCCAATACTTGGAAGTTCACATATTTATCCAACCATATTAGTGGCAATCCATCAAAATGCAAATGGGGAAGGAACGACAAGGTTTCTGAGGTAATGTTACCGGATCAACAATAGCTCCAAGCTTGGTCCTAATAATCATACCACGGATCCAAGATAGATAAGACAAATATTCCTCTGTCATATGGCCAATCTATAAAAAAAAGGAAAAAGCTTTCACACAAAAATCCAACATAAAACAAAAGAAGCAAGAACATAAATGGATCTACTATATGACTTCACAAATTACAAATATGTAAGAATTCTTGTGGAGCCAACTAACTGGGAGTAGGACTTTGCTAATAACGTTTTAATTGGAAATCACTGTCACCAACATATTAAAGCATCCACACTGTTCTATAATCTACCTTCAAGAATGGTACGAAGATGGCTATTTAAACCACGTATTAATCACAGCATTGCAGAGGAATCACAATGAAGGGGCATCACAACACATCTACTGGATTAACCAGAACATTTCCTACCTCAGTTGCAAAAAGAGAGTCGACTCCACTGACAGGTATAATTTTACCACCACCCATGTCCTGCAGACAAAATAATCAAGAGAAGAGATTAAACAGAAGTGCTAAGGAATCAATTCAGCGTTTTCCTAAAGAAAAAGTATTTTTTCTATAACATTTTTAGGCAATAAGGGTCGAGTTATTTGTTCGAATGAATCGGCCAAGGAATGTGGAACCGTTGACAATATGAGCGTCGGTTCATCATGGTTTGCAAACTTCAGAGCAAGCGATGTCGCCATATGCTTGTTTTCCCCACACCCCCTTTGCCTCCCATCACATAGTACCTCGGTGATCCGGCAGCAACCATCTCACCAAATCCGCCATCATCAACCTCGACCAGATTGGAATTGTATCTCGCTGCTCGACACACAAAAAGGAGCAATATTAGTGTGTTTCTTCAGATTCAGGGCAAGAGGCATGTGATGTGCGGCTACTCGTGCATTGGTTTAGCGCTGTGGCAGAGGAAGGTGGAGACGAGGGCAAACCTTGAGATGTCCAATGAGGCACCAGAGGCTCCGCCGTCGCTAGCGTCGGGTGCCAGCGGCAGGCAGCGAGGACGAGGCGGAGGACGGTAGGGTTTAGGAGCGCAGCCATGGGTTTGTCAGAGATCATCGGAGTGTTGACGATAGCACGTCGCCAGTGGGCTCAGGATCACAACACAAACTCACGCGAACACAGTGAAAGTAAACACGTTCTTGTTTTGTGCTGCTTGAAGAAATCGCAGCTTTTCTGTTTGTGATTGCATATATAAGAAACTACTTTTCATGTTATAAATCATTTTGATTTTTTTCTAAATCAAACTATTTTAACTTTGACCAAGTTTATTTTATTTTTTTAAGAAACACAATACAAACGCAGACACTCACAACGCGTGCACACTCACTCCTGTAAACTTTGACCAAATTTATAGAAAAATATAACAATATTTTAAACATAAAATAAAGAAACTATCAAAATTTATTCAATGTTAGATTTATTAAAACTAATTTGGTGATATAAATGTTGCTATGTTTTTTTATAAACTTAGTTAAACTTTTAAAAAATTTAACTTTAAAAAAGTTAAAGCGACTTATAATATAAAACGAAGGGAGTATTACATGTTAAGAGTGAGTCATGAAACCCGACATGCACGGCACGCTCGTCATCAACGAGTGTCATCCCAAACGTCTGGAACGTGGCGCACGACGCGCGAACAAACTTGCGTCAGAGTTCAAAACGCGCATAGCGAATCAACAGTCATGCGCCTAACAGCTTAACTGAAAACAAGCTAAAAACTAAGAATGCCCAAGAATTATTCAACAGGGTTTTCCCTGGAATGGAATGAACCGGCGCGGAACGGGGATTGTGATCAAGCCATCAAGGTGGGTTCTGCGTGGCGAGATCTGAGAAAGTAATTAAATTAATTTACTATAAGAAAGCAGTAGACAGAAAAGTCAAGATGGCCGAGTTGGTCTAAGGCGCCAGTTTCAGGTACTGGTCCGAAAGGGCATGGGTTCGAATCCCATTCTTGACAATCGTTTTTTTTGTATTACAAAATAGTTCAAATTTGCTCCTTTTATGTTTTGCGTTTACAAAGCACTTCAGATTTGCTGCTTTATGTTTTGCACAATTTTCCAAATTCCAAGTGCTTTATACATACAGTTGTTCATTCATTATGTTTACAATCGTCAAAATACTTCAAATTAGCTCCTATGTTTTGCACAGTTTCCCAAATTTGATTTATACATACAGTTCATTCATTATGTTTACAATCGTCAAATATTTTTAGTTTCCAATATTTTCAAAATACCCATCTTGCCGCAGGCCGCAGCTGCTGAAGCATACTGCATACATATCCTAGGGAGAGCCGGAGGATAGTCAGAGCTGTTGCAGTGTTGCCTACTGGTACTGCGAGTAAGGTTTGCAGCAGAGTTTGCTGTCTGATACAATGCTCATCTCCATGTTTACATCATCTGGCACGAGCATTAAGCCATGCGTACCATACGTACGTGCTCATGAATCATGATGGGTTTGTACCTCCCTTTGTCATTACAGGAGCAAACTACAAGCTCAGAGCTCTCAAAACACGTTAAGGGCTTATTCGATTTGAAGGAAAAATAGAGGCCAGAAACCGTGTTATATAAACGAAGTACTCAACCACAAAAGAACAAGGGAAACCATGTCCAGATTTTTTGCCAGCACCTTGTAACACAGGGAAAATGGATCGAAATCTCTCGAAATATCTAGCTTAATTCAGTAACCACCAAAAGCTTGACTCAACACCGATCACCATCACCCACCAAAAAATTTCAAGAGTACAAAGAGCTTCAGCCATTTCATTTGGATGTTTGCTTCTCCTTGGTCTTTTGGATCTTCAAAACCTTCTTCACGATCTTTTGCTCTTCAACGAGGAAAGCACGGATGATCCTGTAATTCACATTTCAGAAAGATGAGCGTTATTATATACCATAATAGCCTGTGCTTCAAAACAGGGGCATGTGCTAACCTTTCCCTAACAGCCTGACCAGATAGAACACCACCATATGGGCGGTTGACAGTCCTCCTGTTCCTGGATAGCCTGGATCTTTTGTACTCAGCAGGCCTTAGATGTGGTATCTACATGAAATCAAACATTAGAATTTATATACTCCAATCGCTAACACTAACAACATACAACATGGAACAAATTTGTAACATTAACAAAAAAAATATTTACACTGTAGTATCGCAAGAACATATATAACAAACAGTAGGTTTATTTTGATCTAATCTTCTTGTGCTCCACATGACAAATTAAAAAGAGTTCCACATATAAAAAAGAAGCCTATGATACACAGCTAGGAGTTCTAGGAACAGATCACGAAAATAAGAAAACTAGATGTAAAACTATTCTTTCACAGGAAAAACATGGACACAAGTGCTAAAAACACACCCTAAAGTCACAACGAACGAGTTCAATATTCACTAGCTACTTAATACAAGAAGCTGTAATAAACAGAACAAAACAAAATACCATTGCAAAGGACATTTAACATCTTAAGTCAACCAGCTATTATCATCCATAAATCCGCACATTTCACAAACTAATACATTATAACCTGATGATTTTAGGCTGCCTATTTCTTGTGTTCAGGGTTGTGACTAAAGCATCTGTTTATTTCTAAAGACAACCATCCAAAAAAAATCAAGACTGCTGTCACCCTCCAGCAGAGAGTTGGAAAAGTCAAATCATTTGCATCACCACATTATACCTGATCAAATTGCATTATCTTTGGTACTAAAATGTTTAAAGTGTCGCAAAGAATTCTCATATATAAATACATTCCAATAAGAAATTCAACACAGAAATTGGCAACATCTAAATAGGGTATGACCTTATGGCCACTATTTATGCTTAGCAATGCCAATGTGCATACATAGAGAAGCAGGAGACACTCCATTTCATTCGCGACGAGGAAGAGGAATGCCAGAACTGGCATAGCATGTATACAAAGACGCACAGTTCATCCATACGAAAATTGGCCACTCGATAACTACAGACTAGTCCAATCATAATAGAACGGCATTCTCAAAGATGGAGCTACAAGCCTAGACATGATTCGCTCCAAAGAGTTCTGAGAAATGATTCGTTTCAAAGATGTTCTCAGACATGATTCGCTCCAAGGATGTTTTGCTATATAGTTTTCGAAATGGAATCACATGCACTAGCTTACCCCCTGGATCTTCTTGCCGGTGACCGGGCATTTCGGCCCGCTCGCCCTCTTCTTGGTATACTGGTAGACGAGCCTCCCTCCTGCACCAATCGCGCAAAATTCAGCATTTGAACACTCTCAAATCGGCAGCCTGGAAATCTGCCAGGAGAGGCCGCGGGGGAGATCTCACCTGGGGTTTTGACGACCCTGGTCTGGTTCGACTTGGTGGCATAGCTGTGCCGCTTCCGGTACGTCAGGCGCTGCACCATGGCGTCGAATTCGCCGTCGCTCGCTGTGCTCGACGCGGGGGGAGAGGGAGGAGGTGGCGACGGCGGCGGCGGCTAAAACCCTTGGCAAGCCAAATTGGTGGGTTGGTGAGGAGAGCGGATAAAAGAGAGTGCCGGGACCTGACCTAGATCGGACGGTTCTGGATTTCTCGATCCAAAGGTTGTGGCTGGTTGTGGTCGCGCAACTGCTGGTTGTGGTTGCCCCAGCTGGGTTGATTTTTGTCCTCTGTATTGCCACGCCTATTTAACACGTTTTTTTTCAATCACAACCATACAAACATAAATGTGTTTTTTTATGGTGAAAGAATAATCTTTCAACCTCACTATAGACTAGTTTCAAAAACGATTCGCGTCGGACGTTTGATTTGAAAAAATAAAATCAGACATCTGTATGCCTTACCGCTCAGTCATTCTCTTCATCCTTATCTACACACCCCCCTCTCTCTCTTCACTCTCCCCATCCTTATCTCTTCCTCTCTCTCATTTGCTCTTCCCCTCTCCCCCAATGGAACTAACCAACGACGGGCATCCTGTATGATCGAAAGCCAAAGGCTACTCGTATGCAAAGGTAACGACAACAACCAATAAAGGAGGTGTTGATGCAGAGGTGAGACCACCTTAAAATCTGTGTGCTAACTTTTTTTTTTTTGCTATGAGGGCAATGGGAGCTTGCTTCCTGATATGGAGAAGCAAGTCTATCCTATCATGAAAGTCAATCCCCTTGCTTGATTTCTTTTGCTTGGTGAAGATCCATGGCTGACTCGTCATCGTTATTGGGTGGTCGGCTAGAAGGAGAAGTTGAAGTTTGGCCACCGAATGGAAGAAAAAGCCAAATCTATACCAATAAATTTTGCGATTTTTCGATGTTTCAATCTATTTTGTCTTAATGTTTCTCTGTGTTGAATCAAAATGTTGCACTGCGTATTTTAATGGTGTTTCACATTTTTATCATCGATTCTTGAGAATCTGTTGATGTTTTAACAATATAAACTTAATGCTTCATGTGTGAAACAAAAATGTTTCAATATTTGATTTCACTATGTTTCATCATTTTAGTTATTTGGAACTTTTTTTTAGAGATGAAACATTTTGTTATGAGCACTGCAACATCGCTTGATTTTTATGCCAAAAATTGGCCGCCCGATTTGTAGTCGTTTCGGACTAGGTTTTAATATATAGAATTGTAATAAACGATTAGTGTGTAATACAAAAATGTATGTTACAAATAGTTTAGAATTAGCATTTTTTTATTGTGAAGTTGTTATCTAAAAACCACCACAACGAGTTATTTAATACATGTACAGGTCAAACATAAACTTATCGTTTTCTTCTTAATATATATTTTTAGTGTAAAATTTTTGTTAGAGTACTCAGAAAACCGTATGCCATAGGTTAAAACTGTATTGAATAAATGATCTTACTATCGGTGGAAAAAAATCTGCAACAACCCCAGTATTATCTCTCCACCATTCATCCGATGATTGTTAAAAGACTGATAAAATCTTTTTGTGTGCATTTTTACATGCAGTTTTAAATCTATGCTCATATGTTGCAATAGAATATGAAGAATTTGAAGAAATACAGATGAATAGCTTTATGGGGTTAAATTTTCATGCGAAAACACTAGTACGTGAGATAGGGTGTTTTTGTTTTACGACGGTGGGAGGGAGGATGACTCCCTTGTTACATATTTTTTTACATGTCAGGGGCAAATGTGATGATAATTGCTAGAAATTTGTAGTTATCGACTCATATAAGCCTGCTCGAATATGTAGAATCTAACAAAATTTAATAAAGTTTAATGAAATTCAAACAATAACAATGAATTTCGAGTGGCTGGGTCGCATTTCACAGTACGGAGAAGGCTTGGACGACGTGACCGGTCGTTGAAACGCGGATCTTTACGGGCTGAAAAGCCCAGATATTCTAACGTAGCCCATGGTTGCCCCTTGCTCGGTCCGGTTGTACCACGCGCCGGCTACAAGCCTACAGCAGATCCACCGGTCGCCGATCGCTGTTGCTGCTTCTACCGGGCCGGCCGGATCCCCGCCGCTCGCGCGGGGGGTGAACCGCGAAGTGGCCACAGCGCACGGCTGACGGCGCCGCGGGCACCGAAGGCGATGCTACCGCGCGCGGCAGCAACTCACAAATGCCACGGCCGCCCCACTGACCGCGCCGCGTACGCGCAGCGCTTGCATCGGCTGCTCGGTCAAGTCGCTGGCCGAAGCGAACTGAAAATGTCGAAGAGAACATGGTAGTAGTAATTTGATCCAGCGCAAGCGCGTTTCGTTTTGTGAACGCCTCTAGCCATAACGATTCTGGTTTACATACCGCGTGCAAACTTGGAAGAGGTTACACATTACATTGGCCTCCCTCGACTAGCATACGTTGTCGCGGTAGCCTTAGCTTGCCTATCCTTGACATCTCTGTACAAGTATCTCTATAACAAAATCGTTCGAACTCCACAATGCAGAAACGACTCGGACCTCAAGACAAAAGGAGCTAGAAGAAGAAGAGAAGAAATCAAGAAATAGAGATGGAGAATTGACACTTAAATCCGACCATGCATCGATCATGGACTGACCCAGCTGGCGAGTCAGCAACTCAGCATTTGTTGTGTATCGGGTCAGACCCTCGCCGGACTCGCCGCTTGCTCATCCTGTCAGGGTCGAACACCTTCGAAGGAGAGGAGCTGGTCGCCGTCGCCGCCGCGGGCTTCACGGAGGCGTCAAAGGTGGCAGTGGCGGCGACGGCATTGCCGCCCTCCACGAGCTCTCGCGGCCGCTCTGTTGGCGAGGCGCTCCGGCGGCTCGTTTCGGCGAACACGGCCGGGGTTCTGACGGCGAGAACCTCGTCGGAACAGGAGGCCAAGAGGACGACGACGAGAACCAGCACCGCCAGTGCTAGGTTGAGACCTCTCATTCTCTTCTAACCAAGGGCACGTTATTGGTAGAAGCTAAGCTAGTTTTTGCGAGAGAAATTTGTGTAGATAGTGTAAGCTTCGACCATGTTGATAACAATGGCCGCATCCTGTGCCTTTGTTCTGCTAGATATAGGAATAGGGAAGCAGGGACACTTAGGCAGTGTTAGGCCACATCTGTAACTGGGATGGCTGAGATCTCGGTCCAAAAGCATAAAGCTCAAAGAGATGGACACCCAACAAGGCAACCAAATCGCTTTATACTTGAAGGTGATTCTTGCTGAGTTGCTGGCTCATGGTGTTGTGCATTTGCATGTAAACCCCGTAGTTTGGTAGAAAGAGAAGGGGGTTGTGGATGAGAAGCTACTGAAATCTACTCCTATCTTAGACGTGACATGTGAGTGACTGTGAGGTAAATAGTAGCTTGGTGTTTTGGTAATGCAGGATTATGCGGTGATGGTTAATCAACATCAAAAACAAAGGTGACCGTGCCCACTGGGAAAAGAAAGCACAGCATGCAGTTGCATTCTGCGGTGCTGAATGCTATTTTAGAAGAATCCGCCAGGTGGAAAAACAAAGATGTTGGGGAATAGCTAGCTACACTACAGTGTCACTTGGAGGAAATTAGGACCAATGCAAGACTGTCACTGGGTTACCTATGTACTGTCTCTTTCTTTGGATTATAACCGTCTCTTTCTTTGTTGGATGGTAGATCAGCCATCCCAAGCTGTTGCTTTCTCTTCTTTGTGTACTTTGGAAGCTTCTCTCTGAAGAAAGAAGCACGCCTCCCCATGCCGAAACCAACACAACGCACATCCTGCTACTACTCCTGCCGTGCTTTACCTTACTGTGCTATAGCTGCTGCTTTATGTTGCGTTTTTCTACAGTATCATTCTTGGCTTCTTCTCGTCGTGTGACACCGTTTTACCTTGGGAATTTTTTCCCCCCTTCCATTTTGATTTTTGAAGCTTGTTTTGCCTTGGATTGAGTGGGTCAGTCCAAAACCAAAAGCCAATCTTGGCCCGTTCAAAGATCCAAAGTGGGAACCAAGCCACGCCACCCAGAGAAAAGCCTCCCACTGTTGCCGCTAGTAGCGACATTCCCTTCCGCTTTTGCTTTCTTTAGGTAATCCCCCTCGGGTTACTTAGAGCAAACAACCCCTGTTAACCCCCCAAAAGAGAAGGAATTTCAACTGGTTACCTATATACTTTCATCAATGAGATCATCAAGATGAACTGACTGTCATAATCTTCAAAAGATTATGACGTATAATAAGCAGAAGTTCTGATGTACAATGAAGCACCATCTATGGAGAGAAAGAGTTCTGAATCGATTCGTTTTGCTAGTATTTAAGAAATAAACGAAAAAGCTTCAGGTTGGAAGCATGAACAGCTCAGCAAATGCGACATATTACTACTTACAATGCAATAGATCGGGGATGCCAACTTACTGTTAGAAATACATCAGATACTTGCCTCTTCTAAAGGCAAGCTTACGTCCAGAGTTTCAGCACCTCTTCGAATTGTCAAGCTCACCTTATCTCCAACGCCATAATCATCCAGAACCCTCAATAGATCAGACTTTCCTTTGATCTGCTCCAAAAGAACCAACATGAGAAACAGAGACTAGCCTAAGGCTAGTCCTTAGTACTCCATAGCATCCAAGGATTCTGACAGAAGGCTATAAAATCAGTTTAATGTTAATCAATCAAAACTTACAGGTTTACCGTCCACAGCAACAATGATATCACCAAGAACAATGTTACCAGCAAACCCCCTGCTGGTAGGAACAAGACCAGCTTTGGCTGCAGAACTGCCCCCAGGAACCTGCAGAAACAGAAATATTATGAACAGAATCCAGTTTGGCGAACAGAAAATATGGGTGACACCAACTCAGTCTACCTGCAATATTAGAGCTCCACTGCGAACATTAAGCTGATATGCGATTGGATCTGGAGCAAACTCCACATTCAAGCCAGCACGGCGAACCTTAAGATAGGAATGTAAGCACAACTTAGACTAAATAGAACACAGAAGCTAAGCACATGTGTCGGCAATAAAAAAAAAGCTCTTAATAGCAATATAAAATTATCTGTGCTCTAAATTTTTGCAACAAAAACCTTCAAGCAATAGAAAAATATATAATTTCAAGTGAATTTTCAGGAGGGGAGGGCAAAGTTTGTAGGCCAAACCGCCAAACTCAAACCAATTTTTTTAAAACTATCTTTGGAAAAGGTCACTTTAGTATTCACCAAAACTTATTGACCGGAAGTTTCCTCCTACTGCTAACACCAAAAGTTAACTGAGCATGTTTCAAAACATTTTGGTCTAAAATCATGCCAACCACAGTTACTAATAATGGATAAAGAATCCCAATCCATAAGATGACATCTAATGCATGAAACATATATATGTCATCTCCATAAGCATAACACATTATTCTAAGGGCACGATAGAAAATTTGTCATTAAGTTGATGATCATGTGATTGAAAGATATCCATGCAACATACTTTTCCAAACTGAATTAACTGAGGAGCTATTTTAAGAACTGTTGATGATGGAATGGCGAAACCAACACCTGCAGATGTTCCTGTAACATTGAATAAATAATAACATCTCAGACTAATGTAGAAATTTAAGTAATATTGGGCATACTTGGATCTGAATATCTGGGATATGCTCTACCAAATCAACAACAAAAACAAATGGTCTAATGCACAGCTTCAAGGAGAGATGATTTTAAGTCAACTATAATCAATTCTGTCAATTCTTGATGCCCGCTAAGATGCCAGCAAACAAGAAGTTCAAAGAATGCTGCAAAACCGAATTTAAACATAATACCACTCACTAATCATGCCATCATAATAGAAAGACACTCAAAATGTGCCATCAACTAGAGTAATCTAGAAAATGAACTGATGCACAGCAATCCAGGCAAGCTTTGCGATGTGTTACAATTACGATCATTTTAGTTTGTTGCATTCTCCTTCGAATGCTAATAAGTGCTGTGCTTGACATCTATAGAGAAAGCATGAACATCTGCTAATGTTATCTCAGCAAGTCAGAATGAAACAATTCAGTGCTATTTCACAAATACATTTCATGACGGGATAATCTAACCTGTCTGTGTGAAAATTGCTGTATTAATACCAATCATATGCCCCTTCGAATCCAGCAATGGACCACCACTGCATGGACATTTGTCAGTATACATGCTTAGTATAATGCTCTATAATGCATTTTCAGTAACATAAATAAGTGTTTCTCAGATTTAGTGAACTAAGCATTTAACGCATATTATAAGCCACTACTTACAACATGATCCGTTTTAACACTTGATGTTCATTGCCCCAGAGTACAGGTAATAGTAATACATACTAAATCAGTTGAAGGACGAGAACATACATGGTCAAGCTGATATGTGACCACAAATATGGTCAAATTCTAGACTAACAGTTAGAAAGTGGTAGCAACAAATATGATCACTATGCCAGCTGCCAGAGCTGCAATTTAGCCCCAATCTGTGTCCTGACTTTAGATGCGATGCTAGAAACTCAAGAAAGAAAGAAGTAAAATACTTCCTATTCTGTGTCCTGAGTCAACTGGTTTGCATTGTTACGTTGTACTCTCATTTTGTGCATAGTAGAACCATAAACAGTAATACAGTATACCTGTCAAGTTTGGTGGAAAACTAGTGACAAAAATGTTTATGCTTGTTAGTAAGTAACATAAAGATATAAACCAGTATAACTAATGGTAGTTTCCAGTTTGGGTTCTGAAATCAGAAAATGGTGATCAGTTGATAAAATCATTAAAGAAACATATCTACAAACCTGTTCCCAGGGTTGATAGCTGCATCTGTTTGAATTCCACCTCCAATTGTTACTCCAGCTTGACTGAAAATGTCTCGATTTAAACCACTGATGACACCAACAGTTAGAGTATGGTCAAAGCCAAATGGATTTCCAATTGCTAAACACTGTTGACCAACTCTTAGAGCTGAAGATTGTCCCACATTAATTGGCTTCAACAGATCTGTAGGAGCATCCACCTATTACAAGTCCAAATTCATATATGAGATACTAAAAGGAAATTGTGCTGCAAGTAATTTTTTTGCACGGATTATAAAAACTAATTAATTGAGAAACTGTGTCTGACAACATCTGAGCTCAGGTGAGCATCACAAGAGGACTTTAGGTGCTAACAGACACCTAAATTATGTAATATAGCTCTTCCATTGGCTGTCCTTGAACTAGATTCCATTGGAACAAGGCAGGCATAAGATAAGCAAGTAAATTTAAACATTGGTATCTCAAAACATACTTATATTGTTTCCCAAAGGATGGGGCATACAAAAATATGTATTCTCAATCTCTCAAAGGACTCCCACTTCCTTCAGTTTCGTAATTCAACTCTTATTCAAAAACCATTTCAACAAATAGTCTGATACCCCTAACTCAACAACGAAAATTGTTGCATGGAAGTCACAGATAAACTATATAGATACCAAAAAGAAAAAATGAAGCTGTTGGCCAAAGAGATGGATTTTTCATTGTGAAACTAAAACTCTAAAAAGTATAATTTATTTTCCCTTTTTCTGTTACTTCCACTTTCTACTCCTTTTTTATTTTCTGAATCCATGACATATGTCATGTGAGTGTAAAAATGATCAGATAGTTAAATTCTTTGGTATTGACAGAAGGATATTAATGAGAGTTTGAGACATGTACAAGCCAGGCCACCAGGGAGATGAAATGAATTGAACGACTAATAAAATGTTGCACACCGAAATGAGATGAAAGAAACCTATGGTAAACATAGTGATGATAGACAATAATTCTCTATAGCTAATCAAAAGACCTCTCACCTTAAGAACAGCAAGATCTTTAGCACGATCAGCACCAACTAATTTGCCTTCAAAATTTTTCTGTATCCTTTCAAGTAGATAGAGGAGAGCATTGACTATTAGTTGTCTTGCATATACAAGGAACAATGCAATTGCATATTCATTAAATCATGAAATTATCCTGTAAAATGCAGTTTTATAAGAATTTACCCATCAGCAGCAAGAATGTTGACACGTGCAACAACTTCGCCAGGCTTTGGTTTTTTTGAAAGGGCATTGCCAACCACTGTCATCGTACCAACATTACAAATTAATAGAAGTAGTGCACAACAAGGGGAAAGGGTCAAGCACAATAATTATGTCTGAAGGAACTTATATTTCTCACATATTGTAGGTTTTTAATTTACTGACTGCCATACCATGGTAGTTTGTAACAATATGCCCGGAATCATCCCAAACTACGCCAGAACCATTTCCTTCAGGAATCTATAATGAACGTTAAGAAGTTTCTTTCAGAAAAGGACTTCTAAAAGTTCTATTAAAAGTAATAATAAGACTCCGCACATGATATCTATGAAAGATACACAGGAGATCAAGAGAACAAATCAGCAATTCTTGTCTAACTTTAGCTTGATCAAATCACTACATCGGAAACAAAGAGTACCAGACCTGTCATATCCTAGTGCTTCTATGGAATATGCTTGTGACGCATTTGTCAATTTGAGCAACAACTAACACATACTCTTGAATCTAAACTATAACACAAAAGCATGTTTTAATTTTACCTCAACAACACCAGTTACATTAAGCTGAGGGCGCAGCGTTGCATCAAAGATGTTGACAACCGAGTAAGTATTTGTTTCAAAAAGCTCTGCGATCCGTTTCTGTCATGCAAGCCATACAAGCAGAAATATCCAAAGAAATGTAAATATGTTTTAGGGAGAAATAAAATAGGATAAAGCGGATTCAACTTAGTACTGACCTCAGTTGGAAACAGTGGACCAGATGGAAAAATCTTAGGAGTTACATCATCGATTTTAGCAGATGGATCACCCAAAGCAAGTGCTGTATTTAAGGAGTTGTAAGTTACAAATGCCCATATATCATGAACACTTATAGAGTAAATTAAATATTACAAGGGGAATCATTTGGGTAGGTGACAACTGACAAGTATCGAGTTAATTTCTATTAACACCTAAATTATCATGTCACTTAGTCCGAACCTGAGAAGTACCTTGAAGAATGTAAGCAAAAGCAAAATGATGATAATGCAACAAGCTTCCTCCTTGACGCAAGCAATACAGGTTTACTTGGCATTTCACCATATGTTTCCATCATTGACCTGGAATGTAATTCATATAAACATAAACAGACAGAGGGAAAAGGAAAACGGGCAACCAACTATCAATACCTAATGCAGGTGCACATAGTCACAGAGTGAGCGCCGTGCAAAAGAGAAATACTACTAGCAGAACATGAGAAAATGTGGACGCTGCTTGGTGGTGAGTTAACTAACACGAATGTCCTCACACATTGAATTTTCCCCTAAAAATTCATCAATTACTACTTCACTAGATATCAAACGGAATACAACTGGAATAATCAACAATCTCCCGCTAGAAACTCGCAACCGAGAATCAACAAACAAAAGGTACCCAAATCGCACCATCCTATACCAACTACGAGCTGAGCATAAAGCAATCCAGAACCGGACAGGTTGTACCGATGAAAATAATCCACCCGGTTAGGAAATTTTCTGGCGCAGGGCAAAGGGGAGGGCAGACCTCGGGGCCGTTTCCTCGCCGTCGCGGGTGAAGGAGGCGGCGGCGCACTCGGTAGCCATCCTTCGGCGGCCGCCGGCGCGCCTTCCCGAGGCGTGCGCGGCCGGCGCGGCGCAGGCGAGGCAGTGCATCCCAGCCTTCCGGAGCCCCGGGGTCTCTCGAATGGGGGAGGAGTTGTGGTGGGGTGCGTGCATGTGTGGTTTGCGAGCTCCCACCGTGAAGCGAGATGATTTGAAAGGAACCTCACAGATGTTGGAGACGAAGGCGTGAGTATCCGTGGGATGGGAGAGTGGTGTACGGACATACGGCCCAGCCCATCTCAGTCCAATTAAACAGGCCACACGGTGCTATTTTTGGGAGGAATAAGTCTATATTTACTCCCTCAACTCATGCCCCTGGTTGAATCTTATCCCTCAACTGCAAAACCGGGTATAACCCGTCTCCCAACTTCCAAAACTGTTGCAAATCGACTCCCTGGACGGTTTCGGATGCGGTTTCGTCCGATGTGACAGTTGACTCACTGAATCATCAGGTGGGACCTACTTGTCAGCGGCCTCCACCTCATCCCATCTTCTCTCTCACCTCTCCCCTCTCTCTCTCTTTCATCTCTTCCTCTTCTCTCACCTTCCATCACCACATAGGTAGGGCGGCAGCAACGGCGCACAGGGGAAGGAACTTGCTCGCCGGCCGGCTACGCATGGAAGGAGGAGCTCGCCAGTTGGCCGCGGATGGGGAAGAGCTCGTCGATCGGCCGTGCGGGGGGAGGAGCTCGTCGACCGACCGTGCGGGGATGGAGCTCGTCGGCTAGGCGCGCGGGGGGAGGAGCTCGCCAATTGGTCGCGCGTAGGGAGAGGTCCCAGCCGGTGGAGGAATTCTTGACGTGGCCATCGAGGTGGGATCTCGGCCTTGAGTTCACGCAGAGGATTGCCTTAGCGCGGAGATGGCGACAGACACCCTCATCGATATCCTTCGTCGTTAGATGGTGAAGCACCCCGACGACCGTCGCTGTCCTCCGCGCCCTCCTTCCGTCGTCCCTCCTCGCCTCAGCCTCTATCCCCAATGACGGCACTTGAGCCGGAGGCGGTAAGAAATGGCATCGCCACCAAGGTTGGCGAGGCCGAGGCCAGCATGGCGGTCGTCCAAACCTCTCATCTTACCCTCTTCCCTTCTCGTCCAATCCTCTCCAAGGCGGCAGCGCCACTGCATTTCCTCTGCACGGCGAGGATGGAGGCAGTTGGAGACGAGGCGAGAGCGAGGGATGGCTGGGGCCCGTCACGCGCATCGTCGTCATCGATGCGGGTGACTGCCGACCACCTGTGGCCTATGGGCTCCAAGAACACCGATGACGGCAAGAGCAAAAGGCAGCATAGGAGCTTCGTCGACGTCAACGACCTCAAGGCCGTCTTCGAGCATTTCGACGACCACTCTGACTTCAACGACGTAAAGGAGGAAGAGGAAGAACACTTCTCGTCTCGGCCATAGGCGCGCGGTGAGGGCCTCGGGAGAGGAGCGGAGTGTGACGGGCAACGGGAGTGGAGCGGTCGCTCTCTTTTCCCTCAAGATCTCCGTCCCCTTGGCTCCGGCTCCACCGCCGCCAGCGACAAGACCCGCCGCTCCACCGCTGCCACCAATGCCTCACCCATGCTTCTGCGTGGAGGACTGACCGCCCCCGCCGTCCCCCGCTCCCGCCCCGTCTCCCACCGCCTCCATCCTTGCCATGCGGAGGAAATGCGGCACCGCTACCGTCCTAGCCGGTGGTCACCCACTTCGACGTCGTCGCCGCGCATGACAGGAGGAGCAATGCCACCCGTATCCCATACCCCATGGATCCTTGTCATTGACATGTGGGTCCTACAAGCTGATTTTGCCAGTCAACGAGGTCAAAGATGCCACGTCGGATGAAACCGCTTTCGAAACCGTCAGGGGAGTCGATTTGTAACGGTTTTGAGAGTTAAGGGACGGGTTATACATGGTTTTACGGTTGAAGGATGCGATTCAACCAAGAGCATGAGTTGAGGGAGGCAGACTTATTCCTTTTGGGACGCAGACCCCTCTTTCCAAATAGCCCCTATTGTTGTTTTTCTTTCGAAAAGGTCCCCATATATTTGCAACTGAGTCCTTCTCCATAAGAGGTGAAAATGGAGTGGATTTGGATGGATAGTTAGTATAGCATATCCTATACCAAATTATTTTAGCGGATTTGGATTTGGTGTGAACGTCGTGTCGAGTCGAAGACGAATCAAAATTATCAGACGATACACGTATATACAAATAATACAATAGCAAGAATTACAAATACTGAACATCACACCACGCAATAAAGCCAATTAGACTTCCAAACTAGTTAGTGAGGTTATAAGAAAAACCATTGGTTGAGCTATGGTAGCAATATAATCATATGGCCTAAAAATTGGATTATCTGGACAGCACTTTCTCGGACAATCCACATTAAAAAAATAGAGTAATCTGAAACCACAGATAGAAAATTTGATCATTTTTGTGGTATTAATTGGTACTACTTCTAAAATTTGATCATCTTTGTGGTATTAATTGGAACTATAGATTGATTTTGTTTGTATTATGGGAAAACATCAGTGATGTGATGAGCATGACTCCACCCAGTAGGATCTCTCTTATAGGATGTGTTAGGAGACACATTCGTGAGGATGTTTTTAGTGTGTTCAGAGATGTGTCGTTAGTTTTCGTCCGTCTCTTAGAGCATATGTTAGAGGATGTATTCGTAGGAATGTAAATATGATGTTACGTGTGTAGTGATATGTATGCGTGTGCGTTTGTCGTGTAATCTAAAAAAATGTTGTATTCTTTGATTTGGAGCAAATGTTTGTTATGGATGGATTTTCTCAAAAGTTAGCACGCGCATTAATCCCGCCGACTCCGCTGGCAGCCCAACTCGGCCCACGGCCAACCACTGGGCCGCCGCCTGTCGCGCGCCGCCTCTCCCTTCTTCCCCTGCCCCATGTCGCCGGCCGCCTCCTAACCCGACCTACCACCCTCCATGGCCGCCGCCGCCGCCATCGCCGCCGCACTCCTCCGCCGCTCCACCTCCTCTCACCACCACCGGCGTATCCTCCTCCTCCCCCTCCTCTCCCACCTCCAGCGGGCCGCCCCCCAATCCCCTTCCCCTTGGGTCCCGCGGCCCCACCACCGCTTCTTCTTCTCCTCCGACGTAACCGCCGAGGGGGACAATAAGCCGCCCCCGCCCCCGCCGCTGCCGTCTCTGGACGCGAAGCAGCTATGGCGCGAGGTATCGACCTCGGAGCCCGCCTCCGGCGCGTCGCGCCTCCCGAAGGCCACGTGGGACGCCGTGGTGGCGCTCCTCCGCCGCTTCGGCAAGGACCCGGCCATGTCCGACCAAGCCCTCGCGCTCTACATCCCCGCCTCGGCGTTCCCCACCTACGCCCAACGCTTCCGCCACTTCCTCCCCGCGCGCCTCTCCCTGGGGTCCGCTGAGCACCTCCTCTCCCTCCCGGCTGAGGACGCGCACGCCCTCCTCCTCCCGGCCTTCGCTGAGTTCTGCGTGACCCACCTTGCGGACGAGCTGAGGCAGCACGAGTCCATCATGGCCGCGGCGGACCTCACGGCGCCGCACGCGTGGTACCCCTTCGCCCGCGCCATGCGCCGGCGGGTGGTATACCACTGCGGGCCCACCAACAGCGGCAAGACGCACAACGCGCTCACCCGCTTCGCCGCCGCCAAGTCCGGCGTGTACTGCAGCCCGCTCAGGCTCCTCGCCATGGAGGTCTTCGACAAGGTCAATGCCCTGGGCGTCTACTGCAGCCTCCGCACTGGACAGGAGATCAAGGAGGTGCCTTTCTCCAACCACGTCGCGTGTACGATCGAAATGCTCTCTACCGAGGAGCCCTACGAGGTTGCTGTGGTTGATGAGATACAGATGATGGCTGACCCTGTCAGGGGATATGCATGGACACGAGCCGTTCTTGGGCTCAAGGCAGACGAGATACATCTCTGTGGTGACCCTAGTGTTCTGAAGATTGTTCGGAAGATTTGTGCAGATACTGGAGATGATCTGGAGGTGCATCAATATGAGCGCTTCAAACCGCTTGTTGTTGAAGCAAAGACACTGCTTGGAGACCTCAAGAATGTGCATTCTGGTGACTGCATTGTCGCGTTTTCACGCAGAGAGATATTTGAGGTGAAACTGGCAATCGAGAAGTTTACGAAGCACAAGTGTTGCGTTATATATGGAGCTCTTCCGCCAGAGACACGGCGGCAGCAAGCAAAGCTGTTTAATGAGCAGGATAATGAGTATGATGTGCTTGTAGCAAGTGATGCTGTTGGTATGGGATTGAACCTCAACATTAGGAGAGTGGTATTCTATAGTTTGGCCAAGTACAATGGGGACAGGATGGTACCTGTTGCTGCTTCACAGGTAAAACAGATTGCTGGGCGAGCTGGTCGGAGAGGCAGTATTTACCCAGATGGGCTCACAACCACTTTCTTGTTGGATGATTTGGATTATTTGATCCAGTGCCTTCAGCAGCCATTTGAGGAAGCGAAGAAAGTCGGTCTATTTCCTTGCTTTGAGCAGGTGGAAAGTTTTGCCAGCCAGTTTCCTGACCTTACTTTCAATGAGCTGCTAGATAAGTTCCGTGAAAATTGCCGCATCGACAGTACATACTTCATGTGCCACCAGGAAGGTATCAAGAAGGTTGCTAATATGCTTGAGAGGGTCCAGGGTCTCTCCCTCAAGGATCGCTACAATTTTTGTTTTGCGCCAGTAAATATAAGGGATCCAAAAGCCATGTACCATCTTCTGAGATTTGCTACACACTATAGCCAAAGCCGTCGTGTTAGCATTGCAATGGGAATGCCAAATGGTTCTGCAAAGAACGACACTGAGCTTCTGGACCTTGAGACAAAACATCAGGTCCTGTCGATGTATTTGTGGTTGTCACACCATTTTGAGGAAGATCATTTTCCTCATGTGCAGAAAGCTGAGGAAATGTCAATAAATATTGCAGATTTACTTGCTAAGTCACTTGCCAAGGCAAGCTGGAAGCCTTCATCAAGACAGCAAGCAAAGCGAAGACAAGAAAAGGAAGAGGACAAAGATGTGGAGCAGGCATCAGATGATAATGCAAAGAATGATTCAGAATATGGTTATGAAAGGTCAATATCACGTATAAAACCGTTCACGAGGTACAGCTTCCAACCCATATGTTTCATAGATATGCCGATTCAGCAAAATTACATACATTTTTTTCTTTCATATAGTTCTTGAACATATGGTACTTTTTAAATGTAACAGTTCAAGATATCAGATTTGTTTTCTTATATCAACAAAAATAGTATTTTTTGATTAAATAAAGGAGCTACTGCAATGCATCTGTGTAAGTGTTTTATTGGACCTAAAACCATCACCTGTAAACGACCACAGTTATTATATGAATCAGTGTGATGGCAAAATTAGAGCAAACCTTGTCTGTTTCATGAACCTGTAACATAAAGTGTTCTCTTTAGTCTTTACTCGTTGAGGATGGTAAATTGGTAAGGAGTAAGGACAACTATATTTTGTGTGAAATCAATGGGCATGCTGGCGCTGAAAACAGACACTGTTTGTTTTCATGTTAAAACTAAAAGAAAAAAATATCATTATGTGCTCACTAAATGTGCTTAGAACTAAATGTAAATCTGTAGAAAGGGGCTGGTTGAGATATGATAATCCTTCATAAAGGTTGCTAGTTGCTACAACCAGAAAAATATTTTTTCTCACTTGCATAATGTGTCTGCCGACTTAAGGCCATGAAGTGCTATGAATGTGTTTGCATTTTTTGCTCATGATAATTGCCAGGAAAGTAGTAGCAGTATGTAACTGTTTGTCACCAGTTTTCAATATTGGTAGTAACTTTAGAGTAAACTAGTGGAACTATGTGGTTATATCATTCCATTGGAAACTCCACAATGTTTGGTCAAGTTTCATGCCCTCATTCATTTTGTGTTGGCTAAACTAAATTGGAAATTCTGAATAATCTACAAGAATTTTATCACTTACATTGGTCATTGATGTTTCCATGATTGATTGATTGCACCTTGTAATGTGACACTAGATCAACAGGTTCTTTTTTTTTCATTTAGTTAAATTCCTCTGAAGATTAAGTTCAGCTAAATTTCCTGATAATTCAGAACTTTGCTTGTCATTTGCCTTTTCAAAGGAAAAGATTTTTCCCAATCATCTATCATATATACATACATTGATATATTTGAACAAGGTGAAAAGGAGCATATGCATTCTTGTTCTCAATGTTTAAAAAATACCACGTTAAAAGAAGAAAAAGAAAAAGAAAAAGAAAATGATCGCAGAGTTGATTTTGTGCTGGGGCCAAATTTTGCCCAAGTAGTTGCGTAAATTTAGAGTGTATAAAACAATTTTCATTAATATGGTTCCAGATACAGTTATGAGGTATTGTTTCTTTTTGCAGGAAAAGGCTGGATAGACCTAGTCAGGACCCTTCTTCCTTGAACGTTGTGGCATGAATTACTTGTGGGTGATTAACCCCGACTGGTTGCTTCATGAGATCGTGTGTAGCCGAGTCGTCGCAGCTATTTCAACACCCTCCCCCCCCCCCCCCCCCCCCCCCCCCNCCCCACAACAAGAACTGGCAGTTCATCTATCAGTTCTTGTGTAGGATGGTTGGTTATGTGTTGGCTGAAGTTTGGAATTGATCTTATCCTCAAAATGACACTGAAGCCATCCAGAGGTGTGTGCTAACAGCTATGTTTTAGTGGCGCCACGGGATACTTTTAACTTCAGTTTTGTAGATTATTTGCACGAGAAGGATATATCGACATGAATTCATCAGAATTAAGTTATTAGTGTTTTCATGATATGAACAAGGGAGTGAGGTAATAAGTAGCTGGGGGATATGCAGTTTTTTATTGGGCATTCACTTAGCCTTGGATCTAAGGGACTAGAAGTAAAATTGTTTTGTTTCAGTTCTGTTTGAATCGATGGCAGCGGTATAACGTTCTGCAAAGTTCTCACCTGAGTTTTCCTGTGCTCATAAAAAAAATTCTTGTGCTTAGTCAGCACACAGGTTTCGAGGTTTGTAACTACTGTCTCTGATCAGGGATGCACGCGTCCATGAGCACTTATCGGCCCAGTGTAACACGAGATTAGAAAATAATTGTACATGTTAAGTGATTCTGTTGGGATTAACACGTACGGACGTACACTGGAGTGGCGCGTCATCCCTACTTTTGATGGTCATATGAAATCAAATAGATGTAGCCCCGTTCTTTTCCTCTTATTTATGTATTATCATGAGTACCTTTCCCAAACTTTTTAATGGTATGAGTGTTGCAAAAACTTTCTACATGTAAGTTTTTTTATTTTTAAAAAGTAAAATAATATTTCAATTTTGTAATAGTTAGTTCACCTATCATTTGTACCTCGAATATCATCGCAAAATTAGATGATCCATTGATCCTTTATAACTGGGGACATCATCTCCCTTACTACTTCATTTGTTTTATATTATAAGTCGTTGTGAATTTTTTTAGTAAAACTTTTTTAGGTTTGACTAAATTTATAACAAAAATTGTAACATCTACAACACTAAGTTAGTTTCATTAAATGTAACAGTGAATATATTGCTATAAATATGTTTATTTTCTGCTAGAAATATTACTATATTTTTTTTATAAATTTAATCAAACATAACAAATTTGGCTAAGAAAAAAGTCAAAACGATATATGGAGGGAGCAAGTCACACGGATCGTGTGTGTCCCATGCTACTTAGGCTAGAGGTGGTGTTGTAAGAACCTCAATGATCACATATTTTCCTTCCTCTTATGACGATAGGGTCCTTTTGAAATAGAGGATTAATAAAGGATTTTTGAAGGATAGGGTATCCAAAGGAACATTTTCGTATCCCTTTTCCTATGAATCAAATGAGTGTATAGGAAAATTTCATAGAAAAATAAGCAAAAGGTTAGACCTTTTGAAAACTTTACTTTGGTTCAATTTTTCATGTGGTGCAATCAAAGGGCATCTCCTCATGTTTCATGTGTTTTCAATTTCTATATGATTGAATAAACATGCTACTTTTAAGCTTGCATCACCAGATCAGTCCGCATGTAATTATATTCAGCTCACTGAATATATTGATGATGGAACCTTGCTGAAAGCTAATTTGAAGCTTCTTCAGTCTTCACCATGAGTTCCACTGCTCTATGTAGTATCAGTCAGTCGTGTCAGTATTCATATGATACCCATACTAGCATATGTATCAACTATACCAAGTTACGAGCCCAAGACACATAATATAGCAGCTTAATTAAGGGGAAATTGATGATCGAGATGGCTCAAAGCTTTTGACTTCAATCATTTGCCCCGGGGGATCACAGAATATGAGCTACTGCTAGCTTTCCGTCTCGATCAGCAAATCGAAAAACAAAAACAACTGCAACAACGTGAAGAAAACAGAGAAGCATCCAAGGGATCAAATAGCTGTAATGTGATGGTTCATCAAGTTGATATAGGCATGGTTAATTAGGAGACAATAAAGAACGGAGGTTCGAAGCGGATCCGGAGTTTAAAACTCTGAACCCCACCCCCCCTCCCTTCCTCAATCACGCCAAACTGCTGGCCGCCGGGCCGCTTTGCCGCCGCGGCTTAATTTGGGAGGTGTAATACCAGCCGTTCACGGGTGCTAAGTAAGTTGAATCGGTGTATTTTTTTTAACGAACAACATCAGACGGTACGTTGATTCATTGAATAGTGCAGAAAAAATTACAAAGCTAATATCAGGAAAGACAATAGCCAAAAACAAAAAAAAACACCACCACCATGGTGAATCGGTGTGATGAGTTAGGACACTGAGGTTCAAAGGGGGTTCGGAGATTAAAATTCCGACCCCCATGGGCCATGGCCTTGGCTTCTTGGCAGCAGATGAACTGAGGGCCGACGTCATGTATGCATGGTAGGCCTCGTCTTCAAGCTGGGTGCTGTGCATGACAGCACGAGCCATGAATCCCAGAAGGCTTCAGCGCAACTACCATCTCAAATAGTCAACATAGACTTGCCCTCGCTGGCTAACTGCTGATAATTCTTGAAACTAAAACTAGCTGCTGATAATTGGCTTCTTGTCTCAGTGAGCGCTTTGCCACTTTGCCACTTTGGACTGATTCTTACCGAGCTAGATAGTAGAGTAGCTGGTGAATAATGAATGAATCGAGAGGCAAAATCAACACACATGGAAGAAAAAATACATACACAGTAGGCCGGGTTACATAACTATCGTGTGAACGTGCTTGCAGTTGATCGGCGCGCGTGGTGAACTAATCCAAGGAACTGCAAAACGGTGGTTCATTGGGGTAGTTTAAAACTCCGACCCCCTGCCTTCGTCATACACTCATAATTCAGACAATTTTCTCCTTTTTCTGAATTGATGGGAGAGAAATTCAGATAGCAGATGAAGTTCTGTTGTCTGCACAATTGCATTAGTTCTTTTCATGATGTCTCAGGATGAGAAATGCCGTGAACAAGAGCAAACATTGCAAACATTTTCAGTTCAGGATAAGCCGGACTAGTCACAGAAAACAGGGTCGGTGAGAGCGTTCCTCGACCCAGGAACACCGTCCCCATCCCGGGAATGCAGGGTCATTTTCGTTCTCGGCTTGTAAAAACCTCTCGCAAATAGCATATCACGTTTCTCAACCCCGTTCCTCGATCCCATCGATCCGAAAACTTAGTGACTATCCGGAGTATTTGTGTGCCGCTGCTTGAAGTTAATCAGCTTGGTGAACTGCCAAGGTAGTGCAAAACAAACTTCGCGACCCTTTTGCTTTCATGAAAAATCAACACTGATCGACAAATTTAGGGCCGTGGGGCCGTGGAAAAATTAGTAGTGGAAAGCAGAGGTTCAAAGGGGTTCGGAGTTTTAAACTCCGAACCCCTTGCTAATGAACGGAGGTACGTGTGGTCATGGTAGGCATCAGCTTCGAGCTAGGAGGTGTGCACTGGCACGGCTAACTGCTTTCTGAATTTTTTCCAGCAGACTGAATATCATAACAAAGCAAACAATGATTAACCATTTGCCCCGGTGGATTAGATGATTTAGCTTCCTGTCTCAACAAATCGGAAAACAAAAACAAAAACAAAAACAACAGCAAAATGGTGAAAAGCAAACAGAGAAGTAGCCAAAGGGATCAAGTAGATGTCATGCAAAGCAAATGCAAAAACTCCGACCCCTCTTGCCTTCTTCAACAACTATGAACTGAGGGCCGAGCAGTCATGGTAGGTCTCGACCTCGAGCTGGTGGCGTGCGCGAGTTCAAGAAGGCGTAAGAGCATCATCGCAACTGCCATCACCAATGACCAATAGAGATTCGATGTCACTGCTGATAGCGTCCTGCTTCCTGTCCCAATGAGCACTGATCGTATTAGTATCTACTGATGTGAAGAGACAAGATTACCGCGATAGTTAGCTACTGAATATAATGAATCAAATCAAATGAAAAAAATCATTTATCATGAAACAGTGAGCTGATAAATGATTTTTTTTTGGCATGATAGCATGAATAAAATATTCAGGAAGCACCGAAGCAGTAGTGCCATTTCGAACTGAAACCATCAGCGTGTCTGACTACAGTTAGACGATAAATGAAATGCTTCCAATAGAAAATGAAGAAAGACAGAAAGGGCTACGGTTAGACAGAAAGGCACTCAAATCACCACTTCAGTTCCTTAGAAAAATACAGAGTGCAATATCTTGTTTAATTCAAAGGACATTAAAGTGTTAAGGCAAAGAAATTAAAAGAACATAATCCTTTACAAACATTCTCTTTCCTCAATTCAAAGAAATCTGACGAGTTTCTTAAGAGAGAGAGAGAGAGATATTAGCTACTAACATGGGCTCTCCTATCCTATCCTATCCTTCGTTTCAAAGGAGCCTAGCCTATCGGGCCTTCTCATTTATAAGGTTTGAGCTTAGCAGAAGACATCAAAGAGGAAATTATCATTTTCTCTAATCAATAAGAACCTAGAATACATGAATTGTGATAGTGAACACCCACACAATCTTAATTTAACATGACAGAGAGAGATGACGATGGCAGTTTCTCTCTCTTCCTTTTCTGAGTCAACTACGATATTGTTGATGGGCAAAGGAAGCCGGGATCTTTTTCGGATAGTGAGTAGTCTGTACAGTTTTTGCCCGATTTAGGGCTTTTCCTTTCCTTTGTTTGGTCTGAGGCTTGTTCTCCGGTTATTCTGGACATACTCATGTCGATGTAACACAATTCTGTAATTTCTTTTATCCTGCTCTTAATAAGATTGGTCGGTCAATAGATTGACCCGGCCAAAAAAATTAATAAGGTCTGAGCGACATGTAAGTCATCTCGTACTCAAGGCCCATAAGAAAATGAGGCCCAACCCAACTCAAACCGGCAAATCTCTGAGCGCGGCCCGGTATAAAAGGGCTCGCAACATACAGCACCCACCATCCCCTAACCCCTGACCACCCCCGCCTCCGCACCCGCCTTCGGCTGCCTCCTCCCCTCTCGGCGGGCGGCGGCGGCGGTAGAGTCAGCAGGCCTAGCCGGAAGCTAAAGCCCTAGAGGCTAGAGCTCGCGGAAGGGCTTATCGCACCGGGCGATGGCGGCAGCGGAGCAGAAGGGGAAGAAGCCGAGGGCCGACGGCGCGGAGGCCGAGCCCGTCGACGCCGCCCTCCTGCAGTCTATCGAGAAGCTCCAGGAGATCCAGGATGAGATCGAGAAGGTGAGTCGGCGTTGGATCCTCTAGCACGGCGTGGTTGCTGGGGCGTTTGTTTGTTTGTTTGTTGTTGTTGTTGTTTTTTTTTTTTGGTGGGGGGGGGGGGGTGCTGGGGTTTTGGGGTTTATGGGTTTGCGGAGCGTCGCCGCTCAGGGCGCGCGGGATTTAGGAGAAGTTCGACTCCCGATTCTGATTCTGCTGTGTTTATGATATCATTTCACTGCGGAACGAACGGTTGGTGAATGATTGGTTTACTATGGCTGGGTAGACATATGGTTTGGGAGATCGAAATGAGGGTTTTCAACTTTTCGGTTCTCTCTATGGCTCAAGCTGGAACATAAGTGCCATGTTAGATGCTAGATAGCTTGTCTATGTGGGGTTTGACCTGTTTGGAAGCCTGATATTGTGGAATTGTGAAAGTTGGAAGTAGATGATTGTGCCTGTTTTGTTGTGTCATATACTTAAAACCACTTGACTGTGAACCCATGGCCATTGAACTGTAGACGTTTAGAATAGAATTTGCTACAGTTAAATGCTTTATGAGCACTTTGAGATGCATGTGGAGCTCATTGGAGAGTAGTTAGCTGCAAAAGTTTTTTCATATTCAACTTAGAGGTTGGAGGCTTCAAAATGTGATCAGAAATGCTTTAGAAAACTCATCTACTGGCTTTGTTCAATTCCTCTGGCAATTGAAATTAGTTCTATAATGTAATCGCAGAACTGTACAAGCTAAAATTGGGTGCTGCAATGTCCAGAAACTCCACATATTCTCAGACAAAGCTAATAAATGCAAATTCTCGTTTTCTCTGGAATGAGAAAATTCTTGCATGACTTGGTTCATGTTTACCTGATCTGCACAACATTGTACACTAGACTCCCTTGTCTACCATATATTGTGCATCATGGATTCAGCTTCGTTTCAGGCTTTTTATTTGACCTTTCGTAATTACTCCATTCTATTAGTTTTAGTATCAGGATTAGTGATTTAATTGGACTAAGTGAAAATTATCATAATCATGATGCAATCTCTAAAATTTTACTGCTAACAAAGCGTTCCTTACCAGAATTATTGTTTGAGTACCTACAATTCCAATTTCATGTGTTGATTGGACCTGATACAATCAGCTGGAATGTTTAGTGGGTTTTGAATGTTAGGCTCTTAGTTCATTGCTTAACTGATTTCAGGTTAATGAGGAAGCATGTGATAAAGTTCTGGAGTTGGAACAGAAATACAACAAGGTTCGCAGACCAGTTTATGTTCAACGGAATGAAATTATCAAGCAAATTCCTGATTTCTGGCTGACAGCGGTCTGTAATATGTTTCTATAATGATTTTTATTTCATGCTCTTTCGGACTGAATTGTTGATTGATTAAAACCTTTCATCTACTTATTAATTATGCCATCTACTGTTCATCTTGCAGTTTCTTAGCCATCCTTTTCTTGGTGAACGATTGACTGAAGATGATCAAAAGGTACCTTTCTTTTGTGGACTACTAATATTAACTTTGATATACTTTTAAATCAAAAATAGTATAAGGCGTACTAAAGCAAGTAGATATTGATATTCTAAGTAGTCCTATGGGAGCAATCAACGCACAATGAACACAATGAAATATATTACTAGAACTACGTCATGAGCTTTCTTATTTTCTATTATAGATTTTCAAACACTTGGAGTCTATTGACGTGGATGACTCAGAAGATATCAAATCAGGCTACTCCATTACTCTCGTAAGCTTCTTTGCACTTGCAAGATAATATTTCCTTATTTCTTTTACCATGATTACAATTGATTGTCATTGAACTGTAGACATTTTCCCCCAATCCATATTTTGAAGATACAAAGCTTACAAAAACATATTCCTTTAGTGGCGATGAAGCAGTCAAAGTAAAGGCTACCTCCATCAGGTGGAAGAAGGGAATGGTATGGTGCCCTTTTGATCGATCTAAGTGTTTCTGTTGCTATGCTTCTTCAGAGAGAACCTATTAACCTAATAACATTTTTAACATTTAAGGATATTGCCAATGATCGTGCGTACACGAAGAAAGGGGAGAAGAGAATCTTAATTGATGAAAGGTTGTTATTTCTATCTGTTTCACAATTTTGGTCTTCTCTTTTCTAATTGGAAGTTGGGAAGAAATAGTAGGGACCTTCTATAAAGTAATCTAAGCATGCTAGCTTTATTCCTTGTTTTCATTATTCCTGGTAAACCTGCTTGTTCCGAGTCTTGATATAATTTGATTAGCAACATATGTAGCAACCAAATGCCTGACATTTCATTATTCCTGATAAGCCTGCTGGTTATGTTGCTTGATATAATTCGATAAATGACTAGCAACTGCCAAAGGTACATGATAGCTATTATTTTCATTATTTTAGTTAGATTATCATTTATATGAGCTATCTGTTTTTTGGGTGCGGTGGAGGCTTTCTGCCATGTCTATATCCATTTCTTACTTTGATATAAAATTGTGTTCTTTGTTTGTCACAACTGGGTTCTTGGCAGTAAAGTTGTTAACACGTCTTCATTTTCCTTTGCAGTTTCTTTACTTGGTTCAATAGTGAAAAGAACAGAAGTTTTGCTCATGGGGCTATGGACGAGGTATAATTGTTCCACTGGCTCGTGCTAAACCAAGATTGTTTCAAACTTTGTTTAGCTGTGAATTATTTGCACCAGAATTTTGGAATTTCCTATTTTGCTCTGTGAAGATGTTCTCTGAGAACTTTATTTGCACAGGTGGCAGATGTCATCAAGGAAGATCTGTGGCCTAATCCTTTGAAGTACTTCAACAATGTTAGTCCTTCTATTGTAATAAGTGGTTTACTTTATTTCTGTTGTATATCCTAATACCTTGTCCTCTCAAACATCTCATTTGCAGGAATTTGAAGAAGAATTAGAGCTACTGGATGACGATGACGAGGTAATCCTACCTCACATTTGTAAATATATAAGTGTGATATATTATCAGTGTGCTCACAATGGTTACTCCCAGTACAACATTGCATGACATCCTTTCTTATACTGGTGATATTTTAACTTTTCAGTAAGGTTATTTTAGCATTTTTTTTGTTGTGCTTGACTGCTAGGTGAATTATTACTGTTGAACTTTAACCATTGTATATCTGTATTTATCCTTCACTCGCAACATTTTTAGGGATCTGATGATGACGATGACGACGAGGAGGATGGAGAGAACTGAGCTCTCTTTCATGTCAGATTCAATTGGCTTGGACAACTTATGTCTGCAGAAAGCGGAGACCGGGCCTCCTGGAGGGCTGAAACAGCAGGGCGTCCCCTTTTGCGGCGTTTTGGTGCTCGACTTAGCTGGCAGTGTAGGGACTTGCTCCGAAAAACTTTGTTCTATGGAGAAATAACTCATACATTTGAAGTTCAATAGATGATTTTGTTGCATGCGAGATCGAAATGTAGCGTGTTGTTTGGAAGTGCTATTTACCTTGCCGTTGGATTTGTGTTTATAACGCTATATATAGAGTGATCAAATTAAATTTTGCAGCCTCTCACGCGCCGACTGCCAGAGTTAATTTTCCAGAAAAGTAAAGAACATGGCCGGTCCTTAAAGTTGAAGCGTGATGTCACTTAGGTTCATAATTTCATAATTTTGTAAAATCAACATTAAGGTCCATGAATTTGTTTAAGTGAATTATTACGGTTCAAAGCACGTCTGACCGGATTGACCGTCCAACGTGGCAGTCTAGCTTGACTGCATATTTGTATTTAGGCCCTTTTGTGCCCGATCCACCTCTTATCCCCTAAATATTTCCCTCTTTCCTCTCATTCTAGGGTTTTGATGGCAGCGTCGACTGAGGCGGCGATTAGGGCGGCGCAAGTGGCGCCGACGAGGGAGGCGGGTACGGCAACGATAATGATGACGACGAGGGAGGCAGGTACGGCGGCGGCGGGTTCGTGAAGTGTGTTGGTAAGGGCGCCCATGGCTACTCGAAGCAGCGGATCTTCTTCAAGTGCCCAGAGGAAAAGGCCCGATCTTCCACTGATTCAGTGCCCTTGCTGCGGCATGAAGAACATCGTGGAGCTCACTGCAATGACACATGCTAATCGGGATCCCATTTCTTTCGCATTTCCTGACCATGTGGCAAAGCTGATTTGGTTTTGGGTTTTTTTTTGCCTTCCTTCTTGTTATGAACTTGACAGTGGTTGTAATTGATGAATGTGTGTAGAAGGATGGTTTTGGATGCAGTTTCTGGTATTGAGAAAATGGGTACATGAAGTATCTTGAGAGGAATGGCTTTATTGGTGAAAAGGAGCCCGCAGATGTGAAGCAGGTTCCACTGAAGAAGAAAGCTGTGAACAATGTAGATGGTAGGGAAGATGAAGTGAAGAAGCTAATGTTATATCTAGTTTCTATTGGGCTGGAGATAGTTCTGATCCTGAAGTGCATGCTTTTGGGTTGTATTTTAGTTGTTGCTTTAGTTTGTTTGGTGCTTACTATATGGCTGAAGTAGTAGGAGTTTTTTTAAAAAATAATATTGTTTAAATGGAAAATTGCAAAACTAGTGGGCCTTTGCAGAAAATCGCGGAAATGTGGGCCTGTCGAACCACGGCGATTTGACAGGGCCCAATCGAACGTCGGACCGATAACAGGCCGGACCGATCGAACGACCGCGTTTCGACTGGGCCCTGTCGGCACGCGGCATGTCGACAGGCCGGGGCGCCGGCCCAGTCGAACTCCGGCCGTTCGACAGGCCGGGCCGCCGAACCAGTCGAACATCGGCCGTTCGAAACGATTTTCGGAATTTTCGAAAATAGACAGAACCAATTTTCGCTTCTGCAAATTTTTGGCCCTATCCGAAAGTGATTTTTGGAATTTCCGAAAATAACCGATAAACAAAATAAGGTTATGTAAATTAATAAATTACAAATGGATATATCTAAAATTATTAAATTACAACTCCGATATGTTTATCCAAATATGCAGTTACAAATGTGTATGTCAATTATAATAAATTACAATTATAATAACAACTTATAAATTATAATTAATCAATTATAAAAATTTCTCTCATTATTTCTTTACTAACAACTTAAAAACAATTCTTACCAAATTAAAAAAAAAGTTTTGTACATTACTAAATTAAAAATGGATATATCTAAAATTAATAAATTAAAAATCCGATGTGTTTCTCCAAACATTCAATTCAAAATGGGTATTAATCAATTATAACAAAATTATATTTACAAAAACTACTTACAAACTTAATTATGAAAACAACATACAAATTATAATTAATCAATTATAAAATATATGTCATCAATTAATTTTTAACAAGTTAAAAACAACTCTTAACAATTTAATTTGTATTTATAACAAAAAAAATACACTTAACAAATAAAAAAAAAAGGCCGGCCGGCCCGGCCTGTCGAACGGCCGACGTTCGACTGGTTCGGCGGCCCGGCCTGTCGAACGGCCGGAGTTCGACTGGGCCGGCCTGTCGAA
>BDMV01000004.1:25268210-25491272 GCA_008326285.1 Oryza officinalis | reverse complement strand
GGAGACACGACGAAGTAGCGCCGCAGCCCGCGAACGGAAACTGCGAAGGACGGACGCCACGTCGTCCTACCTGACGTGCTGAGGCCTCGTCTCCAGTCTCTGTAGCAATGTGTTGGACTCAGCGTAAACGTGTTTCACAAACTCGGCCTATTGAACGAATAGGGAAGGGCGTTAAAACAATTGAACGTATTTCACATTTAATGATAATCAACGAAAACAACGACATACCATTGAGTTGTACGCAGCTTGAGGTTGTGGTGCAAACGTGTCCGTGATCGACACCTGGTGAGGGAGAGACGTATCCCCTTGTCGCGGGAAACACCTCCAACGCATAACACTACGGTACCAACGAAGGTATTGTCCGTACGAAGCTCCGTCGTCTGGAGGTGTTTGGAGAACCAAGTGCTCCGCCACATGTTCCCACTCCGCAACCGTTGGCGCGATCGTCCGAACAATGGTCCCCTCGTGGGACAGACCGAGTCCCTTCCGAGTGTACCTACGTAGGATGTAATGAGCATGTAAGAAACGTATACAATGGGGTAAAACACACTACTTGCCTATAACATTGTCGGACAAGTACTTACTTGTGGAGGCTAACAGCTAGAGAGCGTCCACCTCTCGGAGGGTAGTCTTGGTACATGCCGAGCTGTTTAAGTACCCTTTGCACGTGGTACGGCTCGACGTGCACGTCCAGCACTAGGTGACAAGTGGTCCTCCAGAGCTCTGCGTCGCGCGTGCAGAGCTCTGCAAGACCGTGCGGTGCCCGCTCGACGACATCCCGATGCGTGTACGGGGTCCATCGAACCCGGTCGGGCGTAAGCTGATCGAAGTCCGCCACGAACTGTGTGTACACGCGACGTGTCGTTCCGCTCACCCACCTCGGCTGCAAAAACATGAAATATGTGATTAGTGCCCGTAAATCGAGATAAAGCGTAGAATAAGAAAGTGTTAGGAAAAATGCATTGCAATGTACAATTTACCTCGCGGTGTATCCACAGCGATCCCATGGTGGGACGATCGTCTATGTCTTCAAGTCCAGACTTGTACATCTCATCGACGCCGTAACTTGCGTACGACTCCAGGTGTGGCCTTCCAATGTCAAAGCGCTCATGCGCCCATAACATTAGAAGCAGAGGGCATCCTGTCAGAGAACTGGCCTTGCCGTTCCTGTTGCAAGCATCGCATAGACCAGCGTACGTCGCCGCAAGAACAGCCGACCCCCAACTGTACTGCGGAATCTCCTCTACAGGTAGCTCGGCGATCTGCTCCGCGTAGTGGATGAAGTGCTTGTCCACGGAGTCAGCGTGAGTCCCTGTGAACATCACCCACCCAAACAACCACAGTAGATACGCGAGTAAGTGTCGGCGCACTACCCAGTCCTCCTGATCCTCTGGGAACACCTCCTGGTGGAACTGGTGCAACCAACTCCTCGTGGGCCCATGCCCATCTGTGAGATCCTCCAGCGGAGCAGGCACCACTCCACCAAAACTGGCCAACAGATCATCCGCCCATCCAGCGTGGACCTGTGTCGGGCCAACCGCTGCACCCGCTATCGGTAGACCCAACAAAAAAGACACATCCTGCAGAGTGGGTACCATCTCTCCAACTGTCAGGTGAAAGGTGTGTGTCTCTGGCCTCCATCTATCCACCAAAGCACTCGGCAAGGCCGCATTGATGTTGATACGGGGTGACCTTCCACGTGAAGGCTCAACCAAGCGTGCGAAGGTCAACAACCCAGCGGCTCTCAACCTGTTACATGTTACAAAGGAATAATTAGCAATGCGAGAAAATTTAAATGACAGCACGAGGTGACAAATGGTTTTGCACATACCTTGGAACCCAACGAGGATCGATACGCCAATACTGATCCGGTCCCCGCATCTTCAGCACGTTGCAGAACGTCCCCTGACTCAGTCGTCTCGAACGGTGATGTTTATCGATCACCTCGTCGATCAGCGATACGTCATCCCTGGCAGCCATATCTGCAAAATGCATGATTACCAGTGTCGTGAGCAGCATAAATGAATTAAAAAATGACAAAATGCGCGTGCAAATTTATGCAAAGCGAAATTTTAATAGCAGAAGTCAAATACTGATAAAATGATGTGGACACACTGCAAAACTTTAAATGAATATAATGTTATGCAACGCGATAGTATCATCGTACAGGTTACATACTAACAAGTTCAAGTGAACACACTGTAGAACTGGTAAATACAAATATTACAAGACGAATAACTAAGGATTATTTCTCGAAGTCGACCTCCGCCCTGCAACACGCCGAGTATCGCCACCTTCTGCATCTTTGCCTACGTCGTACATGCTGCAATCTTTACGGCTATGGTCTCCGCCGCATACAATGCAAGCCTTTCGACGTCGCGAACGGGTGTTCGTTTCAGCTTCATCCATGTGGTTCTTGATTCGTCGGGTCTTGCGACGCCCTTTCGTGGCAACTAGCAAATTTGAGTCAGGCACCCACTTGGCTTCCCCTGGGGGTGGGCGAGTGAAATCACATACCGCACGCCAACCACGCAATTCACCGCGCCAGGTCTTCTCCCATGCTTCCTTACTAAAGTAGGGCGAGACGAATATGTTAGCATCGACACCACCTTTTGCGGAAGCGGCAAGAACATGAGAGCATGGCAGATGTCGAAGAAAAGGCTTGTTGCAGTTGCATTTGCAAGCATGATAGTCTGGCCACAAGGTGCACTCCAATGTGATGTCCGTACTCCCAATACCGACACCACTCTTGTCACGCAGGCGTACCTCAAACAGCAACTCCCTATTCCCAGCAGGCCAGACCCTGTGCATTCCGCCCTTCTTGTTTTTCTCCTCCATGTACAGTGTGATAGCGGGGCTATACCTTACATGAGGATTGACAAGGTTAAGACTAGCCATGGCGTATCTTTTACAAAGATACTTCTGTGTACCCCTTGTGATACCCTCCAGGATAGCAACAAGTGGTGAAGGACGTGTATTTTTCATCACCCAGTTGTACACTTCAGCAAGATTTGTTGTCATCACACCATACCGTGAACCATTGGTGTCATACAACAATGACCACTTTTCCCTTGGCTCATGCTCTATCCAGTCAGTGAAGCACTTTGTAGCCCTCCCCCGCTTCCTACATCGAGTGACAGATGGTGATTCGTTTGGAACGGGATCCAGGCCTTCCAGCTCGTCTTGTCGGGCAACAACTGGTTTTTTTCGAACCTCTTGCATGTGAGTAGTGGTCAACCGATCCAGCTGTTCCCATATGGCGTCGAACTTTCTTTGCTGATTCTGCTTGCACAACTTTTTGAACAGGTCCATTAACCTCTTGCTCCTGAATTGTCTGTAAAAATTTGCACCGAGATGTCGCATACACCATCTGCTATGCAAATCTGGCCAGGAAACCTCATCAGTTACATCTTCCTTTAGCTGCTGCACCGCTGATAGAATGCCGGCATGTCGGTCATGCAGAACACACACATTTGGTCTGTTTTGAACAACACACCTTTTAATGTGACGCAGGAACCATAGCCAGCTCGATGTGTTCTCGCTTTCAACAAAAGCGAAGGCAACAGGGACGACATGGCTATCAGCGTCGACTCCGATTGCGGTTAAAATAGTTCCCCTATACTTGCCTGTCATAAAAGTACCATCAACACATAGCAACGGAATGCAATTTCGGAAGGCCTCTATCATGCACCCAAATGACCAAAATGCACGACGAAGGACGTTTTTCCCATTGTCAGCAACCTCATCAAGAATAGCCATATGTGTGCCCGGGTTTCTGGCCTGCAACACCTCCAAAACTGGGGGAAGGTTGTGGTATGAATCTTCGTAACTTCCAAATCTCATCTCCAGTGCTTTCTGCTTACCCCTCCAAGCCTTGTCGTACGATATCTCATACCCGTACTCTTTCTCCACGTCATGCATTATTGTGAACGGCGACAAGGAGGTTTTTTTAACAACCTTCGAATAAACCATTTGTGCCACGAATGCAGCCGTCATGTTCCTGTGTACCAAAGGGGTTTTGTCCAACAAACATGTATGCTCCTCAACCCTTGAAGCTACCCATAAGTTGTCATGTTGTGCCTTGTAACCATGCACTCTCCAAGGGCATCCGGGCTTCGTGCACTTCACGTCATACGTCGTCCGATTTGAAACCTTCACCCTGAACTCCCGCTTCTGCAGAAAAGCCCACCTCTTCACCGCGTCTTGTAGGTGCCCTTTGTCGTGAAACATCTGTCCAACTTGCACCTTCTTACAATCATATCGCCAGTGGGCATCTAAACCATCGTTAACCCCCAGACGGCTCATCGATATGGTCGTCCAATCTTCAGGTACGTTGGCTTCCTCGTCCCACTGTGCTGTATCTTGCCCTTCCATCACGAACGAAATATATTCCTCGTTCTCCAGTTCCATTTCTTCCACTACCGCATCGTTCTCCTCCGCAGCATCAACAGCCAAAGGTGAGTCCGGCTCATCATCATCCAACTCGTTAGGCGGACGATTGCCACCAGGCACAACTAAATCTACCGGTGCAGTAACCTCCTCCACTGCATCCTCTTGCCCACTCATGTAAATATTAATCTCTTCCACGATATGAGTTTGATCCACCTCCGTGCGGCTGGTCTCGCCGGTTCCAACAACATCTGTTTTCTTTTGCACCAATATTGCCAGGCTATAACTTTTCTCTCTTACTTTAGCCACAAATTTTCTCCAACTCCTGGTAGATGCAAGGTCTACTACCCTCCACTGCCATCCGTATTCACCCCTTACTGGCCACACGGCTTTTATGATTAATTTCTCCATCAAAGGATCTATCTCGAACATATTATGCAGCCACCCTAGCACATCGTTCAAAACCAACTGGCCTGGTGTATTTAGGGTAGTATCAACGAATGCATATACGGTCAAATCGACCCCGCTATCACAAAGTTGTATTGGAGCGTCGCCATAATACACCCGAACGGGCATATCACCTGACATCCTGAAATAGCATGCCAATTGCTATTAATACGCTTACCTGAACGGCAACATCACCTGACTACCCATAAAGTGTCGCATGCTCTATGCGTACATTATTGCTGTAACGTATTTTCAACTATATCTCGTTACTTCAATATAAGTTCCATTCGATTTTAACTAATAATAAAAGTATAATACCTCCATTCGATTTTAACTAATAATAAACGTATAATACCTGTACTAACATCCAACAATAATTAACCAAAAAAATTACCGTCGTCTAAGGGATTACAAATTTATACCTTCGCTGTCGTTCCTCTTTCCTGCGTACTTGCGCACGTCTCCTTTCAAACCGCGTAATTATTCCCTTCGGCCGAATGGCACAGCTCTGCACTAATTTTGACTACTTAAATATAACATCAAATTGCTTAACATTACAAAATTGCTAATCACCTCAGCAAACATATACTAACTTTAAATTATTTGCAACATACAACTAAATAACTGTATATACTAACATTAAACAATGACAAATGGTTCACACATTATATATACTAACATTCAACAATGTCTAACGATTTACACATTATACGTACTAGCATCAAAATAACAAATAACAAGTCTCGTAATAGCATTGATATTTACAACTTAACATAGGGATTAATTATACCTTAATCACCGCAGCTGCTTTTGGGCGTCACCTTCTCTTTCCTTCTAGTGCTGCTACCTTCGCAACGATGACACACCACGGCAGCAAGCACCGGCGGTGGACGCGACAACAACCTTCGCACTCGGGAGAAAACAACTGCTCCCAGCAGCAGCAAGCATCAACGAGTGAGGAAGGAGAAGGCAGCAGCACGCAGCAGGCAGCAGCAGCAGCAAGCAGCACTCGCAGCAGCAGCAGCAGCAGCACTCGCAAGCAGCAGCAGCAGCAGCAGCAGCAAGCAGCAAAGCAGCGAAGTGAGGAAGGAAAGCAGCAGCAGCGAAGTGGTCCAGAGGAAGAAAGGAAGGCAGCAAGCAGCAAAGGACCTGTCGAACGGCCGTATGCCGACAGGGGCAACGTGTCGACCTGCCGCTGGTCGACAGGCGCGGCGCGGGTCGCTGTCGGCCGCCCGTTGTTCGACAGAGCTGGGCCGCGCGCGGTTGGTGGGCCCTGTCGAACTGCGGGAGTTCGACAGGCCCCCTATCGATCTGCCGCAAGCCGACAGGCCCCTGTCGATGGACCCCTATTCGACATGTCGGGCTATCGTTTCCCCCCCATTCGACAGGCCCACATTTCCGCAAATTTATGCAAAGGCCCACTAATTTTGCGATTTTCCATTTAAACAATATTATTTCTAAAAAAAACTCGCTGAAGTAGTTACCTGGATGTAATAAGATGAGGATTATGGATGGATTATGTAGTTGTATTTGTTTGAATGTAGGTTTGTACAGTCAATATGGAAATGACAATTATTTCAGTATGAAAGCAATTCTTTTGTGGAGTTTATGATTGCAAATTGCAGATTTATAGTAGCAGTTTATATATGCAAACTGAGGAGATATTTGTGTGGAGTTAACGATTGCATTTCAGTACTAAAATGACATTCACTACATTATTGTCAATAAAGACAGTTGCATAAAGTCAGTGGCAGTTATAAATTGACAATATTGCATCCATAAATTTAGAGGAATAAAATCACAGGTTGTCATACAGAGAAAAATTAGTGGGAGAAAGTCACAGGTTGAAGATGTTAGTTTCAGTGGGAGAAAATAGAAGTTTGCATCGACATACTTCTTTGCATCCAGGCAAGTTCAAGCAGCAAAAGACAATCCCAGTTAGAACCACTTATATTCCTATGATTCCTATGACAAGTAGCAAAAGACAAGTTCAATCACCAAAAGACATGAGACTGGTGGCTAGCAAAAGTATTTCTATTCCTACTTGGTATGTGATATGGACACCGGTGAGGCATTTTCCTTCTTTGCAAATCAAGCCTTCTTCTTCTTTGTAGGTGAGGCATTCTTCTTCTTTGCAGGTGAGGCCTTCTTCTTTTTTGCAGTAGGAGCATTGTCCTTCTTGTTGCCAGCTGCAGTCTTCCTCCTTTTTGCAATAGCAGCTCGACCTTGTTTTGTTGCAGTAGTCAATGGCACTGCTCTGGCCACAGGTTTGTTTTGCTGGATGAAAACACAGTCTGATAATGGTCCAAGCTATTGAGTAAGCTAGCTACGCTGTGATGACTACAACATAAGGCTCAGTTAGCTAGGTTTGAGAAGTGGCAATTGTAAAACAATTAGTACCTACAATAGAAAATATTCAGTTAGCACAATACCTCTGCCATCATATGATCCAACATGGTGTCATTGGCATGTTGGATTGTTGAGTCAGCACCATGTTGTGGTTCAATTAACTCCTACATCAGTTTTTAGAACACATAAAAATGGAAGAAAAAAGTGCAATTAAATGGATCTGATAGTTTAAGGCTACAGACCTGTGTGATTGTAGGCTCCTAGTTGGCCTCAACTGGATCACTTATTGTTCTTTTTGTAACCTTCATCTTTGGCTTTATCCCCTCTTCCTCAACTGACAACCTTTCTTGTTGTGATTAGGTTCATGACAATGGCTGCAGTGAAGAGTTACTCCATGCTTGCTGCAGTAATGTACAGCTGGTATTAGACCCTGCATGATACAGACAATGACATGATTAATAGCCTGCAAATTGATCTAAAAATTGCTCATGTGGTTAGGTTGAGAGCTTACTTTTGTTTGTCTATCATAATAATCCATGGAGAGGTGTTCACAATCCTCAATTCTACCTTCAAAGTATGCGAAAACCATGCCCATGTGCTGAAAGATTCCACTTCTACAACAGCCATTACAATGGGGAATATGTAGACACCTACCCCAATCTCGAGAATCAATATTGTCGAACCAGTCTACTTTGTCATCCATATATGTGCGGTTCACTCCTATACCACAAAAAAACCCCATGATGAAACTCAATTGAGAAATACTTTGATCCAGGACCTAGATAGTGCACAAATTCAAACAACATACTAAACCCTACATTACATCACAATTACTAAAAAATCACAGCTTTACCACCGCAAAATCAACTAACCGAATGCTAGATGAAACCCTAGAAAAAACTGCAACAGACAAAAACTCCCAAATTTCTTAAACAACCAAACTTCACTACCACAGTTTTCACTGGAAAAAAATGAAAGGGGATAAAAAAAGGACGATGACACTCACTATAAACCGGCGTCGGTGTGCCTTCATCTCGCAAAGTAAGGTCCATCTCGCGCCTCGACGCCTCCGATGATGCCACCGCCTTCAGCCTATCGACTGGCGACCCAACGAACCCGTCGCCGCCATACCCGCCTCCCTTGTCGTCGCTGTCGTCTTCGTCGCCGTACCCGCCTCCCTCGTCGGCGCTGCCCGCGCCGCCCTAATCGCCGCTGCCACCAGAACACTAAAAAGAGGGGAAAGAGGGAAAGATTTGGGGGAGAAGGGGGTGGATCGGGAGCGGAGGGGCCTAAATACAAATATGCGGCCACGCTGGATAGCCACGTGGGACGGTTAACCCGATCAGATGTGCTTTGCACCACAATAATTCACTTAAACAAATTCATGGATCTTAATGTTGATTTTACAAGATTATGGACCGACACCACGCTTCAACCGATCGTGTACCGATCGTGTACTTTACTCTTTCGAGAATACCTGAATCTAAATGGTACCCTTGCCTTTTTCTCTGTTCTGAGTTTCCTGCGCGGCGTAACTGGAGCATTCTAGGTTCCAAACTGAACAATGCTATTTTTGTTACACTAAGAAGCCTGCTTGGAATGTGCGGCAATTTGGTCACTATTTTTGAGACTATCTATATATTTATCGACAATTTTTCTTCTAGAAATTTATCCGATGTAAATATAATACAATAGTAGTGCAATTACATTGTAACTTACATGTAACTATAATGTAACTGGTATGTAACTTTTATATAATTTTAAAACCATTAGATGTGCTTTAAGATTCGTGCAAGTGGAGAAGAAAAATTCACAACACACAAGTGAGGGGATTTAGTCCCACGACCTCCGCTTTGCGAAAATAGCATGTTATCTCAAGATTTTTGAAAGTTGTATTATAGTTATATATAAATTATGATGTAATTACACTACAATTACATTTTATTTCCATCTGCCAAATTAATATATAGCAAATATGCTATTTTTTGCAGGAACCAGTTGAATTCCGGCGGCCTCTGCCGCGTGAGATGGGCCACTGGCTTCCGGCCCGTCCGGGCCTGCGAGAGTGCCCGCTCCTCCCTGCCTGCGCCGCAGCAGAGCAACCGGCACTACCGAACCGCTCGGCGTAGCATCCACGCAGCGCAGGGGAAGGAAAGCGCGGCCGCCGCGCGTGAGATCGACGCGCGGCGACTTCGCCACCCTCCCTATAAAGCGCTGCCCCAATCGCGAAGCCCACCGACTTCCTCCTCTCCACCCCTCCCACCACCTTCTACGCTCCAGAAGCTTCGTTTCGCTTTGCTTTCTCGTTTGATCTCGGGCTCCGGAGGAGCGGAGGATGTCCGGCGAGAGATGCGTCGGGCGACCGCTGTTCGGCGGCGCCATCTCCAGCACCTTCCCCGTCCGGTTCCAGGTACTCCTTGCTTGCACCGTGGCGAGGCGGCGGCTTCTCGTCCCTTCACACTGTACTGCTCTTACCCCCGTTTTGGTTTTGGTCAGGATGTGAGCAACATCAGGGAAGTCCCCGACCATCAGGTTCGTGCACCTCTCGCTTTTGATCCCTTTTGAGTTTGGTTTGTGTTCGGAGAGTTTCTGCGGGTGGCTGATGCGTGTGCTTGCTTGGGTTGGGTTTGCTGCGCAGGAGGTGTTCGTTGACCCGGCCCGCGACGAGAGCCTCATCTTCGAGCTGCTCGACCTCAAGGGCGAGGTGGAGGACGGCGGCAGCGCGCTCTGGTTCCTGCGCGACATCGCCAACGAGCAGGACGCGGGGGACAACTTGGTGAGGATAACCTGCTGTGCTTCAGCATACTACTTCGCCATACATTAGAGTTAGGAGTCGATGTAATGTAATCAGGAGTTCCTGACTGTTTGTGTTAGCGATTCGATGGCTTGTGCCTTTAAACTGTGTAAATTTCATGTTTGTTGGCTAGGTGGTTGAGCATTCTGGGACGATCGAGCTAGGTGGAATGCGATTTGGAGATGCTCCTGCAGTGGCTGGAACTGTAGTTGGTCAGCTGGTAAGATTATTTACTCTTATGTTCTGCTTTTCCATCTCCATATTATCCTGCTCCTTGCGATAAATCAATATCCAGCCCATTAGATTTTTGCCTTCTCTTTCATCAATACAAATATATGATGGCACAATATTGCTGGACTTGTTTAGGTGTAGGTGATCATACAATGATGTATGGATAAGAAAAATCAACACAAACTTCATACTGGGCTACTGGCACATCTGCACATTACAGAGAATGGGAACAGATTTTGGTAGCAATTGGCATGCCTAAGAAAAATAACAATGATGTATGGATAAAGATTAGGGATTACTGGACGTTTGTGTTGGTTGAGCTGTAGGTGGGCTCAACCATTCTCATATAATTGATGACCCCTATAGATCATAGTGTTGGAGGTATATGTTAGGTTCTACATCCTTCTCTTTTCAGATAAGAAGTAATGCAGATGTCTAAGTGGAAAATAAACTGTTCTTAGTATGGGAGAAATTTTACAATCAAGAATCCTCCATAACAGAAATAGATCCATGAAACATTATGATTTGTGCAAAATTATCGAACTGCTGTGTATCATGATTTTATTAACTCTGGTAGTTCAGTTCATTGATGCACATCGATATTTGATAGTTTGGATATGCTGTATAATCAAAACTGGATGGTGAATTGACCAGGAAAGTGCAAAATCTTGTGCTTGATTTTCTTCATTTCTGTAGGCTATCTCAAAAGGAAGGCAAAGCAGAGAAGCACAGAACATTGTTCGAGTGAGTGCAACCATTCCTTCATTAGTATAGTAAAGCAGGAAAATTTTGAAATCCTGGTTCTTCAAACTGAGTTCTGGATTGCCTCTTGCAGCTTTACTTGGCCAATATACGCCTAAAGAACGCAGCAACTGATGTAGTTATTTCTGCATATGAGCCACTGTTGATAAAGTAAGTCCAGTAGATCACTGTCACATATACTCTCTATTAGACAGGTCATTTCTATTAGTTTGTACTTTAGCATGGTTAAACTCATTTGGACTTCCCATCACAGAAACTACTGTTCAGTGTCATCTGTTGGTCATAGCTTCTCTAATATTTAATTATGCGTTCTAATAACTACGGATTGTCTGTATCGGTCTTTCCTTTTAAAAGTTTGTTGCATCTTGACATGTTTGTAGTGACTAGTGAGTGTCAATATTCTTGTTTGGTGACACATGCTTACTGTTTAGTAACACACTGGTGCTTACAAAATGAAACAACCCTATTGTGGTCAGCTTGATCTTTGACTTTTCTTGTCATACTAAATGCTAGTGCACTGGTATGGATAGTTAAAAAGTTCGAAACTAGATTTGCAGTTAAACGCTGATAAACAACATTAGGTGGTAATGTTAGATTATTGTAGGTTAATCAAAACTTGATTATGCCTTTTCTACCCTTCTGTATCAAAGTTCACAGCATAATCCTGCAGATATTGCTTTTTTTTCTGTAAAATGAGAATTTGATGTTGTTGTTTCTGTTGCTATTATTCAGCCCCTTGAGTGAAAGCGCTAGGGCAGTTGCAGCCGGTCCAGCAGTACCAGCAGAACAAGCAGGATGCTTACCAATGTCTGAGATCTTCAAGCTCGCTGTGATGAACTTCAATGTCCATGACTGGAATCTTTTCAATGGCAGCAGTTGAAACAGGGTGGATGGTTTATCATAGTACCACTACTGAGCATCGCAGGAATTTTTCCTTGGCCTAGTATCTGAGCATTATCTTAGATCGGCAACATTCGTTTTGTTAATGAAGTGCTATCATCAGACTCCTGTTGAACTTCAGTATGTCTATCAAGTTAGCTATGAGTTCTGGACTTTTTCATTACGTCATTTGAGTCCACAGGTTCGAAAAGTTCCTCCTGAAATCAATTGGATTTCCGAAGGAAAATGTCGTCCTCTCTGCATTGTATGGACTGGAATATTTGTCCTACACAGTACCATATATTCTTGATCCTTGCTCATTGCAACAAGCACCAAGGATCAGGATGACGAACATGTGAACTATGAGGTCCCAAATGAACACGACCCACGTTGACCATGTCATCGTCCATTTGGATTGGGGCAATTGGATTCAGCCATTCATCGCGCATTTGACTCATCGTCTCCTGATCGTGGTAAGATCTTGTACTCTGGTCACCGTTAAATTTTGTATCTAAAGGCGGTCTTGCTCCTAATTCATTACGTATTTAATTTCCCCGTGAGTTTTACCTTTAAAAATCTTTTACATTTCACATGTTATAAGTTGATTAAGATTCATGCATCACAGAAAAACTAACAAAAAGGGTCCCAAGCAACATGCTGAAATTCTATACCAGAACCTGGCAACCGGTAGTATATACTGTATTACACATGAACATTACACAGCGGTTGCGATTTCCATTTGCCGGAAGTCGATAATAATCCGTGCCGAACAGTGAAAATCAGAGGAGGAAGGGAAGAAAAGGAAAGAAAGAAACAAGAAACTGTGTTGGGTGCTCGAAACTTCGAAATTCTCATTACAAAGGATCGAGAAGAAGGAAGAAGAAGTCTGGGGAAAATTTTGGAGCGAGGTGGAGTTACAAAGGCAGCAGCAGCGGCGTCTACGTTCACTTCCACTGGTTGGCGACGATGTCGGCGAGGTCGACGACCCTCTGCGAGTATCCCCACTCGTTGTCGTACCAGGCGATGACCTTCACCATGTCGTCGCCCATGACCATGCTGAGCGACGCGTCGATGGTGCACGACACGTCGGAGCACCTGAAGTCGACGGACACGAGCGGCACGTCGCAGACCTCGAGGATGCCCTTGAGCTCGTTGGCGGCGCTGTCGCGGAACGCCTGGTTCACCTCCTCGGCGAGGGTCTTCTTGGACACCTGCACCACGAGGTCGACCACGGACACGTTCGGCGTCGGCACCCGGAGCGCGATCCCGTTGAGCTTGCCCTTGAGGTTTGGGAGCACCAGCGCCACGGCCTTGGCCGCGCCGGTGGACGTCGGCACGATGTTGAGCGCCGCCGCACGCGCGCGCCGGAGGTCACGGTGGCTCGCGTCGAGCAGCCTCTGGTCACCGGTGTAGGAGTGGGTGGTGGTCATCGTCCCCTTGATGATGCCTGCGCCATTGCCACATCGCCATAAATTGGTTAAGCATCAGAGAGAGAAAATTTGGTCGAGGATCGCTGATGCGTGTGCTCACGTACCGAACTTCTGGTCGAGGATCTTGACGAAGGGGGCGAGGCAGTTGGTGGTGCAGGAGGCGTTGCTGATGATGGGCTCGTCGGGGCTGTACTGATCGGCATTGACGCCGACGACGTAGGTGGGGATATCACCCTTGCCGGGGGCGGTGATGAGCACCTTCTTGGCGCCGGCCTGGATGTGCTTGCCCGCGCCGTCGCGGTCGACGAAGACACCGGTGCCCTCGATGACGAGGTCGATGCCGAGCTCGCCCCACGGCAGGTTGGACGGGTTGCGGTCGGAGACGACCTTGATCACCTTGCCGTCGACGGAGATGGCGTTGTCGCCCTCGGGCTTGACGTCGGCATCGAAGATCCCCAGCGTGGAGTCGTACTTGAGGAGGTGCGACGCCTGCTTCACGCCTCCGGTGTCGTTGATGGCGATGACGTCGAGCGGCGAGCTGTCGCCGCGCCCGTGCCAGCACCGCAGGAAGTTGCGCCCGATGCGGCCGAACCCGTTGATCGCCACCTTCAGCTTCGCCTCCGTCGGCGCCCGCCGCGCGCCGCCGCTCGTGCCAACCTGCGCCCGCCGCAACACAAACATCACCACCGCGCGTCACACACACGCCTTGATGCAACAAAGTTTTCCGGTGCATTGCTTCACGCACGTACCGCGTGGGTCCTGAAGGAGACCGCGTTCATGAAGTCGTCGGAGGTGGCATTCCGCCGCAGCGGCAGCGACGACGAGCTCCTCAGCCCGGAGAACTCCGACAAGCCGCCTCCCTGCCCACACCCACCAGCCACAAATTTACAGAGCTATTCTTGCAACCAAGACACGAGCAGTAAGTAAGCAACTAACCAAACTTACCTGGAGTGGCACGGTGGCGGCGGAGAGCATGGGCGACGCCATGTCCGACGATCAGATCAAGAAGAAGAATGCAGCAGCAGCAAGCTAGGACGGCGAGGCCAGAGAGTGTGTATATATGAGTGTGGGATTGGGCGCGCCAGGGGTTTGTGGTGCGCGGTGCAGCGGGGTGCCATCGTGAGGCCCGGATTGGGCGAGAGATGAGATTTCGGATAGCCCAACGTATGGCTCCCAGCGTTCTCGCACAGCCATCGCGTCACCCACACAAACACATGTGTGTCACACACATCTCGCCGTTCAGTTCAGCTGCTCCATCCATTATGTGTCCGCTGTTTTTTTTTTCCCTCGGTGATTCTTGTAGCGGTGAAGAGCTGACCTTTCCAGCCTTTCAGGTAGTGATACTGTACGCGGTGCATGAGAGGCTGGTGGCCTCTCTGCGACGCAGGCGGTGATGGCTACGCAGTTGATGGATATTCGTCGTTCGATTCTGTCATTCTGAGGAGGTCGAGCTCGCTTTCGGAGGTAAAAATGCCAAGGTTGGCTGCTCGTGGACAAAGCGCTAGCTCTTGCGAATGTGAGATTGGCAGATTGCGTCGGTAAACGATGGGCGATGGGGCGAGGATTTGCGAGATATGGCCGTGCGGGCTCGCGCCTGCTGCAATGCAGCTTGCGGTGGCCCTTGTCCCCAGTCCATCATCAGTTCAGTCGCCCGGATCCTCTTGTTTTTCTGAGGCCTGAGTAAGCCAACATCCACGTCGCTCTCCGGTCTCAGCCAACGTAGTGCCGTTCTTACGTTCCGGGATATTCAGAAATTAAGATTTCCTAGGGTGCCCACGTTGCCGCTGCCATTCTTTTTTTCTTTCCCTGTTAAACTGAAAAACACGTGCGTACACTATACTAACATATTCAGATACTAACATATTCAGGGATACACCCTAACACACATATAAAAATCAGAGACAAACGATAAATCCTCAACTTCACTAAATTTCTATTAGAAACATGTGTGTGATGTATGATATCCGCTAGTCATGCACCCATGACTAGCGGTTAAAAAAAACTCAAAGCCGGTAGCTCTGATCGGCTTGAACTCGTAGTCATAACAAACCAAGCCGAGCTAGCCTTTAACTCATATGCTTAATAAGCCAGATCACGAGCTACTCATGCAGCACATGAGGACACTGTATATTTTTATACATAGTATTTTAGTCACTTAATTCGATGAGTTATTTATCATTTGGTGTTTATTCATTATATTGATTTATGATAAATTATAGATTAATTCAAAGATGTAAAGGTGGTATTGATGAGAGAACTCGTAAACGAGTCAAGTTGTGAGTCGAGCCAAGCCGATTTAAGCTTTTAACTTGTTAAGGTTAACAAACCGAGTTGATCTATCTCAATAAGATAATAACCCCAAACAAACTAAGCTAGCTCATTATCCACCTTGTGAAAAGGGATCCTCTGACATGAACTTCTCTTGACGTGCTCACTGAATATGAGCCCGAGTACGATAGGGTCTATATGTCAGTGACCGCGTTTCTCTAACTTCACGTTAGAGGATCCCAATCCCCACCCTGCCCACGACTCCACCATACACTACTCTGCCATTCTCTTCTGGACGAGACTACTTCAATCTTCATGACTTCATCATCATATAAAGTGCTGCTATCATTCTCTTCCGGATAACTTTAATCTTCAGTTCTATAGAAATAGTGAAATAGGACCTACTTGATAAAATGTGTATTTTATAAACTGAACTTTAAAAACCAGATATAGTTCGAGTCTAAATTGTTCACTTTCTATTTTAATTAGCTCAAATTGCAATGGTTTTTATTCATTGTAGCAATGTCACACGCTGAGAAGTATAGTAAACAGCTTTAAAAATCCTAGTGCTCACTTTTGTCTAGTTTTGGGGAGTGCCTACGTTTGTTTGGTTGGCACTTGGCAAGCGACCATTGGACATCTCCAAGGTTATTAACTTATCATCTAGGGTTAAAATTTAAATTTTAAAACTTAATTTGAATTTTAAGTTGATCTTGGGGTTTATTATTATTAGTCTATTTTTTAACCTTAGCTTTTAAATCACAAGTAATAAAAGGCGTAATAATTTTACTCATAAATTATTTTTGATACCACGGCAATACTTCTGACATTTTATGTTTTCTTGGCACCATGTAGGTTCCTCACATCAATGATACAAGAGGGAGTGTGATAGGATTGTCTCTTACTAGTTGATAGCTAAAGTTTGGCTCTGATTTTCCTGACCAAACCTTTATACTAGTAGCGCTACATGTTAGTACTAGCATAAAAGATTGTGGACTAATCCAACTAAACGGGCTCTTATCTCCTATCAATACAAAGCCCATCATAGATGAGCCACGCAAGCCGATGCGTGACGAGCCGGAGATAGGTTTGTCCAGGTCTCCAGGAACCGTAGCAAGCCCAGATGTGCGTCCACCTCTCCCTGGTCACGGACCACGGCTCGAGGAGGCGAGGGCATCCGGCATCCGAAATTCCGAAATGCACGGTCTCTCGGCCTTTCCCTCGCAGCTGCGCACGTCCCGCGTTTCTCACCGCTCGTGGGCCTAATAATGAGGCTGACGGCGTGCGAACGATTGCCCACCACGTTGCTAGTAGCACGAGGCCCGTAATGCTGTGGGCCGAGCCAAAAAAAAAAACCCAACCCGGACCTTTCGAAGTTTGTGCTCTCATTCGACCCTCTCCCCCACCCGGACCCTTTTTTTGATCTACCGGAAAGCAGCCACTCTCCCCGCAAAAAAAGAAAAGAAAAGAAAAAAAGCGGCCACTCGTTCGAAGTTCCCGTAAGCATTTGTTAACTAATCACAAGCTTGGTTTCCTTATCAAAAAACCACAAACTTATGGTTCACCCAGCGACCATGCATGTATATCGAGAGCTTCACGGCCGCATGTGCCCTTGGAATTCTTTATCCAAACTTGGCAGCCCGGAATCTTTCTGGAACTGCGCCAACGACCAAACTAGTGCCAAAACGTTACTGCACGACCTGCACCCGCACAAAATTCTGTTCAGAGCACTCCAGCTCCAAACCACACGCATGCCCCCGCCCCCTCCGGCCTCCGGCCTCCGCCCAACCGTGTGCCGCCGTGTGTGAACCGAGCAGCGCGAGGCGAACAGGCTCGCGGCGCCTTTGCGTCCCGGCGGCCGCGCAGCGGGCGGATTCCTCCGGCTCCATCTCCAGCCGCTCCTGCCTGCCTGCAGCTGCAGGCTGAGCCCCATCCCCGTCCGCAGCCAGGTGAGCTAGTAGTAGCAGCTACCTGACGCCTGCCACAGCACGCGCGGCTGCCGGCCGGAGCGGGCCGCGGTACACGGGCAGAGTGGCGCTGCGCCGAGCCCATCTGCGCTCCACGTGACGGCGTGCAGAACTACTCCTAAAACCCGGCACATGCGAGGGGCCTTCTGCCGTGCCCTACACTGGGCTGGGTCGGATGATCGCGTCGGACGCGACGCACCTCGGTCGTCTCGGTCGGGCCCTACCGTGGACTACTTGGTCACCTCACTGACCCGGTCGCTCCCTACCCAGCTCGTGCCAGCCACCACCATCATTAGACCATGCGTTGCAGGCACATAGTATGCTCCACCCTGAATCCCTGATGTGCCCAGGACATGGCCCTTCCTGTCACTCACCGGCCTCACCGGGCACGGGCAGCCTTTCGTTCGTGGGTCATCTGGCTCGACTGTTGAAGCAGGATCGGCCAGGCCCATGCACCCCGGAGAAATTTAAAAAGGAACCACTTGTGGTCTCTCTGCCTACGTACACCGGTACACGACCTTTTGTTCTGCTTCGTTGCGAGTGGCCCTACACAGTGGTACTTGGATTCGTACGTTACAATAGATGAGTAGAGTACTACTCTGTATTCAATCCGATATCTCTTCACGTAGTGTAGAGGGGTGATACTGGAAGATGTGGGGGCACATGACCGGCTCAGGGAGTAGTTATGATATCGTCGTGTTAAACGTTGCCCGCACAATAATGATCGAGCATTCGAGCTGCCCGTTATGGTGCTGGGCCAATCAGCCTATGTACACGGACCGGTTTATAAAACTGTTGCTTTTGTATGGCTGTACCTTGGGTGGATCGTGTGTGATCAGTCGGAGTCGGAGGCCACCTGCGAAAGTTTTTTACATACGGCGGCATTCGTTCTCATGCATGTAACTCAGTCTGAATAATCCGTATCTCCCACCTCCACGGAGCCAGCGTAGGATGTCGCTGGAAAATCATTCGATCGAGCGGCATCTCCTTCTCCTTGAAGGTCATGGGCGACATGGTCCTGGTCGACAAAGTCGCCAGATTATGGTTTGTGAGGGATGGCCATGGTGGAGGCAGCTCGGTGGTACCAGTAAGTGCTGGCATATGTCACCTCTTGATAAGCCTTTTTTATAAAAAAAATAAAATCAGGAAAATTATAAACATATTTAAAAAATGTTTGTACAGTGAGAGAGAAGATATCTTTCCTTCTGTTGGGCTTAAATGTGCTTCATGATTTTTTTTATTTCATATTTGTCATTTCCACTTCGGTTTGGCTAAAAAAAGTTAACTTTGTATTTTTCACATAAGGTTTCCACTAGAGAGCACTAGACTTGATGCACTACTTCTATGATTTTTATTTTTTTCTATTTTTTTTCAAATTTGAATCAAAACAAACTTTACCAAACCATAATAATAGTTTATCCCACGGTACCAACATTTACCGCAATTAATGTGCGGGAACCGCTGCTATATTGTCAAAGCCATTCTAAAAGAATATCATATGGTCCAAAAAAATACAAGCCTTTGTTCCATACGGCCATATAGGAAAAATTCTATTGAAGGAAGGAGCAATCTCGGTCCGATCGAGTTAAAGGCAAAAAGTGAACACTGGACATACAAAAAAGAAAACTTCCATCCTTGAAGCCATGCCGAAATCCTCCAAGGCTTCTAGAAGGCTTGAAGATCACTCAAGACAGATCCGCAAAGGCGCCTCAAAGGGCTCGAAGGCCGCTTGAAGAGACTTTCTTATCAACGATGGAATGCTCGACAGGGCAAACCACATTTTTAAGTTTGCCCTAGACTATGGGATGATATGAAAAAAAATGGATGTTGAAGGTCATATGTGAATTGAAGCACTTCAAAATATTCCTTGTTGATATCCAAGGACCACAGCAAGCTAGTTGGCGTCGTGATTCGTGAAAATGGCTTGACCCATGGGCCAAACCAACTGGAGATTTACCACGATATCATTAGGCTATACACCCATGCGAGAACAAGCTTGTACTTCCTCTCTTAATAAATATTTGAGGAATTAACTTTTAGAATGATGTTTGACCATTTATCTTATTCAAAAACTTATTTCAAATATGCAAAATGTAAGTCATGGATAAAGTAACTTTAGTAAAAAAAACACAAGTTACAATAGAATATAGAGTAATTACATATTATTATCTGTTATTTTTTTAATAAGATGGATAGTCGAACATTATATCCAAAATCAATCGCGTCAAATATTTATGACCGGAGAGAATAACTTCCTATGTGCACCATTTAGGCTTCGTTTGGATCAGCGGTTCGATTGAGATATTCGACAGCATACGAAATGAGACAAGATATTTGCTTGAGTATTAATTATTACAAACTTGAATATAGATTTATTTAATTTCTTTTTGGAAAAACTTCTATGTATAGTTCGAGAAACATGCTTATAGTCTCATGCAGAATACGAAAGTAGCCATTTCGAATAGCTATTTAGAGCGCACTGTTAGTCTTAATATATCCCATTTTATCCATTGTGTTAGTCCTATATAAGAGACCCGAGAAATATTTAATAAACAAAGACAACTTTCTCACACTAGAGCAGGAGTTTTAATCTTCGAATACTCCTTGTGTTCCTCAAAGAGGAGCCTTCACTTCTCTCATATATATCCTATTTTATCCATTGTATCATATAGGATACAGATCCCTATAAAACACAATATGTTTAGGAATGGCAATGGGTCGGGTCGAGCACGGGTAGGGCAAAACCATGCCCAACCCGATGCCTGACGTTGCCCGCCCAAACCCTATCCACTAGGGTTAGCGGCAAAACTCCATGCTCGTATCCATGCCCGACGGGCACGGGCATGCCCGATGGGTACTCAATGGGTCTCACATGAATAATAACTCAAAAGATAGGTAATTTAATAAAGAGAAACAAAATCAATAATTTGCCAAATTATCAATTATCAACAATAGTTTGAATTACACCACAAGTTATTATCAGTTAGCATCACAAATGGATCAAGAGAAAGGGTATAAGAATTAAGAGATGGGTCAAAATTAGCTAATACATATGTATCGAGTGTTAACAGCAGATTTTCGTAATCTACTCAGAGAGAAAAGAGAAAACCGATGCAGAGAAGGAAGAGCAATGTGAGTCGAATCGGTTACGTTATCGGACCAAGCCGGAGTTGGACCGAGTTCCATATCGGACTCAGCGATGTATCGAGCCAGGTTGAGCGCAAGCAGAGAGACCGTATCGGCTGATACAGGTTCAATGCGGTCATCGGCCGATGGAGGCAGGAAGCTGATGGAGACAACATGGGCTCGGTTTGGGCTTGAGTTAAGCTTCAAAGGAGATTGCCAATTAGGGATAAGACCCGGTTTTAGGCAATTGTATCTCTTAATTAGGAAGTTAGAGTAGATCTGATTTAATCTATGGCAAGAGTCCGCCGTAAGGACTTGTTTGTTAGTTAGAGATAAAATTGTGTCCTATCTGGACAATGTTGTAAATCACGGGTATAAATATCCCGGTAGTTTGTACATAGAAATTCTCTCAATCAAATTCAACAATCAACAGTTTAATCTACTTTCGGCGCATCGCCACCCTCGCAAGAGGTTAACTTCTAGCGAGTTCTTGCTTCCCAGAGCAGAGGTAAGAACTCGTACCCGACGATCTACATCGTCGGGGCTAGCGTGTCGTTTTAGACACGTTAAGCCCTGATGATGTGATCGTCGTTTATTATGTCTTGGATGATCTTGGTATGGCTTCTTAATTATGCCTCACCAGCGATAAACTCGTTTTAGGGTTTGTTGCCGATGATGGTCTAATTATTCTGGAATTGCTCGACCAATTTTGCCATCTCGGCCTTTTGCTCGTCATTGAGCTGATCAGCGGTGACCGAGACGACATTTTCCTCAGAAATTTCGCTCTACTTCGACATCTTGATGTGAGTTTATTGCTGGTGTGAAGCTTGTGTTCTTTTTAGTCCCACCGGACGTGCCAAAAGCGTGTTGGCGCAGAATTTTGACCCGTCAGATGTCAAAACGGGTTCCACGTTTCCACGGCGGCCTGGGAGATCTGCTTAGCTCCAGTGCAGGTCCAATGGCTTGCCTAGGTGTTTTTAGGGCGTGCCAGTTGATTTAATCTGTAATCAACAAGAATAAACAAGTAAACCAAATTAGTAAATGATGGCCGATCGGCCGATAGGCCGATGTCACATCGTGAGGGCCTAGCCGATAGGGCAAAGCTGTATCGGCCTACTTAAGGTCATAATAAGATAGACAGATCTAATCTCATCGGCCTTTGTTTACATGTTAACATCAATTTAACAGCATTGGCCGATAAGAGATTTAATAAGATAAATATACTAGCTAATACTCTAGTGCAAACTTGTATAAGCGAATTGATGATAAATATGCTAATCACAGAGAAATCCTGAGAATAACCTGTAACCAACATATTTATATCCATCGATCTACTTATATAAGTGGCAAGTACATATAAAAGCATAAAGCAATCATATGTATTAAGTAAGACCGGCTGAAACCCCGGCACTATCCTTAATTACGATCGAAAACAGGCTTTGAATTAGATCTCAAAACAGGATTAAGGTCGATAGCAACTCAAAATGTGAATTGAGAATTAACACAAAGAAAATCAAGCTGTCGATCGCTTTTGGGAATGGTAAATGCTTTGAAGGGTCTAGATAAGCAAAATAATTAGACCATCATCGACAACAAACCCTAAAACGAGTTTATCGCTGGTGAGGCATAATTAAGAAGCCATACCAAGATCATCTAAGACATGATAAACGACGATCACATCATCAGGGCTTAACGTGTCTAAAACGACACGCTAGCCCCGATGATGTAGATCGTTGGGTACGAGTTCTTACCTCTGCTCTGGGGAAACAAGAACTCGCTGGAAGTTAACCTCTTGCGAGGGTGGCGATGCACCGAAAGTAGATTAAACTGTTGATTGTTGAATTTGATTGAGAGAGTTTTTATGTACAAACTACCGGGATATTTATACCCGTGATTTACAACATTGTCTAGATAGGACACAATTTTATCTCTAACTAGCAAACAAGTCTTTACGGCGGACTCTTGCCATAGATTAAATCAGATCTACTCTAACTTCCTAATTAAGAGATATAATTGCCTAAAACCGGGCCTTATCCCTAATTGGCAATCTCCTTTGAAGCTTAACTCAAGCCCAAACCGAGCCCATGTTGCCTCCATCGGTTTCCTGCCTCTATCAGCTGATGATCGCATTGAACCTGTATCGGCCGATACGGTCTCTCTGCTTGCGCTCAACCTGGCTCGATACATCGCTGAGTTCGATATGGAACTCGGTCCGACTCCGGCTTGGTCCGATAACGTAACCGATTCGACTCACATTGCTCTTCCTTCTCTGCATCAGTTTTCTCTTTCCTCTCCGAGTAGATTACGAAAATCTGCTGTTAACACATGCCCCCCAATTCCGTTTCATTATATAATGTGGCGGAATTAGCTCTGAGGAACCCATCGACTTCTTCGCTAGGGTTTGCTCAAAAACCACGCAGATCCAGATTCGCATCCTTCCTCCGCCGACTTCCTCGCACAGTTCCTCATTAGCTGTTTGCGCCTTTCAATCCCGGCGACTCCCCGGCGTCCTCAGCATCGACTTCCTCAATGGTGACCCCCCAACAGCATCCATGGCATCCTTGCCGTTCTACGCCTCCGAGATCCCTGAGGTAAATCAATCCTTCTTCAAAGCTACATTTTCATTTTCCCGCCGATATTTTTCAAACTATCGAGTCAAGCATAGGTTATCCACAGGTAAAAAATGAAACCCGGCTACTGCCCACGATGTCTTTGGGTCTCGGGTGGACATGCTCACGGGTAAAAAGTCATATCCACACCCGTGCCCATTGGGCCGAGTATCCGTGGATTCACGGACCCATGGACAAAATTGTCATATCTAAATATGTTCCTGTTGTCCAAAGAAGGCTTAACGCAAGTTCGAGCACTACAATATGACATATGTTTAGACCATATTGGTGTAGAATGAATAAGTTAAGCTATGGAGATTCTAATAGCTACAAATTCTTTTTAAAAAATCACATGGGGATGTCTCTAATCTATTGTGTTATTGCACACCCGACACTATTAGTGGATCCATCCTGAATCTTGATCATAGCCAACTAGCTAAGGATGCATATATGTCATGATCCGTACAAAGACAAGGCCAGACACTAAGCGCTAGGAAGCCGAGATCAAGTAAAAATGCAAACAAAATAACACTGCCATTAGTTCCAAATGGATAATACAAACAGGATATCATTTTTATAGACCATACGTACAAGAAAACGTAAAATGGTGCACCGTAGAGTACTGAAGCTACAGGCGTCAAGCCGCAAGAATCTGGTCGCGCCATCAGGACCGGAGCGTACTTGAGTATGTGACCCCCACTCTTGACTCACGGCGTGTCAGCCTCTGGCCTAGCCCCGCGATTAGGCTATCCAACAGGAGAGCGGGACGCCGAGCTACAAGTCAGCCTGGGCATTTTTTAGCCGCAAACCGCAAACCGAACCGAACCGCACCGAACCGAACCGAATTGTTGGTTTTTTCGGTTTTCGGTTGTCAGTTCAGTTTCTGTTTTTGTGCTATTCGGTGTACGGCTTCGGCTTCGGTTTTATAGAGAAACCGAACCGAACAACCGATTAAACCGACATATCCCGCGGTGGCGGTTTTATAGAGAAACCGAACCGAACAACCGATTAAACCGACATATCCCGCGGCGGCGCAGCCCACGGCCCACCAGTTCGCAGCCCATCAGGCCATCAAGGGCAAGGCCAACCCTACGCCACGCCCCCGACTCGTCAGTCATCACGCGGTCACGCCCCCGACTCGTCACTCGGCGCAGCCGCTAGCCCGGCCGCCAGCCGCGCAGGGTGCCGCCGCAGCGCTGCCGCTGCCCTACCTCGCCGTCGCGGGCTCGAGGCGGCACGCCGCACGGCCGCAGCGCCACACTCCCCTCCCCTGAGCAGCAGCTGTAGGCCCCGGCGAGCCGCCCGCGAGCACACCGCCCCCTGCGCCCAAAGACCCAAACCCTAACTCGGCGGCCGGCAAACGGGCTGCTGGCGGCGGGCCGGCAAGGCGGCAACACCCTCGTGGAGTTCTCCGACCAAGACAACGGCGGCGCGGACCGAGCAGTCCTCCTATGTAAGTTCTTCACTTCTTGTTCGTTTGTTCTAGTTGAGTCCATGTTGAGTGAATGAGTGTTGTATTGCTGTTCTATGTTGGTAAGTTCTGATTTAGTGATTTGAAACATTTGATCTAGATGGGGGACACAGATGAAACTGTTGCTTGTGAGATTAATCACACTCAATCTCAAGACACTGAAACCGGAGTGTCAACTACTGGAGTGGTAGATGCAAGCAAGGACAAGGAGGAGGAGCAGCAGTCCAAGGATGGAGAGAAAGCTGATGAAGAATCCAGAAAAAGAAAACCAATGGCTCTAAGATCTGATGTATGGGAAAGTTTCAGCAAGGTCAAACTTGCTAATGGGGACGAGAGGGCCAAGTGCAAGTGGTGTACCAAGCTATTTCATTGCGGCTCAAGAACAAATGGTACGTCATCCTTGAAAGCTCATCTGAAGATTTGCAAAAAGAATCCTAACAAACCAGTAGTTGATAATCAAGGAACTTTGCAACTGACACCATGTGATGGCAATAGTACTCTTGGTACTGTGACCACTTGGAAATTTGATCCAGATAAACTTAGAAGGTGTTTTGCTGAGATGATAATTGAAGATGAACAACCATTTGTCCTATCTGAGCGTTCTGGTCTTAGGAAATTTATGACTTTAGCATGTCCACGATTTGTTCTGCCATCTAGAAAAACAATCACTAGAGCTTGTGTTAAAGTATATGAAGATGAGAAAGAAAAGCTTAAGAAATTTTTTAAGGACAATTGTGTAAGAGTTTGCCTCACAACTGATACATGGACTGCTAAGAACAGCCAAAACTTCATGTGTGTTACAGCCCATTTCATTGACAATGAGTGGAACCTACAGAAGAAAATTATTGGTTTTTTTTGGTTAAGGGACATAGAGGGGAGGACATTGGAAAATCATTAGAGAACTGCTTGGCTGAGTGGGGCATTGACAAGGTTTTTACAATAACAGTAGACAATGCTAGTGCAAACAATAATGCAATTAAGTATATGAGAAGGGTCTTGAATGAGTCAAAAGGTTGTGTTGCTGAAGGAGAGTACATTCATATGCGCTGTGCTGCTCATATTATCAACCTAATAGTAGGTGATGGCTTGAAGGAAATTGGTACATCAATTCAACGTGTCCGTGCTGCTGTTAAGTTTATCAGATGTGGAACATCTAGGTTGGTAAAATTTAAGAAATGTGCTGAGTTAGCCAAGGTACAGAGCAAAGCATTTCTAAACTTAGATATTTGCACTAGATGGAACTCAACCTATCTTATGTTAAATGCTGCAGAGAAGTACCAAAAAGCATTTGAAAGATATAGTGATGAAGACCCATACTACAAATTAGAATTAGAAGGAGAGAATGGTCCAGGGGTACCAACAAGAGCAGATTGGGAGAAGGCTAGGAAGATGGCTGATTTTCTTGAACACTTTTATGACCTCACTCTCCGTGTTTCTGTACAAAGTCGTACAACATCTCACACTTATTTCCATGAGATTGCTGATGTATTACTTCTGTTGAGAGAATGGTCTCATAGTGAAGACAAGTTGAGCAAGGAAATGGGTACAAGAATGCTAATGAAGTACTACAAGTATTGGGGAGAGAAGTATGGTGAGAGGCAGGGGGACAGAGAGAAGAGAGGAGAGAAAGATAAGGGGGATCAACTACTCAACTTCACTGTCTTCTTCTGTGTTGCTATTGATCCTAGATACAAACTATCAAATTGCATTAGAATGGGAATTAAGGTGATGTTTGGGGATACAGTAGGAGAAAAAGTATGGGAAACAGTGAATACCTATTTTCGTGCTTTGTTTGAAGAGTACAAGGAAATGTATACCCCAAAAGATAAGGCACCACAACCTACTGAATCTGAATCTACAGCTGAAACCAGCAAAAGAGTGAGTTGTAGGTGGATGTCAGTAATTACTCAGCAACTTAACAGTGAGGGTGGAAGTGGAACTATCAAATCTGAGGTAGACAAGTATCTATCAGAAGATAATGAGCCGGACACACCAAAATTTGACATTCTAAAGTGGTGGAAGGCCAATTCAACAAGATTCCCAATATTATCTCATTTGGCCCGTGATCTTTTGGCAATTCCTATCACCTCAGTTGCCTCTGAATCAGCCTTCAGTGCTGGTGGGCGAACTCTAGATGACTTTAGGACCTCACTAACCCCAAGAATGGTTGAGCGTCTTGTTTGTGCTAATGATTGGCTTCGTGGAGGAAACTATGTTAGTGTTGAAGAGGACAGCGAACAAATGGCTTTGCTTGAGGAAGGTAACATAGAAAATTTTTATTTCCTTCCAAATTCTAATGTGCTTCATGATTCATACACTATTGACTGTTCTAACTGAGATCATCTATTATTTTAGAACTTGGTGACCTATCTATTTCCAAGGAAGATACTCCAGCTGCAACTCAGTAATTCAGTCCTGATCAGTGATCATTTGGAGTCTTGGACACTTGGTTTGGTGTATGCAATGCTGTTGTTGCCTGTTGGGTGCCTGCTACGGTGCTACCTGGGACTTTATATTTCTCTATTTGAATAATGAAGAACTCTTGAATCTATGTAACTGTACTCTTGAGACATGTTGATTTGTGTACTGTGTGACTACTTTGTGTAATTCTATGCAGCTGTGCTGCTGGTTATTGCTTGCTTAAGGATTTGATATATCTATAATATCATATATGCTGTTGCTTGTGTTCATTTTTATGTAATTCTGTATTGTTGTGGCTGGTGGTAATAACTTTTGGTTAATTCGGCTAAAACCGAAAACCAAAATTAAAAAACCGAAACCGAATTTTGCGGTTTTCAGTTTTTTGGAGAACCGATCGGGTGGTGAAGCCTGTAAACCGAATTTTATAGCAACCGAATAAACCGAACCGAATTGTCGGTTTAAACCGAACGCCCAAGTTGAGCTACAAGAAACAGGCTCGGCAATTTGCCGAGCCGGTCGGCAAGTCGGCAACCATACTGCCGGAGTGGAATCCAGTCACGGAGCTGTTCGATCTAACGTGACACGAGATGGGGCAGCCCTTGACCGCAGCCTCCCTGGCCCGTGACCGCGCACGCGCGCGTGCTCACCACACCACCCGTCACCCGCCGCNCCCCGCCGCACTCGCCGTGAAACTTTTCGCTTGCCTAGGCGTCTAGCTATCGCGCCACCGGACTCGCCACGCCACACAGCACGTACGCGCGGAGACGAGGAGCAACGCGTGGTAGCAGAGCAGCAGCATCCGCCGCCCGCGTCGCCGCGTTGCTCGTGTCGCGCTTGCGGGGCAGCATGTGCCGCGGCCTAGAGATTCACGCTTGGCGTTTGCGGTTTCTGCTCGTTTTTTGGACCCCGGGCCGTTCTCGTCGGGCTACGGCTACATTGTTTAACCGGCGCGGCTGCTTCAGGGAGACACAGAAAAATTGCACCGGCAAATTGTGGCCTGTGAGTGCGTGCGTCTCCTTCCACGTTCTCGCCATCCTGTTCCCCGGAAATATGCCCCAATCATTTGCGGCGCGCATCGGCACTACTCTACTACTGCCAATCTTCTTTCAAGACAAGACTTGCTTGGATGTTTAACCAACGTTCCCTCTCTCCATAACAAATCTAATCATAAAATTATTTTATATATATTGTATGTCCAAATTTATTTATAGAATTAGATTTTTTAATAGAGAGAGTATATATATATATACTACGAATACAAGGTGGCCAAATTGGCATTCTAGTAGTAATAACTATTGTAGTATACCGGCAGTTCCGTTTTGGCATAAACCTAGCACGTCCAAGGTGTAAAACGTTAGAGCCAGCTAGTAAACTGCCCACCGGAAGAGACAGAGCCAGCCATGCAGCAGGAAGAGCAACGAAAAGATTATTGCCTTTGTCTCATATTAAGTTTATTTTTAGTTTTTTTATTTGTTTCAAAATAAGTTAATTTTTAAAATAATTATTACATCAGAGTTTGTGAGAGTAAAAAATAGTTGTATTGAGAGAAGATAAAATAAAAAATAATTATATTAAAATTTGATAAAATAGAGATATTTTAGTTTTTTATTGATATGTGTAGAAATGATGAAAAATAAATTTATTTTGTGATGGAGATAGTGATGTACTACATGGAGGACACTCAAATTACTACCAAGATACGAGCCACAGTTTGGCGTCATATACTCATGTGTCTGCTAGCGTCGCTTGGCCGGAGTGGTCCACTGATTTGCAGCGTGTGCATGCAAGGCCGCGGCGCTGCGCCATGAAAAGTGCTTCCTCTCCCTGCAAGCTGGTCCCTAACCTGGACGGATTATCTACCCCGCCATCGAAATGGAGAAGGCTAATCCTGATTGAGTTATATCTATCCCCTTCGTAAGCAAACAAATCGAAGATACTTTGCAATTTGCAAAGCATCCCCGTTTCCATGCGAGGTGTCTCCTTTGCATCCATTCACACACGTATATGGACTAATCATAGTACGATACCTCCCTTATTTATTCCAATGGGGACATTGCAGTAGTTGGCACCTTGGCATCGTCCCCGAGCAAACATAAAGGCCCTGTTTAAATCCCACGTCAAATTTTTACACCCTGTCACATCGAATATTTGAACGTCTGCATGAAATATTAAATATGGGTGAAAAAAATAACTAATTACACAGTTTGCGACTAATTTGTGAGACGAATCTTTTGAGCCTAGTTTTGTAATGATTTGACAATGTGATGCTACAGTAAACATTTGCTAATGATGAATTAATTAGGCTTAATAAATTCGTCTCGCGGTTTACAAACGGATTCTGTAATTTATTTTGTTATTAGTCTATGTTTAATACTTCAAATATGTGTCCGTATATCTGATGTGACCTGCCAAATTTTTACACCTGAATCTAAACATCCTCAAAACCGTGCAGTTGTTTTACCTTTGCTAGATGCTACGACTACCAGACTACTACCGCTCGATCAGTTAATGGTTCATTTCGTTATTACTATACCATCTCTACAGGCTACAGCGTTGTTCCAAACTCTTTAATAAAGCAGCAGCAGCAGCAAACAGTACGGCGAGGCGATCGCCGTTAACTTTGGTCCGCACTACGCTGCATATCACTTCTGAAACGAAGGCAACATGTGGATGCACACGCATAATCCACAACCCGGCGTCGCTCCTGCGCACTTGCAGCGGCGCAGATTGATAGCCTGACCAGCTAGCCAGAGACGCATCTGCCGCCGGCCGTCGCCGCGCGCCGGTGACGCCCTGGATCACTGCCTTTGGCGGGTACCGTGTTACAGAACTGAGCGGGTGGGGCCCACCTGCCACAGGGCCCAAGAGCATAGGAGTCTCGTGACGCCAAATTTCCCCGGCGCATCGCGGCCGTCGGCGCGTGCGCCTCTGACCGATCCGGCGGCCGCCCTTAATTGCCTCCCCGGTGCCAGCGTTTCGTGCTCCTAGGATTCTTTGACCGCCACAAGAACACTTTTTTAAAAAAGAGATTTGAAAAGAAAAGAAAAACAAAGTGTGATCCCCACCCACCGCCACATCTTGAGAAATTCCGGTTTTAATCTTGTTTTGCTCCGCTAATCCCGTTTCCACATGCTAATTCCTCTCCTCCGTGCAAATGTCTAACGACGTAGAGTAGCTGCTTAGGCTGTATAATTTGGATCTGACGAACATGTGGGACGATCAAGCAGCAGTTTGAATTACTGCCAAGTTTTCATCAAGTTGTTTTTTTCAGTTTCTTTGATCTGGCTCACATGCTCTACGCAGAAGACCATGTTTTACCTTGGTTATTCTATCCAACTCTCTGCATCTGAATCTGGTTGTAAGCAGTACATGTCGACGGGTTGACTAGAATTTTCTATCCGCCTCGACTTTACTGGGAGCATAAAAATATGGAGATGCAGTCGACTTATTGCTTCGATAAAATTATGGGTTAGTTTATACATAATGCCTTAGTGTTTTCAGACAAGCTTATCAATCATGTTATATTTTGAACCGTGAGTGTGTGAGTTGGAATATGAAGACTGAATATGTGACGTATACATTTTTACACCAATGTTTGTCGCCATGTTCCATTTTTTTCAAGTTCAGATGCTGTCCCATAGCTCATTGATAAGGTTCGGAATTTTTCTTCTTATGGCCAAACCTATTTGACGGCTAGTCGCGCGCCCGGGCGGGAGAGAGGGCAAGTGACGTTTTTTTTTTGTTTTTATACATACGTCTACATAGTATATATGTATATATTTTTATACAGTAAAAATATATACATAAATATTATATATATGTATATACTTTATATATAGAGGTCTTTTACAGTACTTGAGAGGAGGGCGGTATCAAAATCTGACAGTTGGTTTGGCTTGATCGAACAACCTGAAATGGATCAGTACTTGGCAGTACCACGTATTCGTTCGGCAAGTACGTATCGGTGGAAGGGTAAAATACAAATTTCACATGTCTGTTGGAGGATTTGGAGAAGTTGTCGATTGAGATTGGGAAGCCCATCCTCTTGGTGTGTTAAACGTAGGCGCCGTTGCAAATCATAGCCATACGATTGTCCGTTTATGCTCCCACAGAGTCGGCTTCACAGATCCACACATAGTCCCAATGCAAGCAGTGAGGTCCGATGCGGGTGAAGAAGAGAAGGACAACACTGAGCGAGACACAGCTGTTGCGGCGGAAGTAGTAGATGCTAACGGCGTCGATGAACAGCGTCCAACAGGATGATGGGGGCTTTGGTCGCCGCCTACTCGTCGGCCCAATCCATTGCCACCGTACTTGGAGATTGAAATCCCCCATCGACGTCCACCACTCATTTGCCTTTTTTTTAAAAGAAAAAATCCTCTCGAATTTGCAATCAGTTGATGTTCTCTCCCTCTTCTGCTTTTGTAAAAAACATCCTTCGATTTTCTAGTCGAATCAGCCAAGGCAGTGCTAGTGCCCCTCATCGTCTTCTGAGAGAGAATCAACTGTCTTGTAGCAGTTCTTGTAATTATGCAGTCATGTTTCATGCCTTCATGCATATACAAAAAATTTATGGAGTGTGGACCTAGCAAAGAAGAATCAGCTTCGTCCATGACTCCATGCATGGAGGTGCCATGATGGGAGTACACAGGGTCGCGAGCGGAGCAGGATAGCTTCGTGTTTAGAGGGAATCTGCTGACGACGATAAACTTTTTTTCCGACCGATCTTGCCCTCGATGGATTGATGGTTAGATTTGAGTGGTACCTCCTACATGGTGGTACCTCGACGTTAAAAATTCTCTTATATATATACACATATAAACTTTATATACACATATATAAATTTATAAGTATGTATATAACATATATATAGATACGTACAGAGGGAGGAGAGGAGAGACCAGAGGAGGAAAAACTGATCGCGCGCCCCCGCGCATCAGCCATCCCCTGGTACAAGCCTACAAGGGCATCAGTATACTTGTACTAGTACTGCACTAGTACTACATATAGGAGTATTTATTTTGGCGGGAGAGCTAGCATATCAATTTAGAACAGCATCAACCGAAACTGTTTCTGTCTCAGGCCAAAGCACATGAATAAAAATCCTTTGCCGCCCTCTCGAAGCTGTTGCCCACGCCTGCGGGTCCCACTTTTTCTGCGCTCCCAAGTCGTGGTCCCCAGTTCCTGCCAAGAGTAGCGGGTAACTTTTCGGTGGGTGCGGTCTCAGACTGGCTCTTTTGTTTTTACCTCCAGTAAATAACGTTTCATTTTTTTAAAATCCAAGTCCACAGTAAATAACGTTTCATTTTTTTTAAAAATCCAAGTCCAGTATAGTGCAATTGAAAGGAGAGAAAAGTAAAATTGATTGCAACCGTGTCACGGTGTCATGTACATTCACGGATACGCTGGCGACCTGGCGTGTATTCGTACACGTACCATCACCCTACACACGTACTAGTACAATCCAACGTCTTGGCACGACTGACAGGTTGGCCCGTCCGTCCTGGCCCCATCGTCCAGCGGGTGTAGTACGTTGCGCTCGTCTCGTCACGCGTACATATACGATCAGGAATTCTGACATGCGAGCCCCACCGTCCAGTGGCAGTCACGAATACACCCGTGCGGCGTACGGTCACCGTGCGGTCATTTCCCCAAATCACCGCACTGAAAAGTGAAAACTGCATCGCCCGCTGCTGCAGTGCTGCTCGAGAGGCGAGCGGCTGCACCGCGCACGGCGTAGCCTAGGCTCACATCCGGTGACCTGATCTCTCCGTCTCAACTCCTATACTTCCCTCTCCCCGAGAAATGCAGTTTGGTTAAGCACACCCAACCAAAATAATCCGCAGTTGCGCACACTGGAATAGCCGCTCTCGCAGTATAAGACCAAGACGAGGAGAAGCAGCCGGAGCGCGAGGGAAGAGGAGCGGAGGGGGAGCGGCGGCTTGGGAGAAGGTTGCGTTTGGGTGAGCTGAGAGATCCAATGCCAAGTCCGTGAGGTGATCCTGTGGCTCGCGAGGGGGAGAGAAAGAGAGAGTGGTGCGCGTGCGTGGCGGCGATGGCGGAGGAGTCAGGGAGCTTCGGCGGCGGCGGCGGCGGGGGAGGGGGGTGCGAGGCGGTGAAGAAGAGGGTGGACCAGAGCGTGGCGTTCCATGAGCTGTTTGGCTTCGCGGACCCGCTCGACTGGCTGCTCATGGCGGCGGGGAGCGCTGGAGCAGTCGTGCACGGCGCCGCCATGCCGGTGTTCTTCCTCCTCTTCGGCGAGCTCATCAATGGCTTCGGCAAGAACCAGCACAGCCTCCGCCGGATGACCGACGAGGTGTCCAAGGCACGTATCCCGCGTCCCATGTCCCTCTGCTTGATATGATAGCTCTCGTCTTTCGTCCTGTGCCATTCCGTGCTCTGGCCATTGACGCTTAATCCCGTGGCTTTGTTTGGTCGTTCCAGTACTCGCTCTACTTCGTCTACCTCGGCCTCGTGGTGTGCGCCTCGTCTTACCTTGGTGGGTTCCCCCTGCTGCTCGCCTCACGCCTGCTAGCTCGCGCGTTCTTGCCGGTGATGTCGTCAATGTGGCCGGCCTCACTCACCGCGTGTGTCCGTGTGCAGAGATCGCTTGCTGGATGTACACCGGGGAGCGCCAGGTGGGCGCGCTGCGGCGGCGATACCTGGAGGCCGTGCTGCGGCAGGACGTGGGGTTCTTCGACACCGACGCGCGCACCGGCGACGTCGTCTTCAGTGTCTCCACCGACACGCTCCTCGTCCAGGACGCCATCGGCGAGAAGGTGACCAGCTTAACTCGTCAGTCGTCACTCTCTTGGGCTCCGGCCACCTCCCGGGCGGGGTCAATGGTCTGATTGGGACGGCTCGTCGGTGCAGGTCGGCAACTTCATCCACTACCTATCGACGTTCCTGGCGGGTCTCGTCGTCGGGTTCGTCTCCGCCTGGCGTCTCGCACTGCTCAGCATCGCCGTCATCCCGGGCATCGCCTTCGCCGGCGGGCTGTACGCCTACACACTCACCGGCCTCACGTCCAAGAGCCGGGACTCCTACGCCAACGCCGGAATCATAGCCGAGCAGGTAGCATCACTCTCATCGTACTGTTTCTGGATACCATTTTCATTCAGGGAAACCAAGATGCCTCACACGGTGGGGGAAGAGAAGAGGAGCAGTGGGCTCTAGCGGTCTAGCCCCGTAGCCCGTGCCGGTCAAAGCGTCAAGTATAGCACATGCTATCAAAATGATGCCATTTTGTATTCCTTTTTAGCTTCGTATTAGATCCAATCAACCTTTTGGATAAGATGATTTCTTGTTTGATGTCGTTTTGCCCTTTTCTTGATGGGTGATTAACATTGTACCTCAAGAACAGTAAAAATATAGGTTTCTTAGTAGATAGGTCTCATTACTCATGTCGTACTTTTTTCAATGTCAACCTTTGTAGGATAAAATGATATCTTTCTCCTTTATTGTGCAAATATGCGAGTAATTTTGATGATCAAAGTGTGACTGTTGAACAGGCAATTGCGCAAGTCAGGACAGTGTACTCCTATGTGGGGGAGTCCAAGGCCCTCAACTCGTACTCGGAGGCGATTCAGAACACATTGAAGCTGGGGTACAAAGCAGGGATGGCCAAGGGGCTTGGCATTGGCTGCACTTACGGTATCGCCTGCATGTCCTGGGCACTGGTTTTCTGGTACGCAGGAGTGTTCATCCGGAATGGACAGACCGATGGTGGGAAAGCGTTCACCGCGATTTTCTCGGCAATTGTTGGCGGCCTGTGAGTCCTGAACAATCAGTTTTTGTAAAATTTTGTATCTTTCGTGTTTCTGATAAAAATATCCAATTGATATGTGTATGTGGATTTGATGATTTCAGGAGTTTGGGACAATCATTCTCAAACCTAGGCGCTTTCAGTAAAGGAAAGATTGCCGGATACAAGCTGTTGGAGGTGATAAGGCAGAGGCCGACAATTGTTCAGGACCCAGCAGATGGAAGGTGCCTTGATGAAGTCCATGGCAACATAGAGTTTAAGGAAGTGGCCTTTAGTTATCCGTCCCGTCCAGATGTCATGATATTCCGTGACTTTTCCCTCTTCTTTCCTGCCGGTAAAACCGCAGCTGTTGTTGGAGGTAGTGGGTCTGGAAAGAGTACAGTGGTGGCTCTGATTGAAAGGTTTTACGATCCTAATCAGGGTAAGCAGATGAAATCCACACAACACACCTTTGATTGTTATCTCAAACCATTTTGTTAATTGCGGATTGCTATTTTTTGCAGGTCAAGTTTTGCTGGACAATGTGGACATCAAGACACTACAATTGAAGTGGCTGAGAGATCAGATTGGTTTGGTGAATCAAGAACCTGCACTCTTTGCGACCACCATTCTTGAAAATATTCTTTACGGCAAGCCTGATGCCACAATGGCTGAGGTTGAGGCTGCGGCTACATCTGCCAATGCCCATAGCTTCATCGCTCTTCTTCCTAATGGCTATCACACTCAGGTGGGTTCTTCGTCTGTTGGTATGCTAATGATATTTGTACCGCTTAAAGCCCGATATTTTGGTTAGCACTGGTTTGGCTAACTGTTGCATTACTGTATTGATCTTGCTACTTAACTTTGCATATACAAACATTCTCCATCCAATGATTAATCCACTATATTTATAACACAGGTCGGGGAGAGAGGACTTCAACTCTCTGGTGGTCAGAAGCAACGTATTGCCATTGCTCGTGCAATGCTAAAGAACCCGAAGATCCTTCTCTTAGATGAGGCGACTAGTGCACTTGATGCTGGTTCAGAGAATATTGTTCAAGAAGCCCTTGACCGCCTTATGGTTGGTAGGACAACTGTTGTGGTCACGCATAGGCTGTCAACTATACGGTGTGTTGACATGATTGCTGTGATCCAGCAAGGGCAGGTTGTTGAGACCGGTACCCATGACGAGCTCCTTGCGAAAGGAAGCTCAGGAGCTTATGCTGCTCTCATTAGATTCCAGGAGATGGCCAGAAACCGTGACTTCCGTGGCCCATCCACCCGCAAATCCCGGTCATCCCGGTTGAGCAATTCGCTGTCCACTCGGTCATTGAGCCTTAGATCGGGGAGCTTGAGGAACTTGAGCTACTCATACAGCACTGGTGCAGATGGCCGTATTGAGATGGTTTCCAATGCCGACAATGACAGGAAGTACCCAGCACCTAAGGGTTATTTTTTCAAACTCCTTAAGCTAAATGCGCCGGAGTGGCCCTATACCATACTGGGAGCCATTGGGTCCATCCTATCTGGCTTCATCGGCCCTACATTTGCTATTGTGATGAGCAATATGATTGAAGTGTTCTATTTCCGGGACCCGAATGCAATGGAGAGGAAGACTAGGGAGTATGTGTTTATCTACATTGGTACTGGGTTATATGCGGTTGTCGCGTACCTCGTTCAACATTACTTCTTCAGCATCATGGGCGAAAATCTGACCACCAGGGTGCGGAGGATGATGCTTGCCGGTATGAATCAATAGGTTGCTCTTAAACTGTTCGAATTTCACAGTTGCATTATTTGATCAGAGACTCTATTTTCAGCTATCTTGAGGAATGATGTGGGGTGGTTTGATCAAGAGGAGAACAATTCAAGCCTCGTGGCAGCACGCCTTTCCACAGACGCAGCGGATGTGAAGTCGGCCATAGCGGAACGGATATCAGTCATCCTGCAGAACATGACCTCTCTTCTTGTGTCCTTCGTTGTGGGCTTCATCATCGAATGGCGGGTGGCCGTCCTCATTCTTGTCACCTTCCCTCTCCTTGTACTTGCCAACTTTGCTCAGGTAAAACAACTCTCAAGTCGCATTTACTGTTATTTTCATCAACCTTGGAGGTTTCATTCTATTATCATGCTCCTTACGTTCTAACCTGGATTAGACAACAGGCTAGGAATCTTTGCTAGAATAGGAGAATTACCCTTTCTATTTCACATTAAACCAAGTAGTACTTTGCACGACAAACTCATTGCACTGTTGCGACGCCGTTTTCGACGCAGACAACCGTTGCTGCTCAATTACTCCCTCCGGAGATAGGATGCCAGATTAAACTCATCAGCATGCTACGGTATGATCCGTGGCCCATGCCACTGCCACTGCTTCTGCTGCCGCAGCTGCCTTAAATTACTGTACGCGGCATGTGCAACCCTGCCAAGATGCTCGTTGGCCTCCTCTCTGCAAAGGCAAAGCGGCCGTGCTAATCATAGAACTCAGGCGTTAACAACGACAAGTAAAGCTCCAGGACGCGCGCTACTTATCACAACAGATGCTTGCTTCCTCCGTTCCTCTGATGCTTAATGGCTTTCCTTTGTGTTTCTGAGAGTGGGAGGAAGCAAAGCATAGCATGGCCGAAGTCCAAACTGCCCCAATCTGACGTCTTTCCTGCTGCTCATTAGCTGTGCCCCCATTGGTAGGGTTGTTTTTGGTCCCTTGCGCGCTCGTCCCCGTGGTGGTCCCGTTGTTCGCGACACTGTCTGCGTTGCACGGCCGCCTTGTGCACGGGAATCTGGGGCTTCGCAATCTGCAGTGCCGCACATGGCGATCTTGCAGTTGCAGGGCAGTCAGTGTCCTATTGCCGTGGTCGCATGGCGTGGCGTACGTTCCGCGAGGACAGTGTCGCCCCAGAATGCCATGCCATGCCAGCCTTATTATTTTTTGGTCGTGTTCCGCTGCATTGCAGTGCAGAACCCCTCATGATTCCTTGCGTGCAATGATGTCCCTCTGGCGATTCGTAAAGATCGCGTGGTGCATGAACGAACCCCATTCTCTCTCTCCCTTGGCCATGGGCTGCAAGCCTGCAAGGTCTTCCGAAAACTGTAATGCATTGTTACTGCCATCACTAGCGACTTTAACTCGTTGCAATAGGTCACGTGTATTTACGCTTTGCACTGTGAAATGATGGGTACGTGAGGTAGGTGTCTGTCTGTCCGTGCATGACGAATGAGACTGATAGATACTGCGATGATTGCTTGTGTGGTTGCAGCAACTGTCCATGAAGGGCTTCGCCGGCGACACGGCCAAGGCGCACGCCAAGACGAGCATGATCGCCGGGGAGGGCGTCAGCAACATCCGCACCGTGGCGGCATTCAACGCGCAGGACAAGATCCTGTCCCTCTTCTGCACCGAGCTGCGCGTCCCGCAGATGCACAGCCTCCGCCGGAGCCAGATCTCCGGCGCGCTCTTCGGCCTGTCGCAGCTGTCGCTGTACGCCTCCGAGGCGCTCATCCTCTGGTACGGCGCGCACCTTGTCCGACACCACGTGTCCACCTTCTCCAAGGTCATCAAGGTTTTCGTCGTGCTCGTCATCACGGCAAACACCGTCGCTGAGACCGTCAGCCTCGCGCCGGAGATCGTGCGCGGTGGCGAGTCCATCCGGTCTGTCTTCGCCATCCTCAACTACAGGACGCGCATTGACCCGGATGAGCCGGAAACCGAGCCCATCGAGTCCGTCCGTGGTGACATCGACTTCCGGCACGTCGACTTCGCCTACCCGTCGCGCCCTGACGTCATGGTCTTCAAGGATTTCAGCCTGAGGATCCGAGCTGGGCAGAGTCAGGCGCTCGTCGGAGCAAGCGGGTCAGGGAAGAGCACTGTCATTGCTCTGATCGAGCGTTTCTACGATCCTCTCGCCGGGAAGGTCATGATCGACGGCAAGGACATCCGGCGGCTGAACGTGAGGTCACTGCGTCTCAAGATCGGCCTGGTGCAGCAGGAGCCCGTGCTGTTCGCCACCAGCATCTTTGAGAACATCGCCTACGGCAAGGACGGCGCGACGGAGGAGGAGGTGATCGAGGCTGCCAAGGTGGCCAACATGCACGGTTTCGTCAGCGCGCTCCCGGAGGGCTACAAGACCCCCGTCGGCGAGCGCGGGGTGCAGCTCTCGGGCGGGCAGAAGCAGCGGATCGCCATCGCGCGCGCCGTGCTCAAGGACCCCGCCGTGCTCCTGCTGGACGAGGCGACGAGCGCGCTGGACGCCGAGTCCGAGTGCGTGCTGCAGGAGGCGCTCGAGCGCATCATGAAGGGCCGGACCGCGGTGCTGGTGGCCCACCGGCTCTCGACGATCCGTGGCGTGGACTCGATCGCCGTGGTGCAGGAAGGACGCGTGGTCGAGCAGGGCAGCCACGGCGAGCTCGTGTCGCGGCCCGACGGCGCCTACTCGCGGCTGCTGCAGCTGCAGCTACACCACGGCTGATCGTATGAGATCAGATCAGGGCCTAGGTTCCGGGTGTACAGAAGTGGGCGAGGCCAGCAATCGTCATGGTGCTATGCGGTGGCCAGATGATGTGCTAGGGTACAACTGTTTTCTTCTTCCTGTAACCGATCAGGATTATGCCGGAAGTGATGCGACATTGTGTTTTGGTACTAATGGCGGCTCTGGCAATTTTAGACGTTCACAAGAATCCGGTTTTTCTTTCCCATATTTGATTTCCTCGCCGCTACAAATTGACGAGAATTGGCAACAACCCTTGCGTGTCGATCCGACGAACACGGATCAGAGGCGAACACTAGATGAAGCCAAAACATGAAACCGAGAAGGATTAAAGCTTCACCGCCGAATACGGGGCAGTTGAGGAGCGGCACCGAGGCCTCGCGCCCTCGCCGATGGTTGGGACCCCGTCAGATCCGCGGCCACCGGTCGCCGGCTCGCCGCCGCCATCTCTCTGATCTCCAATTGAGCAAGGCAAGTTCCAGGCTTCGAGAGGCTGGACATGAGAGCAGTTAGACGATATAAGTTAACATAATTTATAATAATTTAAAAAGTATATATATATATATAAAATGATGATTCAAATATAAAAGTAATGTAATGGAGCTTTATATAAGAGAAAAAAATAATTTGAACCATAGATTAATCATCTAAGATCTAAAAATAATTAAGGTCTTATGGTTTAATGAGAGAAGAAAAGAAATAAAAGGTAATTTAGACCATAGATTAATCATCTAATAGTTAAAAATAATTAATGTGATATAATTTAATGAAAAAAAAAATTAACATTAACTAAATGAGGATAAGATAAACTATATATGTATATATGATATTAAAAAAGATGAAAAGATATATTGAAATATTATGTGAATTATATGAGATGATTTAACAAGCTTATATTTTAAAGCTCTAAAATTTATTAAATTATAAAATATAATTATAGATAATATAACATGTTTGCATAATATTTAAGATGTAATAATTGTTAGTGGATGATAATATGACGTCTTTGCATGCTGAGTTTTAGATTTAATGGGTTGTAACTTCGTAATAAGACTAGTGGATACCTCGCTGTAACTTAAAAATACTTTAAAAAAGCTTGAAGAAAATAATGTATAAATTATTTACTCGTAATATTTAAATGGACAATATCTTTGTAATAGTTGAGGTAAAATTGTAATTCTACATGACACATAGATGGTTATGTATCAAACATGAGAGAGATTCAATGGCTATTACACTTTGTGGGTTGCAAATGCATTTAACAAATGGATGGTTGAGATCAAAACATGAGAGAGATTCAAAGGGCTATTATTTTCTAGATGATGTGTGTCGACGGGTTATATTCGTTGACCATATTTTGAGGGTATTGGGGTATGTTGGAGCAAAGATCTACACAAAACGACATTAAGCACACAAAAGACAAGGATTATACTGGTTCAGGCCCCTCGTAAGGTAATACCCCTACTTCAGTTTATATGGATTATGACGAAAACCATAGAGATTACAATAAAGAACCACAAAAAGTATCGAATACCAACGAGATCCCTATCGAGAACGACTCAACGAGATCCAGGCGGCGGTTTATCTTCAAGTCCTCCGGATTGCCTCTGCTCTGGTGTTGGTTTGCGCTATGATTCAATGATTTCATATTCCCTGCAGGGCTTTGTATTTATACCGTAGACTGTCTTGGCTTCCAAGTAGAACTCGGAGAGTACTTTTGGCCTACGAGATCACAGAGATTGTATCTTTCCCGAATAAGACTCTAATACCTTCTATTCGGGACACAATTCCCCTATTCATTAACCGAATTCCATAACGTTAAGATAATCTTTTCGTATCCTAAGAGTATACCGTATCTGTATATTTCACAACCCCAAGTATAGGAGGTATGTCTTATTCGTAACCCTGACAGTAGCCCCCAACTTCAAATCAAATGAATTCACAGTGTTCTCGAGTCGAAGTCCTTGAATAAATGATGTCATGCTTGCCTAACCCTTCTTGAATTATCGAGAAGACATAAAGCCTTCGACACCACCATCAAAAAGCAATGGTCCACCATGAATTTGAATTAAAGTCTAAAAAAATACCATAAACAAACCGAGAAAATCACGACGGCCGTTTCTCTTTCTTCCTTGAAATACGAACCATCGGCCTTGACCTATAAATTCTCATCTTAAGATTCATTTTGTCTCCTTCCCACAAGTAATCCCTTATTTCTTTACGCCCTTTCAACCTTCGACAGTCGAAAAGCCAATCTTCATTCTTCATCTTCAACCTCAACCAATCGAATGGATTTGGGCAAATCCAACGTTGGTGTGGAGGAGCTAAAAGTACTGCAGATCAAAGGATCACTCCTGGGAAAAAAAACTTTCCTCGATCGGAAGGAGGTACAAACCCTAACCCCGCACTTGGCCAAATTGTTTGTCTCGGAGATTTCACACAGTGTGGGTTCCTGCCTCCTCTTTCCGAATTTCTTCTTCTTGTTTTGAACTTCTACGGCATCCACCTTCTCCATCTGAATCCCAATTCTATTGCCTTTCTAAGTATCTTTACACACCTTTGCGAGGCATACCTTGGGGTACCGTCTTTACTAGATTTGTTTAGATACTTTTATGAACTCAGATGGATGGAATCCCATAGAATCTCCAGCTGCTGCGGCTTCCGCCTCCGAGATGGGATGAAAAAGGAATACATCTCCTTCAACTGCCCTTCTTCTTGAGGAGCATTGTAACGTCCGTTTTGTCGTGGCGTTAGCAGGAAAACCTAATTCCTAAAAACTCAAATTGCGAAAATTTTGCTCTTCGATTGTGTCTTGTCGTGTGCCTAGGATCTCGTGCTTCCCCTCCCAGCTCAATTCCAGAGAAAATCGCGAAGTCGGATTTCGAATCCGAACCCTAAATCCTCCTCTCTCCCTCTCAGCCAAAGTCCATTTCTCCTCCCCCTGTTCTCGGGCCGGTTTCTCGCTCGGCCTGCCCCCTTTCTCCCCTCCTTCGGCCCGCTTCCCCCTTTCCCCTCTCTCTCCCGGGCTGCTCGCTCGGTCCACTCCTTTTTCCCCTTCGGCCTCTTCCCTCTCCCATTGGGCCGCGCCGCTCGACCCGGTCCGCGCGGCCTGCTGCGTCGGGCACGTGCGCCACACGCCCCGCGCGAGAGAGAGACCTCGCTCTCTCTCCTATGTCTCCCTCGCCCGTTTCTCTCCCCCTCTCTCTCTCTCCCCGTCCCGACAACCCCGCGCCGGCGCCCGCGCCTCTGTTCCCGTTCCGTTCGCGCCGGTGTCCGCCCGTCCCGTCCCGCCGCTGGTCCCGCGCCGCGAGTCGTGGCTGACCGGGGCGTCCGCCGACGCCGTCACCCGGGCCGCCCCTGCGCCGCGCCAACCGCCGGCGCAATCCTCCCGACCCTGCCTCTGCGCGCGCGTGCCGCCGAGGGGAGCACGTGCCTCCTCTCTCTCTCCCCACGTGCCCTTGCCCGTTTCGGCAAGGGGGTTGCACCCTTTTTTCTTCCCCTTTTTCCTTTTTACCCCAACCGCCGCTGGTCCCCTCTCCGCTTTGCCCCCTCTCCGCCTCTCCGCCCCCGAACCGACCTAAGCCCAACTGACCTTGCGTCCCCTTTTAATCCGCTCCTCCTCCCTCTCGGTCGCGCCCGTGCCTCCGTCGAACACCTTCCGTCCGCCGCTCGCCACCGCCGCACCGAGCCGTGCCGTTGCCCTCGCCATTCGCCGCCGCAGCCGAGGACGCCCGAAGGAGTCTCCGGGCGTCTCCTCCCCCTCTTCCTCGGCCCGGAGCCGTGCCGCACCTCCTGCGCGCCGTCGCCCTCGCCGTCCCCGACGAGCTCCCCTTCCCCCTCCGTCTTCCCCTCCTTCTCCCGCGCTGTGCTGTCGTCGTCGTCCTCCCTGTGACCCCAGCATCCTCCCGGAGCACCGCCGTGGCCGCCATCCTCTCATTCTTGCTCCCTCCCTCACTGCCATGGCCACCGCCGCATAGTTCTGTTGCTGGCCTTCGACGCGCCTCCTCTCTCCAATCCGCGCCGCTGAGTCGCTATCCCTCTTCCTCCTCTAGCCACCGACGCCCACACCCCCCTCCGTCTCGCCGCCGCTCGCCGGGACGAGCCGCTCGCCGTTGCGCCGCCGAGAGCCATCCGCTCCCGGGTGAGCTCGTCTCTTCTCCCCGCGCGCCTACGTGGCACCACGTCCGCCTGCCCTAGCCGCGCCGAAGATCGGTCAACGGTCCTACGCGCATCGGCTGGGCCACGTCGCCATGCCGGCCTCCTGGACCTCCTTTGCCGCTCAGCCCATCTCCGCTCCCTCGTCGGCCCGCTCCACTCCACCCTCGCTCGCGCGCGCACGCCGTCCCACTGGGCCACGCAGCCGCGCCGGCCCAACTCCTTGCTCAGCTCGGTCACGCCCTCGCACTGGCCGATTGGGCCGTGGTTCACCTCTCGGCCCGTTAAACAAAGTCCATTTCCCGTCCCTCACTTAACTCGCAACTCTATCCCTTGAAGCCCGTGGACAAAAGTCCACATACACCCCTCTACCAAACCAAGTGCCCATGAACAAAGTCCTCTTTCACTCCCTCACCGAACCTAGTGGCTGTGGACCAAGTCCATAGTACACCCTTGATCCTTCCCACTGACATGTGGAACCCATATTCAAAAGAATATTCTCAAGAATATTCTTTTCTATAAATTCAATAAATCCTTTTTCTTTATTCCAGAAAATCAAATAAACTTCCAAATTCATATCTTCTCAACCGTTCGTCCGATTGACTCCGTTCAACTTCTAAAATTCCTCAAAAATCGAGATCTATCCAATGGCACGATTAGTGGTCATTAATAGGGCTTCCTTTTTATCGTTGTGTTGAGTCGCCTCGTTTCGCGTGTAGCTTCGGAGCCAGAAGACTCGCAGTGCGCATGTCGGTGACACGGGCCCGGGGGTATCGAGACCAAAGGGAAGGGCGACCACAGGGATCCACGTGGCCCGTTCCCCCGGAAGGGTTGGGCCCGAGGGTGACGTGGCGACTGCCCTCCCGATTTCCCCCAGGGTCGGGCCGCTCCCGTTTCTCCCCTGAGACCTGGGGCGCCCCGACCCCCTGCGGCTTGGATGCCACGTGCGCGGGTTAGGTGTGCACGCCAGAACTCACCTAACCGCATTTATAGCGGTTCAGACGGGCACACTACGTCGCATTTAATGCGGCGTGACGCGTTCATATCCGGTCCGTGATCGGTCACGGTGAGTGACCGGTCGCAGACCGGTCAGATCGCGGGTTAGGTGGTGCCAGGATGCCTGTGCACCACACGCGCGCCAGGCGGCCTGCTGCACGCCTCGCCCCGTCCCATCAGAATGATGAGAGCCTTCTGTCTCTCGTCTCTCAGCCGGAGTTGGTACCCCAGCTCCGGTCAGATGTTTCCCGTTCCCAATGTGAGCGGGACACGGAAGTCATCCGCCATTTAATGAAGGCTGAAATGGGCGTCCCCCGGATGGGTCGGCTGACCGAGCGAAGGCGTGCTGCGGCGTCTGTCAGAGGCTGCTTCCGACGGTAGGATAGCCCTAAATGTAAAAGAATATTTTCTTTCTTAGGCAGCTCATGGCCTATGTGGTAGCCCCTTGCCATATAAAAGGAGGCCCAGGCCTAGGAGATAAGGGGGACTCTCTCTGGATTCCATCATACTCTCAGATCTATCAGAACACAGGAGTAGGGTATTACGCTCCTTAGCGGCCCGAACCTGTCTAAATCGCCTGCGTCCACGCGTTTTTCTCACTGGGATCCCACATATCAGGGGCGAAGAATTTCACCTTGCGCCCCCGGCCGAACCGGCAAAGGGGGACCTGCGCGGTCTTCCGGTGAGGAGCTTCACGCTCCGTCAGCGCGGATTTCGAGGAAGAAGCTCATGATCTCGAGCAAGGCAAGTCGGCTTTGATCAATTGAATCTATAATTTAAAACTAAGTATTTTGATTCCGCAAACCATGCATTCTTTAGGTTACACTTAACACTTTGGCCTCGGTTTGTAATACCACCGGCATTCCCTACCCATTTGCTGCAATTAACCTCCTTGATTATTGAATACCCTAACCCCCCCTTGTCACCCTTCCGGTGAGGTCTCGGTATTCGCACCCCGCGTACGAATATCGAGGCTCTCCTCAAATTTAAAATGATCAACTGGGTAAAACTTGAGTTTACAAAATGCTTGGAAAACCCGACACTTGGGTCGGTGCCTTGAAAATAAATTGAGTTTCTAAAACTCGCGGTGCGGGAGACGTACTGGAGGTACGGTCTTCCGTTCTCGCCTTAAGGACCGATTTCTTGGGAATTACATCCGAGCATATGTCAAGTACGACCACATGGGTGATATGGGACACCCCTGGCTGAGTAACTAGCTAGGCCAGAGAAATCTTGATGCCAAGGGACAAGTAAATTCACCGGGGTGGTGTTGGGGAGGACCCCTGGGCTTCCTGGCACAGTATGGTCTGGGACCTAACCTGGTGTTGGTCCATGGGACCCCTCCCATTAGCATAAGATGACCCTGAGTCGGCTTTCAAAATGCCTTGTCGTGAAAGCCTCAAGGTCGCCAGACGTGTCTGTGATGCACGGGCTGGGTGACCCGGGGTTAGTAACGTCGTGTGGGTAAAGTGTACCCCCTCTGCAGAGGTTAACAACTGTTCGAACAGCCGTGCCCACGGTCATGGGCGGATGTGAGGTGATTCCTTGGCATAGTTTTGTTGACTATTTGTGAACTGCTGTTGGTGTGAGAAATTCTTTCAGTGCTTGAGTTGTGGCTGTTGGTACAGCCGGTGTCGGTGAACGATTGGCAGGGAGCCTCTCGTGCTGACTTGCTTGACTTGTGGCTGTTGGTACAGCCGGTGTTGGTGAACGATTGGCAGGGAGCCTCTCGTGCCGACGTGCTTGACTTGTGGTTGTTGGTGCAGCCGGTGTCGATGAACGATTGGCAGGGAGCTTCCCGTGCCGACAATAATCAATCTATACAATTCCACTGCTCCGGCTGGATGAGACGCACTTTCTCGTCCGTGTCGTTGAGAAGCACTCACTTAGTTGTTTCCGAAAGTTTAAAACTAAAATCGAATGTGAAAAATATCTGGCTCTCCTTTGAAGCTTGCATCAAACACTTAATTCCCTTGACTTGCTGAGTACTCCCGTACTCACCCTTGCTCTATATAAATAACCCCCCCAGTTCTCGAAGACGAGGAGATGGACCCTACTGAAGAAGAGTTCTTCCAGGAGCAAGTAGACTACGAGCTGTAATAGGGTTTCGGCCTTTCCCCAAGGCTTTGCTTGTGGCTTAGGGCTAGTCTCCGCCTTTTCGCTTCCGCCTTTTTGTAATGCTGTTGCGAACTCGGGTTCTGTCTGCAGTTCCAACCTTGATTGTAATTCTACCCTTAATAAAGAGACCGCTGTTGTTGTGATATTCTATCTTCCTGTTGTACCAGCACTGTTTCCTGGGACTGGTATAAGTATACAGGTTAATTTGTATCGCCTTACTCTGGCCGCCGTTCGGGGCTAGTTTGGGACGTGACAAGCATGGAGGTCAAAGTGGTTTTACCTACACGTCGAAGACCGCCCAGCAAGCCTTGCTGTCCCGAATGAGAAGCCCACACGCTCCCCTTTGTAGACATTAAAACCTTCCTTAACTTTTTCTCTCAAAAGCTTCATAGATAATATTCATGAGCTCCGAGAACAAGGGTTGTCGGGGTATGAAGTCGTTGAAGACTTCATACATCGTTGACTTCAGCCTCTCCAGGCTCACGCTCACCCCGTGTATGAGTTCACGGGGGCACAAGATGAAACACAGATATCAGTTCGGGGTATACGATCTCGTAACCCTCCTGACCTCAATCCGATCACGACCAATTATAATAACATATCATTGCTGTTTTGTTTGCAGAACTCGATGAGACAACTGTGGTCACCCGAGTCGGTCAACTGGTAATTGATGCTTCATCAGACCTAGACAACTCCGTCACCCCACTTTGCGACCTCCCGTCCTCGGACAGGGACGCCGTCATCAACATAAGTGACTTAGATTATTGTTTTTCTTTTGACTATTGTTATCCGAAAGAGTAGTAATCTAAACTTTGCAGGTCCTGCCTCTGACGGACATTATTGGCCCGCTCGCCGACCATCAGGTATCGTCATCTCTGATAGAGACGGTGATCTCGGAGTAGGCCACTGCCGAGAATGTTCCTAGTGGTAGTGGAACAAAACCCTCCAAGAGAAAGTGGGCGGCTTTACCCAACCGTCCGGAGCAGGAACACTGGCGCCGACAAGCGGCTCGGAGGTAAGTCTCGCTCCCTTTGGTCCGTAAACAAACCCGAGGAGGATCTTTGGTCCTGACTTACATATCTTGTACACCACTTTCGGCACAAAGTCTTCTTCATAGGGGAAGAAGATGCTCCTGAAGCGGCCCAAGCCCAAGTAACCATCTTTATCAATTTCTGTGTTCAGTGTTCTCATAACGTCTTCTAAAATGCACGTTTCTTCCTGTTGTAGCCCCTCCCCCGCGACTTCAGCTCAGAGTATCGGTCACGGGGGCACGAGCTCCGCGCCTCCCTCAATCATTGTCGCCGCATCCGCTCCTCCCCTTCCTCTGCGCAGTGCCTCCCCCGTTGTCGTATCGCTTTTCACGATCGACAGGCTGGTGAAGGCCAGCCGTCTGCTACAATCTGGCACGCCTGACGTTCTCGCCGAAGATGAGCAGCTCTAAACGACAGCCTTGATCTCGGACAAACGCGTCACCGAGCTGGAGACTCAACTGGCTGAAGCACAGAGGGACTTGAAGAAGTTCAAGGACCTGGTCGCTGACCACGAGAGACAACGGTAGGGCTGGGACAAACGGTTGGAGGAGACCCAAGAGAACTTGGCGTCACTCCGATAAGGCCTCCAGGAGAATTACGGGTAGCTCGACATGGTGGTCCGAAGCTTGGGTGTGCACAAGAAGGGCCTCGAGTTCCCAGACGAGACAATTGTCTTGGGATCTCTGGGTTCTCTCATTGGCAAGCAAGAGAATACATCCACGAAGCATGTCGAGCAAGTCGCCGAGGAGATGCGTACTGGTCTTCGGACCGGCGCATTTCACGTTCTCGCGTGCCTCGAGCAACATGCGAGGATGTGATGTCGGAGCTCGTCGATCTAGGGGAGAGCATCATTCCTTTTTTGAACAGTAATTGCTACTCCCTTGTAATCTTTAAGAACAGTTTGTTAGGCCTGTCATATTCCGAGAACAATGTCCTTTTTTACTGTTCCTGAATTTTTTGGTGTGATCATGTCGACCTTTAGATGTATCGAAGATGAGGTCATCATGCAAGGAGGATGTCCTCGCAATTTTAATGTTGCACCTCCTTCTCATGCTTCCTCGACCCCAAGCAACGATAAACAAGCCTTGGTCATCGTCAATGTTGATAGCACGCTGGATCCACAGGGACTCCAACTTAACTCTCTCCTCGAGTGAAATCAAGGTACGAAGACTCAACCTTTATAGCCCTTTCTCCCGTATATGCGGGGAAGCTAACCGAGATCAAACGTCCTGCATAGGCCTCGAGAACACTTTGGATGAGAAGGAACACCGTGTCGAGTATTGGAAGGCGAGGTTCGAGAAGGCGGATCTCAGGAAGATGGCTAGTGATGTCCGAAAGGATCAAGCTGTAGAGGCCCTTCGAGGTAGGGAAGTATGGATTGACACCTATCTCGAGGGTTGTTGTCTGGCACTATAATGCCTTTGCAAAGAGCTGCGGGAGATCCGTCCTCCTCCCGAGAAGTCCATAAACGGTCATTTGTCCTGGATGCGGAGTATGTGTGATCAACTTGCAGGGATCGAAAAGCGGATTGACGACAGCCTGAAACTGGAGTGTCGTCACGCAAGCCGGTATGCTGGTGGTCACATTCTCGCCTGCATCCAAGATGGCGTCCACAGATGAGCCTAGGTTTTCTCCGGGAGGGCTTCTCGCGTTCTCGCATGAAGTCTGATGAGATCGATCACCTCGCGCAATCCTTTGCTCCGTTGGCCGAGAACGTCTTCTTCATAATGGACTGGCAGTGGCCTTCCTGGTAGTTTATGTACCTAGGGAACACTTAATGTACATGTTAATATTATATATATATATATATATATACATATATCAAAACTTAAGTAAGAATTGAAATCTATTTTATAAGTATCTGAAAGAAACATAGTGTACGAGTACTCTCATAAGGGCTGCCCTCAGCCGACAGAGTACGGTACTCTCCCTACCCCCCAGTTGTTTTCATGGAGAGGTCGTTTTTCATGAAAACAACTTAAATCTTATAACAAACCAAGCTGAAGCTACGAAGTCCTAGCCCCAGCCGTGAAGTCAAAAAAACCAATTCTCGGTTACACAGCTTGGTTAATACGCTTAAGTGGGTACTCTAACATGACCAGATCTAAAATGGTCGTTTGACCCTGCATGGTTTGACAAACTTTCACAGTGCTGGGCATCCTCAGCCGTGGTCCATGGGACCCCGAAGTTTGCCAGACTAGCGTAAAAAGACAACAGGATCGACTTCGAGACAAGGCGATATAAGAAAAGAGGGTCACTGGGTAAAACACTTCGAAAGAAAAGAATTTGGAAAACTTACAGACTTTGGTACATCGATTTTATACATAAAATGTTCCAAGGATTTGCCAACTCGTGGCATTCGTCGTCTGCGATCTTGAATGCGCCTAGCCTTAAGACTTCGACCACCGTGTACGGTCTCTCTCTCACTTAGGTGAGAGTTTGTTTCGCCCTGATTGATTCTGAAGTCGTCAGAGTACGTAATCACCGGTGGTGAGTGTACGGGCACGAACATGTTTTTTGTGATAGCGACGTAGGGCCTGTTGGTACATGGTTGTTCGAACGGCAACACGTTCTCGATGTTCCTCTAGAAGGTTGACATTGTCTGCTTGCTGCTTCTCCTGGTCCTTATTTGAATACCGTTCGACTCGTGTAGACCGATGTCGCAGCTCCAAAGAAAGTATGTGTGAGCCCCCGGTTTTTATACCGGAAACCCCATGTGTATTACAATACCATTCCCTGGATCAGTAGATGGTACACACATGGCACAGTTGTATATCACAAGTTGACATCGTCATACATGTCTTACAATCTATTAATAATACAAGGATAGCCCAAATGGGATCCGAATAGACCAAGCATAGTCGACAACAACACAAAATACCAACACAAATAAATGAGGTAGCGGAAGCGAAGCAGCGGCGGTCCATTTTATCCCACACGCATCGACTGATGAACCTAGGTCCCTATTCCGCCGTCCTTGGTAACTCCTTGCCAGCATAGCACATGCACAGATCGACACCAACACCTTTTTCTAAATAAATTTAAATAAGCAAGAGTGAGTACCAACCGTACTCAGCAAGCCACCACTACAGAATGCATATAATGTTCATAGGGGTTCAAGGATGGCTTGGTTTATTTGCATAAAGCTAGTTTTCACAAATTATTTCACAAACCTATGCCATAACAGTTTTAACTGAAAACCACATTAAGTTGAAGTTGTCATTAACCTGCGAGGGTTCATCCATCTTCCCCAAGCCTCGCTTGGTCCGGTTTACCCTCGCATCCAATTTCCACAGTTTTAACAACTACGACCTTTTTGCACATCAGGCAATGTCACACCTTCCATACCCATCATATTTTAAGCAATATTATAAATTGACGAGGCTAGTCAAGAGTAATACAAGTCCCGACGCTTATTAACCGCGAGCACGGCTATTCGAATAGTTTAATTTACTCACACTGCAGCGGATGTACGCTTTTAATCCCACACTCCGTGACACACCCAACACATGAGACTTGTCACGGCCCGGTTTTTCAGTTACCCTCGCATGGCGGCACCCGCTCCAAGGACTATGAATCCCCATTGCACCCCCGGCGCTACATTCCTACCTCAAGCCGGTTGTGAGGGGAGTCCTGGCGCTCCCGAGATTGAAGGTTACATTATACATATATAAAGCTTGACGTCATTAAACCACACACTTCCACATTTTCATACCGATATCCAGAACCTACCATGTCTGGGGCGCCACCCGACGAGAATAACCTAGTCCACCGGGTCTAACCCAGAGCAAAGGTAAGAACTCGTCCCCGACGATTGGCATCGTCGGGGCTAGCGTGTCGCTTTAGGCACGTTAAGCCTCGATGATGTGATCGTCGTCTATCGTGTTTCGAGTAATCTTGACAGGCGTCTTAATTATGCTTCGCCGGCAGTATATTCGTTTTAGGGTTTATTGCCGATGACAGTTTAATTGTTATGCTTGGTTAGATTATTTGATGCATTTACCATCCCCAAAAGCAATCGACGGCTTGATTTTCTTTGTGTTAAGTCTCGATTCACACTTTGAGTTGCTATCGACCTTAGTACTGTTTCGAGATCTAACATGAAGCCTGTTTTCGATTGTAATTAAGGATAGTGCCGGGGTTTCAGCCGGTCTTACCTAATGCATGTGATTATTTATGTTTTTGCATGTGTTTGCCACTTATACATGTGGATCGACGAATATAAATACATCGGTTGTAGGGTGTCTTCAAGATGTCTCTGTGATTGGTGTAGTTATATTGGCCGATTGGCTTGTATAAGTTTGCACTAGGGTAATAGCTAGTGTGTTTTTCTTCATGAAATCCTTATCGGCTGCTTCTAGTAATTTGCCTTAGACATGTTAAAATAGGCCGATGAGATTAGATCCGTTTCAATTTACTTATTATTTTGAGTAAGCCGATACAATTTTGCCCTATCGGCTGGGCTATAACAATGTGACATCGGCCTATCGGCCGATCGATCATTATTTTCTGATATGGTTTGCTTGTTTCTTGTTGATTGCAGATCAAATCAACTGGCAAGCTCTGCGTACGACTAGGCAAGCCAATTTGGACCTGCACTGGAGTTAAGCAGATCTCCCAGGCTGCCGTGGTAACGCGGAACCCGTTTTGTTGCTGGACGGGTCCAAATTCTGCGCCAACACGCTTTTGGCACGCCCAGTGGGACCAAGAACGCAAACTCCACAATAGCAGTAAATCTTCTCAAGATGTCGAAGCAGGTAGAGATTTCCGAGGAGAACATCGTCCCTGTAACCGCCGACCAGCTCAATGCAGAACAGAAGGCTGAGATGGAAAATCTGGTCGAGCAGTTTCAGAATATGTACCTGCAAACATATTCTAGGACTCGGCAAGGCACCTTGATCCAAAAATCCAAGGTAGTTATGCCGAGTCCTGGAGAGGGAGCTAGCACGTCAGCAGCGGCACACGACCACACCGTCAAGACTGAAGATACTGCAGCGCCGACGTTGCAAGATAGGATTGACTCCATAGTTCATTCTGCGCTAGTCAACCAATCGGGGATCCTGGTGAACACATTGACCAATACGGTCAAATCGATCCTAGATGGGTTGATTCACCAGTACAAGCCTCAGGGACCGATTTTCTTACCAGAAAATAAGTTCACTGCCTATCGGACCCTGAGAAACGACCTGAGCACGGCTTAGCCGCAGCGCCGATGCCACCCCCATTGGCGCAGCCAACAACAACACTGCCACTGGTCCTCACCAATCAGACAGGGGGGAGCCCTCAGCACATTACGGGGGAGCAATATGCTCAATGGACCAAAGGGAAGCAACCAGTGATCGAGCCGATGCAGCAAGTTCCGGTTCACCAACCATCGGCCGGACAACCACAAGCCCCGGTGTTCAGCAATCCTCCACCTCAAGCTGCATACAATGTGCCACAAGGCTACCAGCAGCACACCGCAGGGCAGTACGGCGCGCAAAATCTTGATCACCACTACCAGCCGTACTCCCCCAGGCAGTATCAAGCAGAGGGCTTGCAGCAATCATATCAGCAAGACCTCCCACATCGGCCCGCAGGATACTGGGCCGATATGATAGCTGAAATGATGCGAGATCAGTTCGGCTTGAAACCCAAGGAAAACTCTACAGTGTATCGGCACCCGTATCCCGAGGAATTTGACAGAGTGCTATTGCTAGGCCGATACAAGATCCCGGACTTTTCCAAGTTTTCGGGGCAGGACAACGTCTCGACGTACGAGCATGTCAGCCGATTCCTAGCACAGTGCGGGGAGGCATCGGCTATCGAGGCGTTGAGGGTGAGGTTTTTCCCTCTATCCTTATCAGGGTCTGCATTCACGTGGTTTTCATCTTTACCCTGCAATTCCATCAGAGGATGGATAGATCTGGAGAAACAGTTTCAAAGGTATTTCTACAATGGCGTACAAGAGATGAAACTGGCCGATCTAACGACCATCAGGCAACGAGTGGATGAATCGGTCCCAGAGTATATCCAGAGATTTAGAGACATAAGGAACAGGTGTTATAGCCTCAGCTTGACCGATTCCCAGTTGGCCGATTTGGCATTTCAAGGATTGCTAGGGCCGATACGCGAGAGGTTCTCCTCGCAGGAATTTGACAGCCTAGCTCAGCTTGCACAACGCATATCGGCCCACGAACAACGATTCCAGGAGGCAAAGAAGTTTGTCAAGAAAATCAACACAGTTTATCAGTATGCCTCCGATGACGACGACGAGGAAGATGTTGATGTCGACCTGGCCGAATGGGCCCGGATGAGAAAGCCGACAACTTGCCAATGGGCCAAGAAGGGCGACAAGGAAGATAAATATGACTTCGACATCAACAAGGCCGATAAGATATTTGATCTACTATTGCAAGAAAAGCAAATTCAGTTGCCAGTAGGTCACGTATTGCCATCGGCCGAAGAGATCAAGAAACGAAGATATTGCAAATGGCACAACTCTTATTCACACCATACAAATGAATGCAAGATCTTCAGGCAACAGATCCAATCGGCCATCGAGCAAGACAGGATTAAAATCGATGATGCCAAGCGGCCGATGAAGATCGAAGGACACCCGTTCCCAGTCAACATGGTGCGGGCGGACAGAACCGATGGCAGTGCCCATCGGACCGGCAAGCGACCTTATCAGACCTCTGAGGGCCGGATTAGAAAATACCAGCGGCGACAGGAAGAACAAGTTCAAGGCTACGTCGATCAAGACAACTCCTACGACCCGCATTGGGAGTACGAGTTTTTCCGGTTCTGCTGGAATGAGGGAATGAGGTTGCCATCTATCCAAGAGTGCCCTGCATGCAATGGTGCAGAAGATTCTTATCAGGGCAGCTCAAGCATGCAAGCGCATTGGCCGGCCAAGCAAAGGAAATCTGTTCATGAGAGGTTAGGGCCGATACACCAAGACCAACAGACCGAAGCCGAGGAACAGGTCCAGAACCCTCAATGGTGCCCAAGCGATGTATTCACTAAGACACAAAAACGACGGGTTCAGAGGCTAAGGTGGAAAGAACAAATCCATGAGCAACAGGAGGCAATAACCCATCGGCCGGCCAAGACCAAGAAAGAGTGGAGGATAAAATCCACGGTAGTAACGGCTGATGAGGGCACCTCCAATACAGCTCGGGCCTCTGCGGCTTCAAAAGGTAAACGAGCGACATCGGCGCCTGTTAACATGGTTTTTATACTGCCAGCAGAGTACAGCATGCAGGCAGCCGATGAAGCAGTGGCCGATGATGAACAATCTTCGGCTAGGCTACAGTTGTCACCAGATCAAGCCATCTTCGACAAGCCAGTTGACGCCAGCAACAGACACTTGCGGCCGTTATACATGAAGGGATTCATCAACGGGCGGCCGATGACGAAGATGCTGGTCGATGGCGGCGCGGCGGTCAACTTAATGCCATACACAACCTTCAGGGAGCTTGGGAAGATACTTGAAGACCTTATCAAGACCAACATGGTATTAAAGGATTTCGGTGGCAACGCGTCCGAAGCAAAGGGGGTCCTAAACGTGGAACTCACCGTGGGCAGCAAAACAATACCCACCACCTTCTTCGTCTTCAACGGAAGGGGTTCCTACAGCTTGTTGTTGGGACGGAATTGGATCCACGCAAACTGTTGCGTCCCTTCAACAATGCACCAATGCCGCATGCAATGGCAAGGGGATCAGGTTGAGATCGTGCAGGCCGATCGGACAGTACACGTGGCCAATGCCGATCTCGCAGTATGGGAGATGGAGGGAATCGACTGCTTGTCCGGATGAGTCTGGGACGCCGATTTCCTCAAAGTAACTGACTGCAACATCGAGACGATCGAAGATCAAGACAAGCAGTTACTTTAGCAGAGAAGCGCCGTCCGCCGTTGAAGATGAACAAGCTAGTCCCTACACAGATGATGCGGTGGACGAGCTAGATGGCAAGTTGGGACACAGTTTTACGTCAGCCGATGAACTTGAAGAGATTGATATAGGGATAGGTGATAAGCCTAGGCCGACGTACATAAGTGCTAACCTGCCGAAGGAATACAAGAGTAATCTTATAAATCTGTTAAAAGAATTCATGGATTGTTTTGCATGGGAATATCATGAAATGCCAGGATTAAGCCGATCGATTGTAGAACATCGGCTACCAATCAAACCAGGCTATCGGCCGTTTAAACAAGCTCCTAGGAGATTCAAGGCCGATATGCACGAAGCTATCAAAGCAGAGATCACACGACTTTATGATGCCAACTTCATCAGATCTTGCCGATACGCAGAATGGGTCTCTAACATAGTTCCAGTAGTGAAGAAAAATGGCAAGCTTAGGGTATGCATTGACTTCAGAGACTTGAACAAAGCAACACCAAAAGACGAGTACCCTATGCCTCTGGCCGATTTGCTGGTCGATGCCGCGTCTGGACACAAGGTTATAAGCTTCATGGATGGGAACGCAGGCTACAACCAAATTTTCATGGCCGAAGAAGATGTTCACAAAACAGCCTTTCGATGCCCAGGGGCAATCGGCCTATATGAATGGGTTGTCATGACATTCGGTTTGAAGAATGCTGGAGCTACGTATCAGAGGGCCCTGAATTATATTTTTCATGATCTCATCGGCTTTTGATTGAAGTTTACATTGATGATGTCGTCGTGAAGTCACAAGAATATGATATGCACTTGGCCGATTTTCGCAAGGTACTTGAAAGAGCGAGGAAGTATGGCTTAAAAATGAATCCTAACAAGTGTGCCTTTGGCGTATCGGCCGGTCAGTTCCTGGGTTCCTTGGTCCACGAAAGAGGAATCGAGATTACACAGAAGAATATCGATGCTATAAAGAAAATCAAACCTCCGACGAACAAGACCAAGTTACAATCTCTGCTTGGCAAGATCAATTTTGTTCGGCGCTTTATATCGAATCTATCAGGAAGAATAGAGCCGTTTACTCCGTTATTGAAGATAAAAAAGGATGAAAATTTCGTATGGGGTGATAGGCAGCAGAAGGCGCTGGACGATATCAAGGAGTATTTAACTTCTCCGCCAGTTCTAATCCCTTCACAGAAAGGGGTTCCGTTCAGACTGTACCTATCAGCCGATGAGAAATCCATCGGCTCAGTCTTGGTTCAGAATATTGATGGTAAGGAAAGAGCTATTTTTTATCTCAGTAGGAGGATGTTAGACGCTGAGACAAGGTACACACCGGTGGAGAAATTATGTTTGTGCTTATATTTTTCATGTACTAAATTGAGGCATTATTTACTTTCCAACGAGTGTATTGTGGTAAGTAAGGCCGATGTGATGAAATACATGTTATCGGCCCCTGTGTTAAAAGGACGAATTGGGAAGTGGATTTTTGCCTTAACAGATTTTGACCTCAGATATGAATCGGCCAAAGCAGTCAAAGGACAAGCCCTGGCCGATTTCATTGTTCAACACAGAGACGAGTCAGTTGCATATGCAGATATCGTGCCATGGACCTTGTATTTCGATGGATCCGTCTGCAGACATGGATGCGGTATCGGCCTAGTTATCATATCCCCTCGGGGGGCAAGCTTTGAGTTTGCTTTTCTTATCAAGCCTTATTATACTAACAATCAAGCAGAGTACGAAGCGGTGCTTAAAGGCTTGCAGTTATTATAAGAAGTAGAGGCCGATTCCGTAGAGATCATTGGTGACTCACAACTGGTAATTAATCAACTTTCTGGAGAGTATGAATGCAAAGATGACATCCTCAAAGTCTACAATGAAGAGTGCAAGGTGTTGCTTCAGGCATTCAAGATCGTAACGATGAGGCATATACCCAGGAAGCAAAACTTCGAGGCCAATGACCTGGCTAAGGGGGCATCGGGATACAAGCCGATGGCCAAGGATGCACGAGTTCAAATCGCCACCGTGGACGCCGACGATTGGAGATTTGCTATCATTGATTATTTGTAGAATCCTTCCCAATCGGCGTCACGAAAGATGAAATACAAAGTATTACAGTATGTCCTGTTAGATGATGATTTATACCATCGGACGATTGATGGTGTCTTGCTCAAGTGCCTAGGTCCTGAGGAGGCCAAAGTCGTTATGAGCGAGGTCCATGAAGGGATTTGTGGAACACATCAATTGGCCCATAAAATGAGATGGCTGTTGAAACGCATCGGGTATTTTTGGCCAACCATGCTAGAGGATTGTTTCAAGTATTATAAAGGATGTCAGGATTGTCAGAAGTTTGGAGCAATTCAAAGAGCACCGGCATCGGCTATGCATCCCATCATAAAGTCGTGGCCGTTTCGTGGATGGAGAATAGATATGATCGGCCAGATTAACCCGCCATCGAGCAAGGGACACAAATATATCTTGGTGGCTACCGATTACTTCACAAAGTGGGTTGAGGCCGTTCCCCTTAAGAAGGTTGATTCCAAAGATGCAATTCAGTTTGTCAAGGAATATATTATATATCGGTTTGGGTTACCTCAGACGATAACCACCGATCAAGGATCAATCTTCATGTCCGATGAGTTCGTCCAGTTCGCCGATAGCATGAGCATTAAATTATTAAATTCTTCTCCTTACTACGCGCAAGCTAATGGACAGGCAGAGGCTTCTAATAAAACTTTAATCAAGTTAATCAAGAGGAAAATCGACGAACAGCCAAGGCAATGGCACACGACGCTGGCCGATTCCCTTTGGGCGTATCGGATGGCTTGCCATGGTGCAATTCAAGTGCCTTCGTATCAGCTGGTTTATGGACATGAAGCGGTGCTGCCGTGGGAAACCAACATCGGCTCAAGAAGGAGTGCTTTGCAAGACGACTTGACAGCCGATGAGTACCATAATCTTATGGTGGATGAGTTAGACGATTTGGCGCATGTCCGATTACGGGCCCTAGAGAAGATCAAACGTGATAAAGATAGAGTGGCTCGTCATTACAACAAAAAAGTTGTCGCCAAGTCGTTTGAAGAAGGGGATCTTGTATGGAAATTAATAATGCCGATTGGTTCCAGAGATAATAAATTCGGCAAGTGGTCATCTAATTGGGAAGGTCCTTTTCAAATTCATCGTTGTGTTCCTCGCAATGCTTATTTGCTCAAGGGGTTGGATGGCGAGATTTATGGACGAGCTCTTAATGGCAAGTACTTGAAGAAATATTATCCTAGCGTCTGGATCGACTCATGATCGGCACTCCAGCCGATTTATGATTACAGCCGATGTGTTATGCATCGTCTTTAGATGGCCGATACATACTATCGTCCTTAGTTCAAATTTTACAACATGAGCCCTCATCTTCTAAAATTTGGGGGGCATATATACATATACAAGCGCGGAATTTTTTAAGTAATTTTCTTCTTCATAGTAAGATCGAATTCGGCTTTCTGGCTGATGAGACTGATTAGTAAAGGGATATTTGTTTGCAAAGAGGATTTCAGAAGTAATATTCAGACATGGAATTTTCAGATCAAATTCGGCTGCTTGGCCGATGAGGTTTGTATTTACACAGCATAAAGACAAGATGTGCTACATCACCCTATGAAGTCTGCGATAGCTGCAATGGCTTTACGGTGAATCTGCTCGATGTCTTCTATAGCCTGGGCGTCATCGGCTGTCGACCCTAGGATCGGCTTTAGCGATCTGCTCAGGGTTGCAAGGCACTTGGCCGATGCCTTGAGCTTTGCCGTCTGGTCTTCTATGGCCTTAGGTGATGCAGCTATCTCGGCTTCGACTTCTTGGATTTCTTGACGCGTGGCTTCCAGCTTCGATTCTAGCTCTGCCTCGAGATGACGGAGTTCTTCAAGTCTGTTTTTCAAGACGATCGGCTCCACCGCTAGCTCGTCCAATTTGGTCTTGTCAGCGTTAACTTGGGCTTTGCTGGCGGACAAAACCGATTCCAGTTGGTCACGCTCTCGTCGCTCTGCGAGTCTTTCTTTGGCCTTGTTGAGCTTGAATCGGTATTGCTGCAAAAAGATAGCCGGTGTTAGGACCTCCATCAGGTCTTCAGGCAGTTCGTCTTGAATTTCTTGTACCCTGACCCTGATGGGGGTGCAATCTTCCACCAAGTACTCCAGTGAGGACTCCAGCCGATTGGCGATATCGGTCAGCCGGTTCTTCAGATCATCAGAGATTGGTGCCCTGGTTGTGCTGGGTAGCTCCTTGTCCTCATCGTCAAGAAACTGGCCGATATCAAAGGAGAACATATCGGCTAGGTTCTGCAAATATCGACATGGGTCAAGGTCAGCCTCGTTAAACAGGAACCGGCAGAAAGGGAATCAGAGTAATCCTAGTTACCTGTGTTGGAACATCGGTGGTGCTCGCATCAGCCTCCCTTTGCTGTGTCGACGCAATAGGCGAGGGGGTGGCTGATGTGGTGGAGGTGACGCAACCCTAGGCTGAAAAAGCAGGGAATTGGTAAATAGGGTTATGTGATTAGAAAGATAATGCAAAAATCAACTCTTACCGAGACAGTCGTAGAGGGTGGTGGAGAAGGAGAAGGAGTCCTCAGTCGTGCCTTGGCTCGTTCGCGCCGTTGTAAGGTTGCCTTTTTGGTTCTTGGTAAAGGGGCCAATTGAGTTCTCTCCTTCAGTACAGATGACACCGCAGCCTGAAAAGGATATCGAATTAAAGTGTAGCAGTAGAAGGGGATTATGTAAACGCGGAGAAGAGATTGTATTGACCTTGCGAACTGCATGTCTAGTCCTTTTTGGTTGGGGGGCATCGCCTTGGTCATCGGCCGGTGGAATCTCAGTAGCTTCGGTCGATGGTTCCTTGATGATTTCGGCCGATGGGTCTTCTTCTTCACATGCATCGGCAGCTGCTGCATCGACTTCTTCCTCCATCACTTGTTCTTCAAGAAATTCTTCCATGGAGGGCTCCAGCTCTTCAAGATCGGCTTGGTCATCAATTTTAGCCTTCTTGCTGGATTTTTGGGATTTGCCCTTGGTTGGTGCTTTCCTTTTGGGGTTTTCTTTAATCATCGGCCCCTGAAGTAGTGTTGAAATCTTTGGGGCAGTAAGACCGATGATGGATTCCAAGATGGTTGAGCCTGATGGAGCTATGGCTTGAGCATAAAAGATTTTCTGTCCACTGTTGCTCACGGATGGAATCGGCTCGTCTGGGACTTGAGGGCTGATACCCTGGAAAAATTCTGTCACATAAAATCTGGCCGATTGATGAAAAATGTGAGCGGCCCACTCTTGCCACCATGTTTGGAAGTTGATATGAACAAAGGCGTTCAGACGCAATCGGTCGCAATCACCGAGATTTGGGAGCTCAATTTCCAGCGCTTTGCTCATGACCAGTGCCGATGGAACCGTGCCTCTGCTCTCTAGGAGTTTATGAAGATACAGACTGATAGGGAGTTGCCCGAGCCCGCACTGTCTAGCAGCCACCATTGGGTTGTAAAATTCATAAGATAAGCTCGTGCTTCTTCCCTGAAATATGCCTACTGGGAGCAGGCACGGAGTGAGGCCGATCATGAATAGTTCCCGTGACTCCATGTCGTCATTTATCAAGCTCAGCTGAAGATCGTCGGGGAGTTCAAAATCTCGGTCCGATGTATAGACAAACATGTCCATCCTGACTGATGGAGGGCCGGTGAAGAAACGAATGAACCATGTGGACATGTCTTCGGCCGATTGGTCTGCTCCTGGATAAATGGAGGCTGCTTCCCCATAGGACATGCATCTTCTGCTCCTGGGATCTTCGTGATCGGCGTATTTTGATGGAAAGCGAGAGTCTGATAGAGGTGGCCGATCAACCATGGTGTTGGTGTGAATGGTTAGCCAGAGTTGAATAAACCACCATGGTCCTCCATGAGCCACAGTCTATTTTAGCATCAAGTCTTGTGTGGAAACATGGAGCAGCCGATAGACAGCTCCCAGGAGGTATCGGCCCAAGGGGATTTGTTTCTTGTCGACTAAAGCTTGAGCCAAGTGTTGACAGTTGGTGGTGGGGCCACAGGTCGATCCACAAAAGACAAATCTCTCCAGCCATAATGTCAGGAAGGCTACATGTTCTCGCTCTGAGACCGATCCTTGTTCCATGTGTTCAGAAATGTACCCAGACCAGCCTCCAATTTTCTTGGTCTTCAACTTGTGCCTGCTGTTTATCAGGAGGCTGAAGGGATTGATCTCAGAGTCGATATCTAGTCCTGTCGGTATCTTGACATCTACAAGGGTGGGGGTCATCGGACCCTGCTTGAACATGAAGGCATTCAAGGTACTGGACCAGAAGTAGCTAGCAGCCGACATGAGTGGCTCATTCTTCTTGGTATCGGCCAGCGACAGAGTTATGCATTGGACGATCCTAATCTCGTCCCAGTGGACTTGCTTGGTGGCAGCAATCCTTTTATGCCAGGTTCTGTATCCGTTCAGCTTCGATGGCCACGACCTGAAGGTATGTTTCCATGCAGAAACAGTGGGCTTGGCTTGCCTGAAGGGGATTCTGTCAGTCTTGGCGTTGATTAGCCAAGTCGGGTCACAGTCGCCCATGGGGCCTAGCAGAAAGCGGTGAGATTTGTCGTCGGTGGGGATTAAGATTTGGTTTTTGAAGACCTAAATCATGAGAATGGCGATGAAGATATAAGACCCCGGGGGGCAGAGAGTAAAAACCTTAACTTGGAGAAATCGGCGGAAAAGGTAATAATGCGGACTTTGAAGGAATTGACTTACCGCAGGGATCTCAGAGGCGTAGAATGGGGTGGAAGCCATCGTTGTCGTTGAAGGGGTTGCTATGGAGAGGGTCGATGTTGACAGGACGCCGAGGGGTCGCCGGAGTAGAACACGAAGGGTTTGTTGAATCGACGGCGGAAGGGTTCGAATCTGGATCTGCGCGGTTTTCAGATTAGACCTAGCAAAGAAGTCGATGGGTTCCTTGGAGCTAATTCCACCACATTATATAATGAAGCGGAATTGGGGGGCATGTGTTAACGACGGATTTTGGTAATCGACTTGGAAAGAAGAGAGGAAACCGAAGCAGAGAGGAAGGATTGAGTTGGAGTCGGACCAGGCTTCGTATCGGACCCGGTAACCGTATCGGATTGGGGAGGTGTTGCTATAGAGAGCGTATCGGCCGATACGGATTTGGTTTGGTCGTGGGCCGATACGGGTTGTGAGTTGACAGCGTCAATGTGGGCTTGGTCTGGGCTCGGAATAAGCTTCAAGGAAGTTGCCAAATAGAGATAAACCTCTGTTTTAGGCAATTGTATCTTGTAAATTAAGTAGTTTAGATCTAATCTGTGGCTTAAGTCTGCCGCGAGGACTTGTTTGTTAGTTGTAGATAAGATCGTGCCCTACAAGGGTTCTGTTGTAACCTCGGGTATAAATATCCCGATAGTTTGTACATAGAATAGCTCTCAATCAATCAAATCATACAACCAATTCAATCTACTTTCGGCGCATCACCAACCCTCGTAAGAGGTTGATCTTGACGAGTTCTTGCCTTCCCAGAGCAAAGGTAAGAACTCGTCCCCGGCCGAGCGGAGCGGAGGCACGGCAAGCTCAGCGCAGCCCAGCGCGCGGCACGGCCAGGGGTGGCGTTGGCTAGAGCGGCATCGCGCCGGCTGGGGCGGTCAGCTGCTCGGCAGGGGCGGCACGGCCGAGTGGAGGCCGAAGCGGCTTACGGTTGTCCAGTCGACTCGGCCGGACGACGGCCGGGCTGAGCGTTCGGCCAGGCGACTCGGCCGAACGACGTCGACGTTCGACCCATCGTTGTGATGGCAGCAGCCACGGTGGTTTGGGATGGAGAAGAGGCGGCGACGGTGGAAATGGGAAAGCTTGGAGGCTGAGGAGGACGACGACGGGGCAGTGGCTTTTATAGCCGTCACGGCCGGCGGACGGCGACAAGGCGGCTCGGCCGAGTGGGGCCGACGATCCTGTTCGGCGGTCGTCGTCGGCAGGGAGGCACGGTAGAGCGAGGACAGTGGCTGGTGCGGCATGGGTGAGCTCGGTTCACACCTTTCGGCGTGGACGAGTGACACCGGCGAGCTCGTCGCGGGGCCATGGCACACTGGACCGTGTGCAGAAATGGCCATTTGCTCGGGGGAGAAGGCGGCAACGGTGCCTAACCATGCTCAGTGCACAGTGCAGAACGGTGCCTAATCTCCGATTTGCAGGGACGGTGCCTAACCATTGTTTTGGCATGGGACTGAGGAGGCAGAGAAATGAAGGACGTGTGCATGCATGCATGCTGGAAGAGGATGGATGTTGCTTGTTGCTGCTTCGTGTGTTCAGGAAAGTAGATGAGTATTTTGGCTTGCAGTGAATGGAGTGAGTAGAAAGCAAAATAATTTAGAATGGGTAAAAATTTGGACGAGCGATTTAGGATGCGTCTCGGATTCAAAAATCCGAACACGAGGATTTTATTTGGAGAAAAGAGGAATAGAAGGAAAAAACTCGGCTTTTGCCGGTTCCGTCGGTGCACGATTAAATTTGACGAGAGAAATGGCCGTCGAATTTTGATATGTAACTGCACAAAAATATTTGTTGGTGGTAGGATTCCGGAAACAAATATTGCTAGGATCTCCGGATGGAAGGAATATTATTTGGAAACATATTTTGGAGGGAACGGATTTGGCGGAGAATGTGAGTTCACAAGAAAAGAATTAATTGAGATCTTTGGCACATAATCCTAAGTACACTCAAAGAACCAAATTTTTGAATTTTTTTTTGACGGGCGAAAATCAGGGTGTTACAGTATGGCCTCGGAACCATACACGAGAAAGAAAGGAGTCTCTTTGGTAGAGGTTGTCGGGGTAGTGCGGACGGCCCACAAGACAAAGGGAGTTCATCAACCCAGCGTGTGCCATAAGCTAAGAGCCTATTGTACACACGTGTTTTTGATGCCCTGGAGCACTATACCGTTTGCATGCTCGACCTGCCCGTTACTCTAAGGATGGGAGACTGATGTGAAGTAGATTTTTATTCCAAATTCGTTGCAGTAGTCCTGAAAGGCACCGTAGTGAACTCGGAGCCATTATCTATCAGGATTCGATGTGGTAGTCCGTATCTGCAAAATATCCTTTTCATAAACTTGATGGCGTATTCGGCTTTGATTTCTCTTATTGGCTCTGCCTCAATCCACTTGGTGAATTTGTCGATAGCCACGAACAAGAACTTGTAGTCGTCTTGTCCTCGAGGAAACGCTCCGAGGATGTCAAGCCTCCAACACAAGAACGGCCAAGTGAGAGGGATAGTTTGAAGCGCTTGGGCCAACATCTTGGTATGTTTGCTATGAAATTGGCAAGCTTCACACCGTTTTACCAAGTCGCAAGTGTCTTGAAAGGTTGTTGGCCAGAAAAATCCTTGTCAAAAGGCTTTCCTGACCAGAGTTCGCCCACCGGCGTGAGAACCGCATATTCCTTCATGGATATCGTGTAATAGATCATTGCCGTCCTCGGGAGAGACACACTTGAGCAGGACTCCATTCGGTGCCTTTTTGTATAGGTTGTTGCCGATCATACAATAAGCTTTTGTCTGGCTAGAAAGTCTTTCTGTCGCGGTGTCTTCGTCCAAAAGCTTGTTGGCATCCAAGAAATTGATGAGCGGAGTACGCCAGTCTTCCGTGGTCTCGATGTCGATGACGATGTGAGTGTCCTCTACAGTAGGCCCTAAGCTGTTCTCGGTTTGGCTAAAGTGCCTTTGTTGTCCGTGGGTTTAACTAAAGGTTTTGTCAGGATGTCCAGAAAAGTCCCTGGTTCAATAGGTTCTCTTCTGGACGCACGCCGTTCTAAGTTGTCGGCGTCGGTGTTGTCTTTGCAATAGACATGACGTACTTGGTCAACTCTAGGTTTGAGCATTTGTAGTCTTTGTGAACTTGGTTGGTGACTAACTTTGAGTCCCCTTTCACAATTAATCGCTTTACTCCAAGTGCTGCAGCGGCTCGTAACCCGGCGAGTAGTCCCTCATACTCTGCGGTGTTGTTTGTAGCTCTGAAGTTGAGGTGTATTGCATGTCCAGACTGATCTCTGGCTGGAGATGTCAGAATGAATCCTGCCCCTGCTCCCTGGCTGTTGAATGCCTCGTCGAAGGCCATTGTCCATGTCTCGTCATTTGTCTGAGTGGTTGGGGTGTTCTCGGGAACGGTCCAATCGGCAACAAAGTCAGCAAGAACCTAAGACTTGATGGTTGTACGTTGGACAAAATTGACATCAAATTGGCTGAGTTGGATGACCCATTTAGCAATGCGTCCGACGACGTATTTGTTTCTTACCACTTCACCGAGAGGGAAGGAAGAGATGACCGTGATTTTGTGGGCCTGGAAGTAATGACGCAGCTTCCGTGATGTCATGACTACAGCGTAGAGCAATTTTTGGATTTAAGGATATCGAGTTTTGGCATTGTGGAGGTCCTCGCTGACATATTACACGGGATGTTGTACTTTGTCCCTCTCAATGATAATCACAGTGTTAACAGAATAAGGTGTGGCAACAATATATAGAAATAGTTCTTCCATTGGTTGTGGGGCAACGAGTATAGGGGGGTTGGACATGTACCGTTTGAGCGCGATAATGCGTTCTCGGCATCTTGTGTCCACTCGAATCTATCCTACTTTTTAAGTAGAGCAAAGAAAGACCGTCCTCGTTCTCCCATCCTGGCCACGAACCGGCTTAGAGCTGCCATACATCCTATAAGCTTCTGTACTTCCTTGAGTCTTGTCGGCGACTTCATGTTCTCGATGGCCTTGATCTTCTCGGGGTTTGCTTCGATTTCTCGTTCGGAGACAATAAATCCTAGCAACTTTCCCGATGGTACTCCAAATATACACTTCTTCGGGTTTAGTTTGAGCCAATGTCGTCGGAGATTGTTGAATGTTTCACTTAGGTCATTGATCAGCTTGTCCTTTGTTTTTGTCTTGACCACGACATCGCCGACGTAGGCCTCCATGTTCTTGCCGATCTGGTCATCGAAAGCCCCTTGAATTTCTCGCTGGTATGTTTTGCCTATATTGATTAATCCAAAGGGCATCTTGGTATAGCAGAAAGCACCGAAGGGCGTGATGAACGTTGTCTTCTCCTCGTCCTCTTTGGCCATGCTAATTTGGTGGTAGCCGGAGTAAGCGTCGAGGAAACTCAACAACCCACAACCAGCGGTTGAATCCACCAGTTGGTCAATGTGAGGAAGAGGAAAGTGGTTCTTAGGGCATGCCTTGTTGAGATCGGTAAAGTCTACACACATCCTCCACTTGTCGTTGGCCTTGTACACCATTACTGGGTTAGCGAGCCACTCTGGATGGAGAACCTCTCTTATGAAGCGTGCTCTAAGAAGTTTGTCTAGTTCTTCTTGAATAGCCCCTTTTCTCAATTTTTGTTTGACTGGCTTGGCATCGGGACACACCATCAATTTGTGCTCGATCACCTCCCTAGGGACTCCGGGCATGTCGGACAGTTGCCAAGCGAACACGTCTGCATTCTCGCAGAGGAAGGTAATAAGCTCGAGTTACTATCTTGACTGTCTTATCGGGGTTGCCGTTGGCCATTGGGATGATCTTGATTGCGTTGTTGGACTTGGGTGTCTTGTTGGGTTTGCTCACTTTCCGAGGGGGGTTCTGAAGTGGCATGTGGTGTGGGAGTATGCTCGACCATGTCGAGGCTCCTCTTGTCGCACAGTACCGCTACTATCGTGTTCCCGAGGATTGTGATAGTCCCTTTTGGGCCTGGCATCTTAAGAATCTGGTATGTGTAGTGGGACGCCGCCTTGAATTTCGCCAGAGCAGTCCTTCCGAGGATAGCATTGTAAGCTATGTTGAACTCGGCTAGTCAAAAGTGATCTGTTCTGTACGAAAGTTGTTAGCCTGGCCAAATGAAAGTTGTTAGCCTTCCTGTATCCTAATGGTATACCGTATCCGTATACTTCACAACCCCAAGGATAGGAGGTATGCCTTATCGGTAACCTTGAAAATGTGGCTCAATACATGTTGAGTTTTTGGTTCTAATTATATAGGATATACAAATAGGATAAGTGTTTGAATGCTACCCCTAAAAATGCCACATTGGATTAGATGATGAGGTGGAGGAGAGAAGTGAGGAGAGAAAGGATGAGCTACCTCTCATACAAGAGGTAACATCTACACAAACTTAAAAAAAATGCATAGCGAGAGTGAGATAATGTGAGAGTGAACCAACAAATAAAAATTAGTAGGTGTGAAAGTAAACCAGCAAATAAAAAATATTGGGTTTGTGTGTTACAAACAATATATTATACATGTTGCTTAGTAGATGATATGATTAAAACTTAGATATGATAGTCACCTCTACTTTAAAACTTGCTCTGAGGTGATACCTGGGTCTTCCTAGATGGTACAGCCGATATGACGTGGCCTGCACCTGTAATTCCAAGATTGGACAATCTTGGGCAGAATCTAGCCCATCTATTTGCCCGATCACTCGAGAAATTGTCTTTTCTCAAGAAAAGTAGAAAAAATTAATAGATGGTGGGGAAAGTGATTTTATCCCTCGAGAGGATATGTTCTCGTTTCGTGCATGTTATCTAAATAATCAATAAAGAAATTGACAAGATAGATTAATATGAAATATATCATTCCACAGATTAATATGAAATATATTACTCCACAAACATGTAAATTGAAATTTAACTTCTATAAATTGTAATAAAAATAACAAATATAACTGTGATTATACAATAATTATTTTTAGTTTAATTTGTTTTTTTTTGCAACTTATAGAAGTCTAATTTGACCTTGTATGTTTGTGAAATGATAACATTTCACATTAATCTATGTTGTCAATTTTTTTAAAAAATTTTTTTGATAACTATTTGAATTGACATGTAAATAACAAGGGAACATATGTTCTTGAGAGATGAAAATCCACGTGCTAAAGGTGTCTCATTGTGGGAGTGTAAAGGTGTCCCATTGTGGGAGTGTCTCTGCATGCATCATATATGTACTATAAAAGAAACAGGGCTCGTAATGAGCTAACCAATACGAAATATCAATGGATACAGGCATTTTAATGTGCCATTTATATAAACATTTTAACTCTTCGAGGAGGACACTGAGAAGGTATGTTTTTATTAGCATCCAGATCAATTCCTTCTCAGCTTTTCTCTCACTTGTTCTGATCCACCGTCGTCGGCATTGCTATTCGCTTCTACTTTCTTCTCCAGCTTTCCATTAACATCGTCCGTCACCTCACCCAGTCCTAGGCCCTTTTTCTCGAGAGTACTTATCTTGCTTTGCCCTTATGAAAGTTCAGGACTTGAGGGCAACAACGGTGGGCGCCAGAGCGCTGGTGCGGCGGCATGATGGGGGAAGGCGTGAGCTGCAGGTGGAGTTGGCGATGGATCTGAGCAGCGATGGGGTGGAAGATGACAACAACGGCGATGGCGGCGGCGAGGGATTTGAGTGAGCAATTGCGCCGGTGGTGGAAGTGGATGACGATGGCAAATGAATTTGGGCTAGCGATAGATAGCGCTAGTGTTTATGGTGGATCTAACCGAGTGATGGAGCGATGAAGAAATCAATAGCTGGTTGGATTGATTGCTGTGCATGTAAGTAGGAGAAGTAACCTCCTTTTATACTGCCCTATGCATGGTGGGGATACTAAATAGTCACCTCTTTTAAGTATACAAAGGTTGTCTGTTCATCATCTCTAGGTAAACCTCTTTACTTTTCCAGAGAATTCAGTGGGCCAGCTAATCTATTTGTTTTTTTTTCTTTTTAGAGCATTCACAGATATAGTACACTGCATCTCCTTGGACATGTGGCAGATTTTGGGAGGGGGCTTGCCTGATTTCTAGGGCGCCACGTGGCCCACAGGGTGCAAGATCTTAGACCCTGAATTAGGTCTTTAAGAAGACTTCCTTGTTAGAAAAGAGCCTGACAATGGTCAACTGCAAAACAAAGATAACAACGCATTGACCAGGCCAAAGACCATAAATAGACACTGCTCTTCTGTACGTCAAATGATAACCACCGCCAAAGAACACGATAGACCACAACAACGGTCAAACCATCCACGCCCGTACGTGCATAGCCAAACTGCATGCACGGCCATTCTCGAGTCGACCACCCTATAAATTGAGCGTCCCTGCGGTTCCACTCCAACCTTGCGGGCCAAGATGGCGCAGAAGTTTCTCCTCGGGGGCGTGGGTGCGATCCTCGTCGTCGCGGTCGTCGTCGGCGTGGTCGCCACCGTCACCCGCTCCGGCAACAAGGCCGGGGACAACTTCACCGTCCCGGGGGAGGCCAACCTCGCCACCTCCGGCAAGTCCGTCGAGTCCCTGTGCGCGCCCACGCTGTACAAGGAGTCGTGCGAGAAGACGCTCACCACTGCCACCAGTGGCACCGAGAACCCCAAGGAGGTGTTCCAGGCCGTCGCCAAGGTGGCGCTCGAGTCGATCAAGTCGGCGGTGGAGAGGTCGAAGGCCATCGGCGAAGCCAAGACGAGCGACACCATGACAGAGAGCGCGCGCGAGGACTGCAAGGCCCTCCTGGAGGACTCCGTGGACGACCTCAGGGGCATGGTCGAGATGGCCGGCGGCGACGTCAAGGTGTTGTTCAGCCGCTCCGACGACCTCGAGCACTGGCTCACCGGCGTCATGACCTTCATGGACACCTGCGCCGACGGGTTCGCCGACGAGAAGCTCAAGGCCGACATGCACAGTGTGCTGCGCAACGCCAGCGAGCTCAGCAGCAACGCGCTCGCCATCACCAACACCCTCGGCGCCATCTTCAAGAAGCTCGACCTCGACATGTTCAAGGGTGACAATCCCATTCACCGGAGCCTCCTGGCGGAGCAGGAAACGGTGGGCGGCTTCCCGTCGTGGATGAAGGCGCCCGACAGGAAGCTGCTCGCCTCCGGCGACCGCAACCGGCCGCAGCCCAACGCGGTAGTGGCCAAGGACGGCAGCGGCCAGTTCAAGACCATCCAGGAGGCCGTGAACAGCATGCCCAAGGGCCACCAGGGCCGGTACGTCATCTACGTGAAGACCGGCCTGTACGACGAGATCGTCATGGTCCCCAAGGACAAGGTGAACATCTTCATGTACGGCGACGGGCCCAAGCGCAGCCGCGTCACCGGCCGCAAGAGCTTCGCCGACGGAATAACCACCATGAAGACCGCCACCTTCTCCGTCGAGGCGGCCGGTTTCATCTGCAAGAACATGGGGTTCCACAACACCGCCGGCGCGGAGCGGCACCAGGCGGTGGCGCTGCGCATCAACGGCGACCTCGGAGCCTTCTATAACTGCCGGTTCGACGCGTTCCAGGACACCCTGTACGTGCACGCCCGGCGCCAGTTCTTCCGCAACTGCGTCATCTCCGGCACCATCGACTTCATCTTCGGCAACTCCGCCGCCGTGTTCCAGAACTGCCTCATCATCACCCGCCGCCCCATGGACAACCAGCAGAACTCGGTGACGGCGCACGGCCGCACCGATCCCAACATGAAGTCCGGCCTCGTCATCCAGAACTGCCGCCTCGTGCCCGACCAGAAACTCTTCCCGGACAGGTTCAAGATCCCCTCCTACCTCGGCCGGCCATGGAAGGAGTACTCCCGCCTCGTCATCATGGAGAGCACCATCGCCGACTTCATCAAGCCGGAGGGGTACATGCCATGGAACGGCGACTTCGCGCTCAACACGCTCTACTACGCGGAGTACAACAACCGCGGCCCCGGCGCCGGCACCAGCAAGCGCGTGAACTGGAAGGGGTTCCGCGTCATCGGCCAGAAGGAGGCCGAGCAGTTCACGGCCGGGCCGTTCGTCGACGGCGGGATCTGGCTCAAGTACACCGGCACGCCGCACTTCCTCGGCTTCAAGGTCTAAGCCCCTACACGGCATGCGTGGCGTGAAGGGTGTGGGATGCATGGACGTGTGCATGGGAGATTTGCACGGGAGGATCCGAGGTGACATGCATGCGTACGTGTGTGTACCAAAAATGTGTGATGGCTGAGACGTGCTGGACACCTGATCAGGGTGGGTGTGCTGCATGCGCTGGGGGGAGAGCTAACATTAATTTGTGCCTTTTAACTCTTTTCAGTTTCTTTTTTCTTGATCAGTTCTTCTTGGAGAATTTCTTCTGTAAAAGATATGTTGCAAAACGATTGTTGTACAATGGCTTCGATGGAAATGCGCTGTTCAAATGTCCCGTTTGTTGCTGGCAATCTTCACCCATCCGTTCATCAGAAACAGTCAAAACTCAAAACAAGCTTCCAAAGCAGGCTAGCTAGCAGTTAGCATTTACACCTCACCTAAGTATCATGCGTTCTGGCATTCAACCATCCTCTAATGCGTGACGACGTCCTGGATGCAAGAAAATTACAAACGGCAATGAACACCAGTAGAAATCTCGTCCAACTCACACGACAAGTGTCACACTTCCCAGGATGCATCATCTCCTTGCACCGTCTTGCATCCTCCTACAAAACGAAGGGACTCCACCTCCGTGTCCCTCATCGCGTGTGCTCAGAGTCCATCTTCTCCAAACCCTCAGTCAGGTTCCCTCTCTGATCTCCTGAAGAAGAATGGGCTCAATCCAGAGGCAGGAGTCCTTTGATGACTTGATCGAGCTCGCCGACGATGTGGTTCTGGAGGCGCCTACTCTCTCCAGCGAGGAGATGGACCGTGCAAGGGTATATCTATGCTCTGTTTTAGTATGTAGTGGTTCTAGGTCAGATTTAGCATCTACACGTAGTTTGTGTTCGTTACACCGTGTCGGTTTCGCGCCTTTTTTCAAACAAGTTTTCGTGCCTTTTCTCTAATTTGAACTTTTTTTAAAAAAAAACCGAGGCACAATCTTTCTGCATTTTTTTTGATCGTTTAGTTTCTGGTGCAATAGCACCACAACATTTAATTTTCTAGGCAAGCTCGATTTGAAGTGATGTTGTTCCCTTTGGAACGAAGGGATTGAACTGATTCATATGAAAATCCTATAAAATTCTTGTGGGATTCCTATGCTCGAAAGGGAAATTGATATGTATAATAGTAGTGTTCTTAACCATTATACAGTTCCAATCTATAGCTACTTCAATTTGACACAACATATATGGCAACATAGCAAATCTGAATAAAGAATACAGTAGACAGATGCCTCAAATAACCGAAAGTTACATAGGCCCAAATTTTATAGCAATCTAAATATGGTGCGGGATTTCCAAGTTGGTACCTTGTGATCAATAGAGGGCTTTTACCACCCTTGAAGAGATACCAAAAGGTACTCCACTTAAGATGAAAAGAAGCTGGTCCAATTTAACTGAAAAGAAGTGAATCATACTACAATCATATACAAAAATAATTTCCACATTGACCTCAGGCCCTGTTCTCAGTAGTAGTTGTTAACCGCGTTTTCAGCGGCAGTATTGATTGCTGAAGTGCACTTACCACAGTTTGACCCCCATTCCCTGCAGAGGGAGGCTCTGGAGATACTGAGAAACAACTCCCCTGAAGAGGCTTTCAGGATTTTCACCCAGGTAAGCTGTAATCACTCCTACACATCCGTTACTCGCAGATTCCAGGGAGCACTGTCGGCACAAAAATTCTCTCTCGTAACAGAACATAGCAGCACAGCTTCTGATTGCTAGCTCTCATGTTGTACTGTTACCAGGGTTTAATAGGGCATGCGCAGGTGGTTCAGAGCCCTGTGGTGGGCAATGCTACTATTCCTACTACCAATCAGACCGTGACCGTGAGCGTCCCTCCCAAGGCCCGCGACGGCGAGCCCAAGACCGCACCCCCTCCCCGGAACAACTGACCGAGATCGACTCGGCCACTCGGCCGGTCGGATCGAGAAGCCTACGGCCTACCTGCCGCTGCGGCGTGTGCTGTGCCGTCCAGCTCCAGCCGCTCTGCGCCTGAGAATAATCGTGTCTAGTGTGCTGAACACCAGCCGTTTCACCGTTTCATTAGAGAAGTTAAACCATGTTTGTTTTGCCGGCTTGTGTTCGTCGTGCCTCTCATCTGCCTCCTGCGTATGTGCGGTCACGGAGATAGGTGTACGTTACGACGTTGCTACGTGCGTTGTGCGAAGAGTTCACGTGCGGGTGCGCGGCGCGGCGCGTCGGACGGACCACGTACGCGTGCAACGCCTGCGCCTTCGCGTCCGGACGTGAGCGGCGCAGCGGCAGTAGCGGAGGACGCCTCGGCGCCCGCTTGGCTCTCGTGTGACGCGCGTTTTTCTTTTCTTTCTACGGCTTCGGTTTCCTTCAGCCGGTTGCCGATCAACCGCGCGCTGCCAAATTCGTGACGATGCTGGGTTTGTTGCCGCCTTGTCCCTGTCTAACTGACGGCCTCTTCACCGACAATTTTGGCCGATCGACCGAAGTCTGGGAGGTTGAGAAGGTAATTAAGAGCAGTCATCACAATTGTTCTCACGTTTTTTAGTCCATATAAATTTTTGTACGGAATTCCTCCACTTAATTTACCTATCTCCTAGAATTTTCTCGGAATTCTAGCGTCGTTTTGATCGTGAAACGGATGGGATAGTGCGTCGTACGGCCCCGGAACGGTACTGCCGCTAGCGTGCCGAATCCCATCCGTCGTGATTTGGGAAGAACTCGGGGTTACGTGGAACGTGGGCCGGTTAATGGCCATATAACGTACATAGCCCATGGGAGAGGAGCCGCGCTGAGCCGAGTGGTCAAGTTATATTTGGGCTTGGCCCGGTGGTATCAACGAGCCGATCCCCCCACCCACACACCTCGGTCGTGTCGCCCGGTCGCTTGATCGACCGCGCGGCTTCGCGCGGCTGCCGTGAGAGCGTTTTTTGTGCTCCTCTGTGACGACGACGGTGCGCCGCGCAGTAGCGTCATGCACGCCTGCGCTTTTGTCCTGGCCCTCCCTGCGCGTGGTCATGGAGATAGATAGATGTATATCAGTATATGTCACTATTTATTTTTCCATGTCACTACGACGCAGCCCGCGGTGGATGTGCCCATCGTCCTTGGCTTGGCCGTTTGCCGGTGCCACCACGGAGCGGAGCCAAACTTTTCTGATGTGAGGTATTGGTTGCCGCGTTGTGTCTCTCTACACGGACACATGTACAAGCAGAGTCGACTGTGCGATTACACAGACAAGACAGACTGCGACTCTGCTGAGTTCGATCTGGGCTTTGATCTGGGAGTTCCAAAAAAAAAAGTTTTAGTATTTTCGTCACAATTTCTATCCTATATTTTTTTCGTCCCAGATTATAAAAATTATAAGATTATTTTTTTTACACGACCTTCAATAATATACTTTAATTATTAATTTATTTTATATTATATTTTCAATGAATATAAAATTAGCATCACATGAAAATGCTTTAAAATATGAATTTATTAATATAGCATACATAATACTTAACATAAATATGGTTAGTATGATTATTAATAAAAAATCATCGAATTTGATTTTTCTAAAAATAAAGACATCGTATAATTTGGGACAGAGGGAGTCTGTTTTTTTAGCAGTGCTTCGATTCATCGAACGAACGGGGATGTGGGATACTGCAGCACACCATGAAACGGTAATGCCGTTGATGTGCTGAGGCTTTTGTTCGCAAAAGATTTGTCGTTTTTATTTCTCCGTCTTGTGGCATGTACCGGGCCTAAAAAATTTTGCACGTAGTTCATGCACTTTCTACGAATACCACGAAGATATCTTCTGATAGTGTGACGTGTACAAATCTGCACATGAACATGATGACTTACCGCAAAAAAAATTGTTCATGGAGCGCATGATTGAGAACCCCATTCTTTAATTTCAACAACACACCAATAATTATTCGCACAATCTTGAAAAATAGTATACAACCACGAACATCCTGACCGAAGCTAGAGCTAGAAGGAGAACTTGAAGACCATGTCGTGCTTGTACACCTGGCCGGGCCTGACCGTCATCGAGGGGAACTCCGGGTGGTTCACGGCGTCGACGTACCCCTGCGTCTCCAGGCAGAACCCGCCGTACTTCTGGTACACCTTGCCGTCCTTGCCCTTGGTGTTGTTCAGCCAGTTGCCGGTGTAGAGCTGCATGGCCGGCTGGTTCGCCCACAGCTCCAGCCCGCGGCCCGACGCGCCGTCCCGCGCCGCGGCCACCTTCCGCATGCCGTTGCCGTCGATCACGTAGTTGATGTCGTACCCGGCGATGCGGCCGCCCATCACCTGCCGGATGCGCGCGCCGATCGGGGTGGGCGACCGGAAGTCGTAGGGCGTGCCGGCGACGGGCGCGACGACGCCCGACGACGGGAGGAGCTCCTCGTCCAGCGGGGTGTACCGCGACGCCGACAGCTGCAGCGTGTGTCCCAGCACGTCGCCGCTGCCCTGCCCGCCGAGGTTCCAGTACGTGTGCTGCAGGAAGTTCACCGGCGTCGCCTTGTTCAGCGCCGTCGCGTTCATGCGCAACGCCAGCACGTACGGGCTCGACAGCTGGTACGTCACGTACGCGTCCAGGTCCCCCGGGAATCCTGATAGCCATTCACAAATTATTTTACGACTCCAAATTTCAGAAAAGAAAAACTCGATCTTTCATCTGGAATTTCGTTGCACACCTTGCTCTCCGTCGAAGCTGCGGTAGTACAAGGTGATGTACGGCGAGTCGCCGCCGCCGACGTACTCCTTCACCGTCCATATGACTTTGCTGAACCCTCTGTGTCCACCTGAATGTACAAATAAGTTTAGTGAATTTAATAATCTGTTGGTCAGGCTGATCTGAGGTGAATTTAATAATCCATGCACCAATTCATACCATGAATCGCGTTCCTGCCGTCGTTGATGTACGTGTGATACACCTTCCCATCGAGAACGAACCGACCCCTGGCTATCCTCTGCGCGACCCGTCCGGTAACCGGCCCGAAGTAATTAGTGTCGTTCTGGTTGGCATGAGCAAGAAGATCATTACAGAGATAACCAACTTGAATTATTTTGGCATCTTTTCGACAGTTATATCGCAAGTGTTATTGTCTATCGATTCAGACCGTTCTTGGGTATGGTAAACAAAAGCTGCTTGTGTGTTTGAATGATATTCCAGATGATGAGAAGAAAATGGATAAGGGTAGAACGGAAAGTGATGTGGAGATGTGAACCATCGTTTTCTGGCAAGCTCAAGCCTTTTAGATAAGCATTCTGAAATTTTGGTTGGCTGGCTAGCTGAAGATTAGCTATGTAGCTTTTGCTTAGACGATTTCATTGAGGGGGGTGATACTGACCATGTCATAATTGGACTAGTGAAACATATGGAAAATGACAAGAATAAAAGGGATTTACATCAGCTTTGCATGTTGACAGATGACAAGAAGGGAAGTACTGACTGCGAAGGCGATCCCCCAGGTCAAACGATTGTTTTCAGAGGAGATTGCGTCACATGGTATTGTTGTTTTGCCTGTGCTGATGAGCATTGTTTATCTTCTGGTAGCTTGGTCACTTGCAGAAAAGAATCGTAATTTCTTGCATCCGGCCGGCTAAACTGTTTGATACCGAGTATGTTTGTCAGGGTTTGTTCCAATCGTATTTCGTTTGTGATTTAAAAAATTCAAAATTCCACGATCTTTTTGTTAGTTGTACATCCTTTTTATACCTTTCTCATCACGGTATCTGAAAGAAGTTCCAAGTGGGTGCAGGGCAAGCAATTTCTTGATCGGACTAGTATTTTTTGTGTATGTGTATAGTGTATAGGAAATTTAAAGAATATAAGATTCATCCATCCACTCATTAATAGTTGAGGCCTTAACTGTCGAGAACAAGTTTGGGTTTCAATAGACTATCAGAAGAAGACAAGAAAAGCTGAATGATATTGCCATTTCCTGCCGTGAACTGGGTGATGAAAGCAAGAGGAAAAAACATTAAATTTTGGAAGGGGTTTGGTGTTCTTACGACATATTCAGCAACGGTGTCTAGGCCAAGCACAACATCAGCCAAATTCCCTGCAAAAACACAAGCCCTGCAAGTTTAGACCAACACACACAAGTACACAAACGCCATTAAAAAAAAAGCAAGTTCTCAACAGAGGAAGGGACATGATGGTACTATATTGATAAATCTGCCGTACCTTTGGAATCGGGGAGGACGACCGACATCATGGTTGCTCCCCAGTTGGTGATCTTCACGGAGAAGTCCCCCTTCCTGAGCACGTACTCGCCGACCGTCTTCCTCGCACCGGCGCCGCCGGCGAGCGCGGAGGCCGCCACCACCACGAGGCACAGGAACGCGAGAGACAACCGAGCTCCAGCCATTGGCGGCTAAGCGAGATTCGTCTTGGGCAACTCACAGGACGATAGGAGAGAGACGCATGCAACTCATTCTCGATGGTCTCCTGATATAGATAGAGGCGCTAGCTGCATGCATCAGCGAGGCGGCGACCGGCCGCGATTTCGGACGAGTTTGTTCGAGGCGGACCGGACCAGCTGGTTACGGACACCTGCGCGCGCGCGTGCTGGCGTGATTTTTTTTTGGTCTGATCCCTCGTGTCAAGTCGCAGCGAAACGGAGCCAGGTACACGGTCCGCTTGCATTGGTCGCAGGTTGTGCTCGATCGGCTGGAATCCGGTGGTCCGCCCGCGATCGAGTGGGATGACAATTTGTCATTGGGGAAGTTGACGAGTATTACGTGCGTGGCCACTTTTGAAACCGTGCGCAGCTCTTTCAAAAAAAAAAAAGAAACGTGCCAATGATAAGATTTTGAACTCGTCACCCACGTGCGCCGTAGGATGCCTGCCGCATCACGCAAAACTAAGCTCACACGAGTCAGAACCATCCTTTGGACGTGTTCTTTAATGGTTTGAAGGGTTGGTATAAGGGATGAGTGAATCTTCTTTTCTCTCGTCCTTTTCCTCCTAGACCATTCTACATGACGTTGTTTGGAAGCATGTTGATGATCTTTTTGTTGGAGCTAGTGCTCAGCGAGACGTTTAGAACCCGGTTTAGGACTAACGGTGATCAGTCACGCATAGCGACGAATGGCTTCGTGCTAGTGCTTCTCCCAACATGGTGATGTGTTTTCTTTTACTTTTTTTTATTAGAGTCTACTGAAGCTGTAATTTTGTAATTTTTTTTGGTATATCAATATGAACCTTAGTAATGTCTTGCGCGGATCATTAAATAAAGAAAAACAATTTATAGATTCATCCGAACACTGAATTTGTTACCGCGACTTCTATATCAGACTGAACTGGCCACTGAAACTTGTCTCGTCTTGTCTTCCCCTGCGTTTTGTTGCAAATCACCGCATATCATTATTGCACCGACCGACACCGACAATGTCACAACTTACAGCAGATAAAGCGATCGACCGATGACCGCATGATCCATAGTCACCTAAACTAGAACGAGAACTTGTACACCATCTCGTGCTTGTACACCTGTCCGGGCCTCACGATCACCGACGGGAAGTTGGGGTGGTTCACGGCGTCGGGGAACCCCTGCGTCTCCAGGCACAGAGCGCCGTACTGCCCGTACGTCTTCCCGCCCTTCCCCTTCACGTCGGCCGTGAGGAAGTTGCCGGTGTAGAACTGCACCCCGGGCTGGTTCGCCCACAGTTCCAGCGACCGCCCGGATTTGCCGTCCCGAACGAGCGCCACCCGCCGCAGCGCGTGCGCATCGTCGCCGTCGACGGCGTAGTTGATGTCGAAGCCGTAGATGGTGACGCCCTTCTTGCTGAGGCCGCCCGTCACCCGGTGGACGCGCGCGCCCACGGGCGTCGGCGCGCGGAGGTCGTAGGGCGTGCCGGCGACGGGCGCGACCTGGCCCGTCGGGATGAGCTCGCCGTCCACGGGGGTGTACCGCGACGCGAAGAGCTGCACCGTGTTGCCCAGGATGTCGCCGCTGCCTGCGCCGCCGAGGTTCCAGTATGAGTGCTGTGCCAGGTTTACCGGCGTCGCCTTGCCCACCGCCGTCGCGTTCATGTGCACGCTCAGCACGTACGGGCTGGACAGCTGGTACGTCACGTACACGTCCAGGGCGCCTGGGAATCCTGTTCAACAGAGGCATAATTAGACCGTTTGACTCAGTAAATACTACGGAAATGGATTAAAGGGGTTTCAACAAAATTGCATTTCAGGATTTTTTGAGGTTATCTTGTTTGATCAAATCCAAGTTCAAGTTCATTGAATTGTCATGCAAAGTCAAAAGTACATTGTATGTAAGTACAAAGATAGTTCCTCTATCCTAAAATATAACAACATAATTCTAAATTGTTCAAATTTGTAAAGCCTATGTTGTGTTTAATCCAGTACTAAATTATTATATTTTGAGAAGGTAAAAGTAGATAATGCTTCTGCTGATTTGCATTGACCATACCTTGTTCTCCGTCAAAGCTATGGTAGTACAGTGTGATGTATGGTGCGTCACCTCCACCAACATGCTCCTTCACTATCCATGTAACATTGCTGAAACCCCTGTGACCACCTTCAGAAAAATGAGATAAAATTAGCTTACTGTTCATATAGATGAACCACCATGGGTTTCTTGCACCTCGGGACATTTCTCAAGAATACCGTGAAGTGTGTTTTTGCCATCATTTGGATACAGATGATAGGCTTTTCCATCGAGCACGAACCGCGCCTTGGCAATTCTGTTGGCTACACGTCCGACGAGCGCTCCAAAATAAGTAGAAGAATCCTGAACAGCAGAATTCAGAAGGCAAACTGAAGTGAGGTGATTTAGCATTTACGCTTTAAGGTACTTGAATACAGTGAACTCAGAGCTGTCATTTTCTTTGATGGGTTACCCAGCTTGCAAATGAACTACTGTGTAAAAAAGATTAAGAGAAACTTTTTGCCCTTCTGAAAGTAGGTAGACTTTGTTAAAAACTCAATCGGTCTGCATAAGATTTTGCTCGTGCTTGTGCTGCTCTGTTCATGTGATTGGATTGTGATTTGTGATAGTTTTATATGTAAAGAAGTGAAGGTTCAGAAAGAAGAACAGAACAAAGGAAAAAGAAGAATTTATATGGCTTTTGCAAAAGTGAGGGACAAGTAAATAACTAGGCAACACCGGCATCACATGGTGAGGTTGTCAGTTGTCTTTCTCTTTCGTGAGACTGGTATACTATTTCTTGGGTAACATACTAACATGGCCACTGGCTTAAACAAAACTGCATCCATCTAATCCTTTTGTCGATCATATGTTTCTTGCAATTTATTTTCCTCCTCTCTATGCTTATGCAACTACGCCATAATATTGAATTTTCCTAGACGTGGCAACAGCATCTCTATTTGTGTCAATTGTTTTTATCTATCTTGGACCTCCCTGTTTGAAAACTGACCTCAAACTGAAGGCGGCAGCAACGGTCCTAATTATGAGCTTTTTTAAATGTTCAAATAATTGAGATCATTTTTTATGGGATATTCAATGTCCAATTAAGTTGATCATCCCTGCTTCTCGGGTCCAGAAATGTAGCAGGTGATTAGGTGAAACTGAAACTGGGTGATGAGTAACAGAAAACTAATTTGGTTAAACCTGGATGCAGATAGAACTGAAAAAAAAAACCTACACAAACTATTGCTATGTAATGCTGTTCTACAATCCACATCAAACAAGGTTTCACAAGTTGTGTGTAGAAACAGGTAAGTAAACAGTGAAAATATGAGCATATGCACTGCCTTAAAAGAAGAACAAGGACAATGAGATCAGCAAATCTTACAACATATTCAGCAATGGTGTCATATCCAAGAACAACATCAGCCAATTTCCCTGGCAGAAAACAAGTCTCCAAAGTTTCAGTTCAAAACTCCCATGAAGCGAGCAGAGAAATCACAAGGCAAATGAAGCTCTAGTGTCCTTGACGGAGGCAAGAGTGAGAGATGCTCACCTCTGGAGTCAGGAAGCACGACGGACATGATGACCGCTCCCCAATTGGTGACCCTGACGGAGAAATCTCCCTTCCTGAGCTCATAGACGCCGACCGTCGTCGTCTTCCTCTCCGCCGCATCGGCACCGCCTGCCGCGGTGGCGGCCAAGAGGCACACCGCCGCGAGAAGAAGCAGCAGCAGAGCTGGTCTAGCCATCGGCCAGCACTGCTCTCTCTCTCTCGCTCGCTCGCTCGCTATCTGCGCGACTGCGCGAGTGAGGTAGACGGAGACAGAAGGGAGACGACAAGCTCTGGCCGGGATGGTTGGCCTTGGCCGGATGGATATGTAATGTAGTCAAAAGCAGCAACTTCGGATGCGATAAGATGGTGACAAAGTTGAAGTGTTCGTGTGCTCCCAAGGCCGTCTCAGAGAAAATGTCGCGAGCCGAGCGGGGCCAGCGCGAGCGATTTGTCCTTGACTCCCGCGGAGTGTGCGCCAGTGTTTTTGCACTGCGATCCGATCCGTGCCCGCGCAGCCGGCGTCTTCCGCGGCGAATGGATCGTGCACGATCGATGGTCCATGGACGGCGACGGCGTGGTGCACGGCGAATATTCGCTCGCCTGCCCGCGGCGTGGTCTCGATGATGAGCTCAATGATGAGTTTGAGGACTCGCTCGCTGGTTCAGCATCTGGATGGCTTTGTGTCGATGTGTGACCTCGTGTTGGCTTTTATCCACACGGCGTCGTGCACGTGCAACTGGTACACACGGATCCTCCGTTTGATGGAATGGAAGAGATAAAAAGGTGCAGCCGTATCGACCTAAGCTATGGAGTTCAGCGATTCTCTTTCGTGCAAAGGGAACGCCTGGGCACCACCAAATGGTCATGGCCTTTTTATTCGAGCAACGTGACTGTGTACAGAAAAGCAGCGGAAGCACCGAGCTCCGTAGTGAGGAGAAAGGTGCGGACCACAAGGCAGGCCCAAACAAAAGGCACGCGGCCTCGGCCCAGCATAAGGACAATGTGACAAACAACTCCTGATGGAAAAAGTACACCGTAGGTCTGTCATTGAATTACAAAATCGTCCTTAAACTGTAAAATTGAATACAACGTATCCCGAATTTAAAAAGCCAATACAAACTAGGTTTTTCGGTGGTATTGTCTTTATTTTTAACTGACATGACATCTATGTGCTCATTTGACCAGATTTTATACCATGTAACATTAACATGACAATTATATCCATGAAAAAATAAAAAACGTGGGGCACACATCAGCGTGAGCCCGCGCCGCACACCTCCCAGCCTCCCTCCGCGTAGCGTGCGCTGACCGCCACTCGCCGCACGCCCTCCGCCTCCTTCCCCGCGTGCGGGCAAGCTCCCGTGCCGTACAAGGCGCCGTTCTCTGTCTCCCTCCGAGCGCCGACGAGCTGTTCCACACCTCCCTACACTGCTCCCTCCCTCCGTACGCGTCGTCGCCGCTCCTTCCCTCCAAGCGCCGCCGCTCCCTCCGTCCTAGCCCACCGTTGCTCCCTCCGTGCCAGCGCAGGGCGGTGCTTTTGCTGGGAAGCGGCCGCCCCGGTGTGGCATGGACCCAGTGGCACCGGGGACCGGGCGGTGGGCGGAGGTGCGCGCCCAGGTTCGACGTTGCCGGCCTGTTCGACGCCGTCGTTCGGCTGCTCTTCATGTACCCCGAGAAGTCGCTTCGAATTTGGAGGCCGGGCGAAGAGACGTGGGAGCGGAGGAGGCCGGTCGGTGAAGGAGCGGTACGAGCGGATGTCCCTGGACCTCCCCGCAGCAGTCGAGCTCGATGCCGCTGTCCAGCACCTCTCCGCCAGCCGTCGCCCTTCTCCCCGCGGAGGACGATCGAGGAGGGAGGCGACGGTGGATGAGCCGGTGGTCAGGGCGGCGCATGTCTCCGGGAGGAGGAGCAGGTCAGCGAGCGCGGCGTGAAGCGCGTGGAGGTGGGCGAGGCCTGCGGGCGGCGCGGCCAGGTTGGAGAGCTAGGAGTGGAGTGGACGGCGATGACGGTGGCCTGGAGGTGGGAGCGGCAGGGGAGGCTGTCCGAGGAGCTTTGAGGCGGCGCAGCGGCCGACGAAGTGGCGGGGGAGGAATCCCAGGCCGACAACGAGGTCGGCGAAGGCGTGGATGTTCTCAGGCTTTACTCCTAAGCTCCATGGGACGACGACTGCGATGACCGGCAGGACAAAGGTGGCCACTGGCCACTGACGGGAGAGAGGGGGAAGAGGAGGGAGCCGGAGAGGAGGAAGGAGTGGCGCGGCAGAGGGATGAAACGAGGTGGCGGCAGTGGGGACAGACGGCGCTGGCGGGAGAGTGCGAGGAGCGGCGCGGCAGCGACGGATGCCGACGCCGGGGCGGACAAGGGCAGCAGGCCAGACGAGGGTGGCGCGAGGAAGGAGATGGGCCACGTGGTCCTGGCGGCTGACGGGACTATCTCCTCTCCGCCGCCCTTCTCCCTACCGGTCGCCGCCCACGTCGCTTTCTCCCGTCGCTCGCGCACTGAAAAGAGACGGGGAATAGAGGAGAGAGGGAAAGGAGAAGAACTCATATGTAAGCTTACGTGGATCCCATGCTAACTTAATTGTCACATAGGATAAAATCGGGGTTAATATCATCTAAGATCCAGAGCCCTTCTTCCTACCGGTCGCCGCCCACGTCGCTTTCTCCCGTCGCTCGCGCACTGAAAAGAGATGGGGAATAGAGGAGAGAGGGAAAGGGAAAGAAGTTGATCTGTCACTCACATGTAAGGCTTATGTGGATCTCATACTAACTTAATTGTCACATAGGATAAAATCGAGATCAATATCATCTAAGGATCCAGAGTGACTCGGTTCTGTATGTTGAGGGACGTCATATATATAGTTTTTTTGGTTAAGGGACGATTTTATAATTCGGTGATAAGATAACAGATCTTGAATATACTTTTTCCACTCCAAATACAAGCAAGGCGCGCAGCCCCTTCAACGCGCCGTGCATCCGGACCTGCTTGACAAGGTAGGCGAACTTGAATATCTTAAAACAAACCCAAATTAATCTGTAAAAATCCCTACATGCAATGGCCGGTATTCTCTTCTTTTTGAGATAAACAAAGGTCTTAAAGAGTAAGAAACCACAACCAAAGTAACACAAAAAGGTAAACAAATACACAAATTTTATTGCCAGTTCCTACGACTGACTAAACTGACATGCAAAGGTGTTCAGGACAATTGCCACGGACATGAATGTACAAATGACTGGACTAAGCACCCATGGAACATTTATCTAGACAAAGGAAAGCGCCAAAGAAGTTCAAATCGGCAAAATAAATTGCCTTGTTTATGTACACAACCAAACCAATAGAATTCGGCAGCCGAAGAAGCAATTCAGAGCTTATCCATGTCTGCGTTCCTGAAACTGCCACCGAGGAGGGACAAGAGGCCGCCACCATGCACCCTTCCCTCCGGAACAGCACAGCCTCCCTCTCTGCCCCCATGCACGGTAGGTTCAGACGACGACGAGGGCATCATAGAGCGAGGCACCAGCACCTGGGGAGGTATCATCATCGCCTGGCTCCTAACCGTGCCATCGCAGTCCGACGCAGTGCTGATGCCCGACGACGAGTACTCGTTCGTCATGCTGCTCGTGGCTGCGACGGTCACTATGCCGCTGAAAAGGCCTCGCGGGATCATGCTCGCGCCGTTGTTCGCCGCGTCGCGCTCTTGCTGCTTGGCCGCCAAGGTCCCATGCGCGGCGCACAGGCCGCTCCTGCCGCGGGCGAACTTCTCGCAGCCCGTTCCCCACGTGCACCGCTTGCCGCCGCCATGGGCTTTGCAGAAGTCCGTGCTCCCCTGGGCGCTCTTGCTGCAGTTGTCGACCTTGCACCGCTTGCCGCCGCCGTGCTTCACGCAGCAGTCCGTGCGGCCACGGGCACTCTTGGTGCAGCCGGCCACCGAACAGCGCTTCCCCCCTCCGTGCGCCACGCAGTACTCAGTGCCACCATGCACGCTCTTTGGGCAGACGCCGCCGCCTTCGAACATGCATCTCTTCCCGCCGCCATGTGCTTTGCAAAGAGGCGTGCTCCCCTCAGCGCCTTTGCTGCAGCCGTCGAAGATACACCGCTTGCCACCGCCGTGTCCTTTGCAGTACAATGTGCTGCCCTGAGCCCCCTTGCCGCAGTCAGGGAACTGGCACCGGCGGCCACCACCATGAGAAATGCAGAGTCCGGCCTTCCCCTCGGCACTCCGGATGCAACCTTGCACCGTGCATCTCTTCCCACCACCGTGCTTGATGCACCGCCCAGACTTACCCCGTGCAGCTTTAGGACAGCCATCATGTTCACAACGACGGCCTCCACCATGAGCGATACAATAATCCGTCTTCCCTTCAGCACTCTTGGTGCAACCAAGCTCCTCGCACCGCCGACCACCACCATGGGCCTTGCAATACGCAGTGCTGCTCTCTGCACCTTTATGGCACCCAGGCTTATGGCATCTCTGCCCACCTCCATGGGCAATACACAGCCCTGATGCGCCTCTCGCACCCTTGGAGCATCCCTTGAACCTGCACTTCTTGGGATGCCGGGGATGATTCCTTTGTTCTGATGTGGTTGTTGCAGTGACAACGTCGGAGCTCACACCAAATGAAGTCTCTGTCATGGCAGAAGGCTCAGGGCTCAGCTGAAGGTGATGTTGAACATGCTGAGTGTTATCGTTGTCGCTATGCGTCAGGTCTAGTGAATCCTGGGTTTCTGCTTCAAGGGTCTCATTGACAGCAGAAGAACCGGAGCGTGGAGCAAAGAGTAGGGATGGCATGTAGCCACCGATGCTCCTTACAGCAGCTGATGTTGAGGCTTCATCAACAACAGGAAAAGAATGAACTGTTCCATCTGGTGCTTGCAAAGGTTGAATTGTTTGGGCAACATCCATCTGAAGGCCAAGCCTCAGCGTCCCAGGATCGGTGATAGTCAAACCCTGCCTAGATAATGAAGGAGCTTCTTTAAGCTTGTCTACTCCAGTGGGCTGACACTCTGCAAAGTAAAAATTTGGCGTTGGACCCAACCCAAGGACTAACCTGCAACCATCATCTCTAGCTGTGATAGTATCAATGCTCTGTGTATTTTGATTAACATGGCCATAACTAGCCATTGCAGAGCCCAGGCAGTCCATGTGGGATGTGCTTTTGCCAAGGTTCACCATGTAGCTCTGAGCTGAGTGTTCCATTAACACAAAAGGGTTATTAATTGGAGGTTGATTTGGGATGTCAAAGCTGTTATCCATCACAGCTTGACAATATGACAACAGTGTGAGAGCAAATGACAACTGAATCACTGAATAGCTGAAGAACACGGAGCTGATGATCTTTCAGATACGGACCACAGAATAGACAAAATGGAAGAATATCAGCAGGAGTGTAGTACTGAAGCAACCACCACTGACAAACCCTGAGGTGTCTGCACGGTCCATGCCTGTCTTGTTTTGGTAGAATTTATGATCCAATGCTACTTGACTTCCACAGCACTAACGACATCTTTGATAGTTGACATCAAGCATAGGCAGGAGCCTCGAAGTGCTTTCTGGTTGGGAAGTCCTCAACTGACAAAAGCAAAACCAAATATTAACCAAAATTCAAATGTCAAATATATGCTTGGCGTGATCTTATGTGTTTGAAACTATTATAATACCATAGCCAGTAAAGCAAACCACAATTACTAAAGTGCAAAGATTAAGTAAGCAGAAGTGATAAAATTTATTCCATCAATTCAAGTATACATGGCGTGCTTTACTCGCACACATGATCAACTATATAGGGCGCACACAATTTTTGTAGTAATTTTGCACATATTTGCCCATACTAACTCTGTTTTGCAGCATAGCATTGAATACTTCATTGGTTCCTAAGCAACTCTTGTTAATCAAGTAGTTGACGGCAACTTAGTCCTTTTGTGCTGGATCCTGTCTACAAGTAAAAAAGAAAATACACCATATATACTAGACCAGAGAGAGTAAAAGGTAACTGCAATTATGAAGTGGTTTCGAGCAAGCAAAAAAAGTAGCCAAGATCAATGCAAAATAAACTCCAAACATGTTTGATAGGTAAAATTCCATGTTAAACCATTATCCTTTTGGGGGCATAAATCATTTAATACTACCTTTAGGTAAAGAAGATTGAAGGGTCAAAGTAACTAACACGACAAAAGTCTTTCTCCAACAAGGAGGCAAAAATGTGGAGTCCAATTGATTTAAGCAATAACATGCACAAGTAATTCCCATAGCAAGAATTTGCACAGTAAAAGTCTCAAAATCTTGAGAAAAACCTATCTGCCCTTTTCTATACTTCTAACACTAGCCACCAGATCCTTGGCTGTCTTGAGTGAAATAAATGGTTTACCCAACGCCTAGCAGTGTCAGAAACTCAAAATATGGTGATCAATGAACCAGGAAACCAACCGCATTGCAATGCGCAATCCACAAAGGGGAATAGTATGAAGTAATGAACCCTCATCAGTTTACCTAATGTTAAGTACAATAAACCAAGATCAGCAATCATAAATACATGTTATTCTCCATGAAAAGTTAACCAAAAGATTTTATAGAAAACAAGTAACCAATGTCTCTCTGTTTTTTTGGTCTTCTGCATATGACTGTCAAATGCATTTTTGGTCTTCTGCATATGACGGCAAATCTCATGCCTCTTATACATACCTAAAGACCATAACAACGCAACTTGCCTAAAATCAACCGTATTATAACATTCCCCACGGTAACAAATATTGGATTACACAGAACATGTCATAATACAGGTGCATTTCGATTGACTAGAAGGGTTCAGACTTAAGTATCAATTTATATATGGGTGCCTAACAAGTGGTACTCAACAAAGAGCATCCTGAATCTTCCTTGGATTCACATCTGATATTTTTTTTCTGACAAAAAAAATTTGGCAGATATGAAGAACAGCCTCTGCGGTATGGCATCATGGATGGACGAGAAGTGCACAAGATCACTACACACAAAATTTCTAATATCCAAGAATTCCGGTCCAGAACAGTTAGTTCATTCTTGTCCTAATATTTTTTTTTCTGAACTTCGACTGATTCTCTCTTAGTCTTAGGTACGGAGTACTATTGTTTAGGATCTCGTGTACAGGAAGAGAAGTCCATATACTACAAAATCTATCTATGTACTTACCTAGTTAGATTGAGAGTAATAAATAGTAAAAGAGAAGAAGACGTAGAAGAGAAAGGGGGAAGAGATGGAAGAGGACAGGATTATATCCCTTATTATCTAAGAATACAGGGTTCAGAGGCTCGCGTCAGACCATCACAATTGCAGAACATCCCAAAACAACAAGAATCCCAAAACAACCCTCTGCTCCATCCTGAACCTTCACAGAACACCCAAAATCCTGCAATTCTCCTACGACAACAAACTAGAATACCATGACACAGAACAGATCTGATTGTTTCCTGAAAAAAAGAAAAACAGAGGAAAAACATCCACCAAACCGAACGTGACATACATGAAATTCCCCAATCGGGACACCACGAGGGGCGACCTAAAAGGGGAACTGGGACCAACAAAACCCATCCCCGAAAAACCCACTGCAGCCATGACAAGCGAAGAGAAAGGAAAGGCGAGGACGAAAAGGACACGAGGCATAATCGCGGCGGGAGGGAGCAGGCATCAGTCACCTTGGCGGGCGAGAGCGGAGGAGAGGGAAGAGGGTCTCGCTGCGGGGCGGAGCGGAGTGGAGCGAGGAGGGCGGGGAGTCGATCGCTGCGGGCGGCGGGTGGAGGCGGAGGCGGAGGCAGTGTGTTTGCTGCCTTCTGGTGGCTTCCTAATGCGCGAGAGGGAGTACTGCCCCTCTGTGGATGGAATGCAGGTGTGCGGGATGCGAGGGGGAAAAAATGGGTAGGGCTCGTCGCATGCAGGTGGGACGGGACGGCGCGGCGGGGTGGATGGATGACGACGGGATTACCTGGCGAGCCTGGCTGGCTCCGCTCGGCGGCTGGGCGAGCCAGACAAGCGCCCGAGCGGCAGCAAGCCAGCTGTTTCTTTATATATTTTTTAAAAAATAAAATTATGTGTTGCCTTGCGTTCTTTTTTTCTTTTTAGGTTTTGGTTTGTTTTGTATCTGGCCGGATATCCTGTGGTGACGAAACGCTTTAGCCTGCGGGTTGGATTCATCCACTCGCTACGATGAAGTGCGTCATCATCGGCATATGGATTAAGAATGATTACACGGAATCTTCTTCTAAGGACGGACTACTTACTTTTTACGGAGGTTAAAATTATCTCGCAACTTTGCTTCCTCCTCATGAGTCCAGCACCGTTTCGTCCCCATCGAGCACACGGTGCCTTTGAACAGAGCCACCAGCCGGTGACGAAGCATGGCGACAGCGCTAGTATGAGGTGGTGGCACCAACGTCGGTATCAGCGGCTATGACACCAGGAGGCGGCAGCGCAGAGGAGAGGAGAGGAGGTGTTAGCAACATGTGGCTCGTCGGTCGGCCAAGCAGAGGCAGCATGCGTCACTTCTCTCATCTTAATATCAAATAATGTATTGAATATATTACTCTATAGGTACCATGGGTACCAGCTGGTACTTAGAGGCATCAGATCCGATACCTCTGAGTATCACCTATGATACCAAAAGTACTACTTGAGGATGATGGGTCGCATGACATACCTACATACAACATTGACGAGGAGCATGACGGCTTCATCGCCATGTAGCCTACCAATCAAAGCTCCAGATCCAGCAACTTCGTTGCTTTCCCCCTCCATCACCATCAACAACGCTTAGGAGGAGGTGCTCGTGCCGGTCGATGTCCTTCTCAACGATCTCCTTTTCTCCTAGATTGTCCCCTTCCGTCATGGGAGCCAGATTCGATGGATGCCACCATGCCTCAAGCGTGAGATGGAGAAGGCCACGGATTGGCATCGTCCACTGCCCTCGTCGCCGATGTGCACTCAGGCCGGATCTAGCATCAGGCAAGCCTAGGCCTTCTAGAACCGGTGTGCCGATGGCCCACAACGCCACCATACCTAACCACATATCGGTGGAGGAAGAAAGAGAGAAGGGGAGCACAGGAGGGGAACACATGAAGAGAAACAGAGGAGAAAGAGGAAGCTAGGGAAGAGGAGAGGATAATGCAACATGGTGGTGAGCATCATTAAGTATTCGCACCCAGACAGAATGTCGTTTTATAGATTATCTAAAGTGAAGGGAGAACTTTTTTTATTTGGATTTATTGATACTATGATTGGCTATAACAAAGATAGAGACGGTATTATAAAATACTTTGTTATTTATGTCATCATAGTCGGTACCATCCGGCGGTTTTTTTTTTCAAAATAGCAATCATTTCCTCATCTTCGACCTCAATTTAGCTCATTGGTGTCATCCAGACAAGGAGGCAAATGCTAAAGATGAAATATGGTGCTAGATTTGGCAACTATGATCATGGTTTAAGTGGGACACCTCATATAAAAAGTTCAATTTAGTCTTTATTTAGGATAGACATTAGAAAGGAAGCCCAACTGGGGATTGTTGGTTGTCAAGCACAGCCTGCAGCATGGCCTAATCTAAAAAGTAAGTGTCTGTCCAATGGTAATAAAAGGAATAGGACAGAGCAGAGTAAGTAGTTTACATTTTATACTTCCTGTCCTCGTGCACCCTGTAATTTTTTTCATCCGAAATTCTCCTGATTAATCCAACCTAGTTCATGACTCAAAAGATCTAAATACGACAAACAGGCTAGAGCAGATCTCAGATCTGCAGCAGCAGTTTGGAGCACTGACTCCCCCTCCCCCCTCTCATCCTTTTGGCCATTTCCTACCATCGCTTTCACCGAAAAGCAGAGGGCCCCACGTAGAGCGACGCATGGCCAAGCGCTCCGGGAGAGCCGTTTACGTGCACAAGTTTCGCGCCCGCTCGGGCCCCGGCCACGTTGGACCATTGCACGCTCGCAGCATCCCTCGTGGAGCCCAGAACTTGTTTGGTAGCACAGTGCCTATAAAATCATGGACCCGTGGGCCACCCGCTGTTACTTCTCCTGATTTGCTACCACCACCAGCAATACAGTTTTCTGCGAGATGTTTGTAGTATCTGTACAACTTTGAGAGCCACTACTACCTGGGCAAGTAGAATAAACATTCACTGTGTTTATTTAAAAAGCAGGGCCGTCTGGCCTCCTTTCTTTTTTTAAAAAAACATTTACTGTGTTTTCAAGTTCAGTAAGAAAGTTCTGCACGGCGTGTCGTCCTCTTGGATGACGAATTCAAGATTTACTGTCGTGTGATTAGGAGGATTTAATTGTTTTACGGAGTGCTCAGCTCGTTTGGGACAAGCGAATGGAGTACCGCGCGGTTTCTGCAGTTGGCTGAGCCGCTCAGGGACACAGGCTCACAAGCCGAGCCAGCACTGTGATACGCAGGCTCGGCTCATCTCATCGGCGCGATTCGCTCTCCACCGTCCGTTCCGCGAACCGCATCCGATTCCCCTGTCCTCCACTTGTCGACATCCACAGGCCGCCTCCCATTCTCTAGTGGCGTTCACGCGCCCGAGACGCCTCCCCTAGGAGAAAGTAGGGGACACACTAGCTTAAAAAAAAAAAACCTCTCCTCCCCACGCACGACCGCGCCCTCGCTAACCGCCATGTGGGCCCCAACCTTTTCCTGCCCCACCCGTCATCCGCCCCCTCCAGCGGAACTCGCCGGTACGCTCTCGGGGCCCACGCTCGCCCTCGCGTCCCGCCCGGCCGCGTCCCCGCCTCTCGGGGTCCGCCACGTGTCGCCCTTGCCTCCTCTGCGCCGTGGGCCCCACGGCCCAGTACTAGCGTAACCTAGCCTGCCACCGCATTTGCTGTGCGCGACGACGCGCGGGCGGCGGCCGTACTGTAGCGGTGACGCCAGCCGAGAGGGCCGGCGTGTTCTCTTCTCTCGCTTGGCGGTGGGGCCCAGCAGAGACGCGACGCTTTTACTAAAAGCTAAGGACGATGACGTCTCCTCCTCCGTTGGCTTGGCTTCGTGCGCGTCCTGGCGACCACGAGAACGACGACGACGAGGAGTTGGTGGGGCTCGTCACGCCGAGCCAATCGGATTTTCGTCACCACCTGGTGATGTAATCGCCTTTTAATTAACTTGCGAGCGTGCACGTTTAAATCCTGAAGGGACCATGTGGATTGCGTCATTGCTGACAACGAAAGGATTTACTAGCGGTAGAGGAGTACAGACAGGAGAAGGTACGTACATGCCGCTAATTAAGCTTAGCTTTGATCGTTTGTATTAAAAAAAAAGTACTCGCAAATGGCACCAAACATCACCACTAGAAGCCAGATTTGCAAAGGAAATACTACACATAGTTTTGTTTGGGCAAGAGAGAACCTTCGGGATCCACACGGTCGAGCCTCAGCTTCAGCTCCTGCGGCGTCCGGATCAGAAATGAAATAAATTAAGCACCGATCGAGCCAATAATCGTTTGGTCGATACCAATATTCTACGGCAAATTGGGCCAATAGCATTGGGTCAAACTGGTTTAACAACTGATCGAATCCCATAGATTAGTGCCTGCCTACCGTGGGCTATATAATCCAGGATCCTGTATGCAAATAATTGGTGCAACCTTTTATCTTGGTCGCTGAAGTCGTCGCTCGTCAGTTATTAGTCGTGTCACTTCAAAAAAATCAGTCAGTTTACAGTATCAAGCAATGACAAATGGCACCATTGTTTACATGCATGTCACAGATTCACACTTACTGTAACGAGGTTGCATCAATCCCTCAGTCCTTCAATAAGCTTGAACCCTTGATTCACATCTCTGAACACAAATGCAATATCTAAGGGCCAATCTGTCTCCAAAAAAGAGCCAGAATACATGAATATATCATATCATGCAATATGCCCCGCTGGAACTTTTTACATACAGGGACCATATAAAATTCTGTAGTAGGACCACATTGCAAATGAAGTAGCTACGATGGGCCATAGTTGGGCTGAAGATGTATGGTTGAAATTTGGGCCGAGCTAGACCCTCAACGTACTGGACTTAAAACGGCCCAACAACCAATTTCTTTTGTTGCTCCTGAAAGAATTGAGAGGAGCCTCTCGTACCTACATTCTGCTGCTAACATTTTTGTGCTCTCTTTTCGATTACATATGACACTAGTGAATGGGCCCATATGCCCAAGCAGAAGGTAGGCTAAAGGATAATTCCGTGAAACATGAAACAAATTCCTACTAAAGCTTTACGCAGATAATGTGAACAGCACGAGCACTGAAGTCACGCCCATTGCTTGTGACAAAAAAAAAAAAGAAGTCACGCCCATTGCTCAACCAACCGTAACGACGAAAGTGTTCTCCCTGATTTCTTTGGCATTGCATAATTTTGCATTTGACAATGACCGCAAGGTTTTAGCATGCTTCTGATGGCATCTTCTCTTTTCTTCGCTGCTTCTGCTTCTGAAGTCGGTGTAGCACCACACGTCGGGGTACAGGTAGCAGCATCGAGTCATGGATCACCAGCTTGATGCCGAAACCGCTGCCATTGATTTCATTATCGCGTCTCTCCGCCTCTCTGGGCGCAACCTGCTCTGTCCTAGAATGCAGCTGTGTTTCCCCTTCAACGCCTATTCCGGATAAATTAAGGTTCTAGAGTGTCAACGGAACACGGGATGATAGAGATACCGTTACCTCTTTACCCCCAGACAGATTTTTAGTGTAACTACGGATGGATATAGGCCATCCATTCATTTTGATCCAATGGATCACATTCATCTATACTAAACCATATAGTATGGATAATAGAAATTGTATAAGGGTAAATTTGGAAAAAAAAATCCCACAGCACTTAAGTAAATTTATCGACTTCGTTGACAAAAACGATTGAATTTTAGCAACTCCTAGTTTTCTCACTGCAAGTCATTACGACATAATTGATTTTTGCAAATGAGACCTCCAGCTCCAACCTTTAGGCGGACCGTAATGGCGTCCGCATTTGATAATCGGTTTTTTGGGGATGGGTCAAAAACTGTCACGCCCGAAAATTTTCCCAAATTTTCAGACCATTTTGTGTATTAAGTCCCTGTCCAGGCATCAACCAGGGTACACAAAACGACAAATCAATAAACACATCCAAACATAAATAAAACGATAAATACTTACAACACAGACACTTAGTCCTCACACCAAAAAGAAAACAGCAGCGGAAAGAGACGATCCTAGCGGGGCTTCAGCTCCACTCCACAGGCAAACTCAACTGGGGTCTGAGCCTTGGTCCTCTAACTTCATCTTCAACTCAGAAGTATTAAACTTCTGCAAAAGGGGAAAAATAGCAAGATTGAGTACAACCACCGTACTCAACAAGCCACACCAATGATGCAAACGTGCACAGGGGAGACAAAGGGAGGCTTAAAGCTATTTGCAGAAAAGCGGTCAAAAACCTTTACATTTTAAAACAGTAAAACAGATGTTTAATTAAAGCAATATTAAATCTCCACTGAACAACGCTACAACCACGTTGAACAGGCCCAACCATTCCACCTGAACTACACCAGTTCATTAAATCAAATTAATTAAGCATGTGGGACTAATCACGGTGAATCTGGTCGATCGCCCATAACCGCGGGCACGGCTATTCGAATAGTTTTACTCTGATCAGAGGTGCGCAACTGTACCCACAAGACACGATTCCACACATGTTACCATGCCCCGAAGTATCACCACGATACTGCAAAGGGGGAAATCGTGACAAGACCTTTCGCTTAACTCCTCCTAACCAAGCGCACCACACCGCAGGTTTCGCCCCCACCCCTCAAAAGGTAGTGGGCAGCCCCCCTCGTGCCTTGGTGAATCCGGCAGCCGGTCAACCGGTATATCCCCGGCCGAACCGACTCCATCACGCCCACCCTTTCCGGGGAGCGTCGGCTAGGAAAGAGCTATACTACGAGTCCAGCAGTTGCCCATTCTTGCTTGTGGTAAGCACTGTTATTCTTCCAGGGTTTCCCATGAACCGGTCCTTAATTGCCATGGGTGCGACCAGCAAAACCATGCACCCACAGCCCACCATTAAGTCATATTTTAGTTGGATAATTACGACCAATAAAACCTGGTCGGGTGTCCCGAGCGAACGCTCGTTAGAAGCTAATTGTAAACAGTGTAATTATCCCATTAAATGAGCTAGTGGTAATTAAGCATGGCTAAGCATATATAATTCTAGCAAAGTCAACATAAGTGACTCACGCTAGTCAAATTATCACCCAAGGTTAACAAAGGACGGTTAACAAGTAAACATGGCACAAGCGAACGGATAGGTAAACCCTATTCCCATGTAATTAGCAAAACATGCACTTTATTTGCAAACGTAAAACATTTCACAAAATAGGTACAACATGCTCAAGGGGGAATGTGTGACTTGCCTTGCTTCTTCAAACAATCTTCCGAACTCTTTTCCTCGCGAGCGCAAACTTCCGAAACGACGGAATCTACACGCTGGCACGCAAAACGAGGAAAAACTCTAATAAAAACCAAGTAAACAGTACATAAAAAGTAAACAAACATGTAGAGCTCAATTTTAGATGAATTTTGCAAGTTGAATGGCTCAATTTGGAGTTCGTATGAATTAGATATGAATTTTAGAAGTTTTGAGCCATTTAAAAGAATTTCTGGAAATTAAATCGATTTATTGCGCAATTATTAATTAATTTTGCAAAGGAAAGGACTACGCTGACATCATCAAAGGGAAACGGCGCCGGAACGGCGGGTCCCACGTGTCAACGGGTCAAGGGCGGACAGTCCACGGTGGAAAAGCACCACGTGGCACCGACGTGGCGGCCACGGCGGCGAAAGGGAGAAGGTAGCGCCGACGTGGACGCCAACGTGGCGAAGCCGCGGGCGGCCACGTGGTCTGGGTGTGGACCGGAGTAAACAAAGGGGGCCCACGTGTCGGCGACACAAGTGTCGGCGAACAGGAGAGAAAAAGGAGGTGGAATGGACTTTGCAGGGGAAAGGGGAAAATTAGGCTGAGAGGGAGGTAAACTGGACTTGAGGAGATGAGCTGGATTTTCTCGGGAAAAAGTTAAAAGGGCCGAGGGACGTAAAGTAGACTTTTCGCGAGAAGGTGGGCCAATCGGGCCGAGCGGGGTGATGGGCCGGCCTGAGAAAAAGGGAGGGGGACGCAAAATAGACTTTGCGGGGAGATGGGCCAATCGGCCCGACGGCCGCTGGGCCGGAGGGAGCGGTGGGCCGAACGGAGCGACCTCTACGGCCCGGGCGGACGGCTAGGGTTCGGCCGAAACCCTAGCCGACCCGGTGAGGGCACGGCGGCGGCGGTGCGGCGGCGTGCTGCCACCGGCGGCAGCGGCGTGCGCACGGGCGCACGGCCGGGCGACGGCGCGGGCGGCTCGGCGGCGGAGCGGCGGCGGCACGGGCGGCGGCGGCGCGGGCGGCGCGCACAGCGGCGGCCGGGAGAGGGGAAAGGAGGGGGGCGGCGGTGCTCACCGGCGGTGACGAAGGAGGCGGCGGAGCTCACCGGCGCGGAAGAAGGAGACAGCGGCGGCGGCGCTAGGGTTAGGGTTTGGGGGCGGCGGCGGCGGGGAAAACGAGGAGGAGGCCTCGGGGGGGGAATAAAAGGCGGCGCGGCGGGAATCCCGCCGGGAAAAGCGGCGGAGCGGGCGCGGCGGCGGCCGGGCGAGTCGGAGACGACTCGGCCGCGGGCCCCACCCGTCAGCGGGCGCGTGGCGCGGGGAGGCGGCAGCGGCTCTCGGGCGGCCTTGGGCCACGGCCTCGGGCCGGCCCGAGAGGAGGAGGGATGCGGAGGCGGGCGGCTTGGGCCGCCTTGGGCCGAAGGAGAGGGGAGGAAGGGACGGGGCCCGTGGGCCGCGCGGGAGGGAGAGAGGGGGGCGACAGCGTGGGCCGCGGAAGAGGGGGAGGGTTTTGGGCCGAAAACGGCCCAAAACAAAAGAGCCCCTTTTAATTTGTTTTTCCTTTAATTTAATCAGTTAAATGAACTTTGTGACTTTAAAATTATTTCTTTAGCTCCAAAAATTCACGAAAAATTTTGGAGAGTATTTTATGGCACAGAGAATATTACAAAAATATTTCCGGCCATGATTTTTAAAGGAAAATTTTGATTTCCTTGCTAATTTCACTTGTTTAAATTGCTTTAAATTTTTATTTAATTTCTGGAAAATGTATTATTAGGTAATTTTTAATCCCGATCGAAAATCGGGGTGTGACAAAAACCTTAAGGCCCGCCTGCTATAATGGATTTATTATCGCAAGCGGACCTTTTAAAAGAGCGCAGGCACATGGTAAACGCATCTCCCTCGGTCCCGGTATCACCCTCACTGCCACCCCACGCCATTCACCACCCATCCTTGTTCTCTCCCCACCTTATCTTCTCCTCACTTTCTCCTCATCGTTTTCTCTCCTTCTCTCCCTCTCGAACCAGCCGGCCTCCTCTCTCTCTCTCCAACGTCTCGTCGGCCAAGGGCACCAGATTCGACGGCGGGGAAGCCGGATCGGGCGGTGGGGAGGTCGGACCAGCCCTCATAAGGCAATGCATGGTGGGCTTCAAGGTGGCACAACAGGGAGGCTCCAACGTAGGTGACCTCAGGAGGGTGGGTGGCTACGGGAGGGTAGGCTTCGGCGCGAGCGACCTCGGGAGGGCGCGATCCCGCGCCTCCTCTCCTCCGCCTCTTCGTCTCCTTCGCGTGCCCTAGGTCTATGCTGCCGTCTCTTCGTCGTCATTGCGCGCCCTAGATTTGTTGCCTCCTACTTCGTCTCCTTTGCACGCCTCGGGTTTGCTCCACCGCCTCTTCGTCGCCTTCACGCGCCCTAGATCTGTTGCTTGCTAATTAGTCTCTTTCACACGCCCTGGGTCTACGCCACCGCCTCTTCGTCGCCGTCGCACGTCCTAGATCTGTTGCCTCCTACTCTCCTCCGCCTTTTCGCCAGATCTATGCCGCCCTCCCCCTTACAAGCTGGTTGGAACAAGGACGCACCTGCCACATGCAGAGTGGAAGGCGTGGCCTCGGATTCGGCGGCGGTGACCACGTAGGAGCACAGTGGTGGAGGCGGCCAGATCAGGTGTTGGTGGTGCTAGGGCTGTAGCAACGACTGCGGCGGACTATAGTGGTGACAACTCGAATCTGCTGCTGCTTTCTACTGTGTTTTGGATGAAGTTCTTGCGCTTGATGCTCATGTTTGTTCTTGCTTGTTTGTAGTTTGTGGATGTGCATGAATCTTTGCTTCATGTTCTTTGTATTTGTTTGTGGTGTGTGTGGATGTGGATGGATCTCTGAATGTTGTGGTATGTGGATGCGGAATTTTGTTAGGAGCTAGGATTTCGAGGTGCGGTAGGGACGATGGCGGCGGCGACGACTTCGAGTGATGGCAGCAGCAGATCTAGGCAGCGAAATGGAATAGGGTTTTTGGATTTTTGGATGTTTTTCACCAAAATTGTTTTTGCATACGGGCGGCTTAATGCTCTGCGTGCGAAAATATGGTTTTCGCGAGCGGTTGCGCTACATGCGTAGGAAAGTAATGATTTCGCAGACACTTGGGTGCATGCGGTTGTTTTGCCGGCTTGCAAAAATATGTCCTGACCACTTGCGAAAATGATTTTTGTAGTAGTGAGTGGGCCAGCCCTAATGCATGCAGGTTGAAAATGCATGCAACCAATCCTATTTTTTGGCTTCAGATGATCGTTTGCCTCCTAGACCACGTAATACACGCAAATACGCAATATCCATGGAAGGGTTGTTCCTTCCATGTTTTAGAATAAGGACAATTTCGTTCATACCCTTACTTTGATGTCCAATATTGATTTTGTCCCTGTTTTTTAGGGTTTTTGTTTTTGCCCCTGTTTTTTTTAAATGAAGCTAAGTTTTGTCCCTATTTTGGATGGAGAGGTTGACGGTGTTAAATCTTAGGTGAAAAGACATTCATACCCTTACTTTGTGTTGTTGCACACTTGTCTCTATTTTTGTTCATCGATTATGTATTTGCATATATTTTGTACCTGTAACTTGCAACTTTCACAAACTTCTACGAATATGACAATTTTGATAGAATATAAAAAAATGTTTCAAAATTTGACATACTTTTACCACAAAACTGATAAAATTTGGACATTTAAAAAAAATGATAGAATTTGGGCACAGTTTTGACACATTTTTTTACACAACTAGAAGTCATATAGCAAGCTGCAAACATAAAAAAGTCAAGTAAATCCAAATCACAAACTCAAGCAAAACAAATCACAAACTCGGCCGCCGCCATCACACCCTCCTCACGTAGAGCCGCCGCCACCATCGCCTCCTCCTTGCGCCGAGTTGCCACCACCTGTCTGGGCTATCGCTGCCGTCCCCTCCTCACGCGACGTCGCCGCTGCCGTTGCCTCCTCCAGGTCCCTTGCTCACCGTGGCTAGGTCGGGTGGCTTGCGCCCCGCCGGGTCACCCCCGACAACCGAACTGATGCTGCTCCCCACTGCCTGGCTGACCCACGGTTGCCTTCGCCCTTGCCGTTTGCGATGGAGGGAGAGTCGATGCCGAGCCTAGAGGGCCAGCAGTACTTGTATTTTTCCCAGGGGTAAAAGAGTCAATCAATAATATGAAAAATCATTATTTCCTTTATTTCTCTATTTTTTATCGCAACAAGTCCGGTCTCACTCACTTTCATCAAAAACAGGGGTAAACGCCTTAGTCATTTCAAAAAAGTGGGGGCAAAAACGAAAACCCTAAAATGTAGGGGTAAAATCAGTATTGGACATCAAAATTGGGGTAGAAACGAAATTGTTCCATACCGATTGAATTGGATCTAATGACAGTGGCAAGGCAGCTATGGCCCCGTCGGCGGCGAGCTATATATAGCGGCACGCTAACTCACGACTTATAGCTAGTAGCAACGACGATCCATAACCTTTATACATGAATATGATTGTACAAATACAAATAGTTTAATTAAAAAAGAAGTGAAAAGACTTATATTAATGCCTAAACAAAAGTCTAAAATACCCTTACAAATCAACAATCGGATTTGATCATACTACTCTACCACCACCTCCAGTGAAAGACACTGTAAAAGACCCCTTTAATTAATATGGTGCTGAGGGGAATCACGGGCGTTCCAAAAGAAAGAAATTTGGGCGCCAATCACGACATGTAAGGAAGGGAAAATTTATCTTGGTGATCCTATGGGCAACGAGTGGGAAACATGTGCGTGATATTCTCCCGATTTTCATGCGGAGAGATCACCAACATCACACCCATGAGTCACTTAGCTACCACAGGAAACCTGAAAAATATGGGCCAACTAAATCAAAGCCTGTTATAACTGAGGAATATTTCAACAATAACCTAATCCGAAGATTGCTAGATATACCAAAGCTATGGCATCAGGCCCTTTTCTTGCAGATTCTTGCAACAGATAAGAAGAGAAAAAAAGGAGGTACGCCGGCCAGAAAGCATCAACGGAGGAAAGTTTGGTGGATGAGACGATGAGTGACAAGTGAGCTGTGAGCAATACATGGAATCTCTCAGGGTTTTCTAAGTGACGTCTGAGTGTGGGGTTGGGGGGGTGGAGATGTGCTTATCACGTGAACAACTCTAATATACTTTGACCCAAGGCTGGCAGGCATCTTTCTCGTTACTGTTTTTCATTGTGGGAGTAGAAAGCACAACTTCCTTTTCACTGCCAACTCTAGATAGCACCCAAGTGGTTTTATTGCAGATGCAAAGCTGTTGCAAAAGCACAACTGCTTTACTTTTTTATTCCTTCTATAATTTGAGCAAATAATGCAGCTATCCGTTTTCAGATATCCTTCTACATTATTGTATGTCTGAAAATGTCTAAAATGTACTAGGTACCATGCCTGTTCTGTGTTGTAGAAGTGAAACATTTGGAAGCAGTTAATATGTGGCACTATGTATTGTTGATTCTTTCTCTCTTTAGGCTGGCTGGCCAAATTTTACTAAGGTTGTGTTCTAAAGTAAGGTTGACCTGAACTAATCCCTCATTTATCATGAGCACGTTTTACAAACTGTTAAACAATATGTTTTGTTCAAAAACTTTCTATATATAAGTTTTTTTAAAATCAAATAACTATTTTTACACTGATGGCTCGTCTCATTTTCTATGTCACCAACTAACTATCCCCAACAGACAACAGCTATATCGAACTTAGCCTAAGACACGAAGAATATACCAGCTACATCATCAACATGATTTGATGAATCTATTCAAGAAACTCCTTGCGGGTGATCTATCTCTGTTCAGCCTCAACTTTGGAGTAATTACTCTCCTATCGAAAGTTCAAGATGCGAACCGGATACAATAGTACAGACCAATTTGTCTATTAAATGTTAGCTTCAAGATTTTCACCAAAGTCGCAACTAACAGAATCAACTCGGTTGCAGACCATGTGGTGAGTGCTTCACAGACAACTTTCATGCGAGGACAGAATATCCTTGAGGGAGTTGTCATCTTACATGAAACTATACATGAATTACATCGTAAGAACTTAGGTGGGGTGATTTTCAAAGTTGATTTCGAAAAGGCTTGTGACAAAGTCAAGTGGCCTTTTTTTTTACAAACTCTACGTATAAAAGGTTTCTCGTCTAAGTGGATATATTGGGTAGAGTCCTTTATTTCTAGAGGAAGTGTAGCAGTAAAGGTTAATGACAATGCTGGTCATTTTTTTTCAAACTAAGAAAAGTGTACGACAAGGCGACCCATTATCACCCATCTTATTTAATATCATAGCAGACATGTTTGCGGTTTTCATCATTAGAGCCAAAGCTGTTGGGCAGGTTGCCGGAGTTGTTCCGCATCTAATTGATGGTGGTCTCTCTATCTTGCTATATGCTGACGATACAATTCTCTTCATGGATCATGACCTGACCTGGAGAAAGTTTGTAACTTGAAGCTATTGCTTTATGCTTTCGAATAACTTTCAGGTCTTAAGATTAATTTTCATAAAAGTGAATTGTATTGCTTTGGGGAAGCTAAGGCGTTTGAGAACCAATATACTGAGCTTTTTGGTTGTTCCACAGGTCAGTTTCCATTTCGGTATTTGGGGATTCCTATGCATTCTAGGAAACTAAGAAATGCAGATTGGAAAGAGGTGGTGAAACACTTTGAAAAGAGGCTCAGTAGTGGCAAAGGAAAGCTCCTATCCACTGGTGGATGTTTAAAACTGATTTAATTTGGTGTTTAGCAGCCTCCCTATGTACATGTTATCTTTCTTTGCCATACCAAGAGGGATACTTTAAAAACTTGACTACTTGCTCTCTAGGTTCTACTGGCAGAGTGATGGTCAAAAGAAAAGGTATCATTTTGCTAAATGGGATATAATGTGCCAACCTAAGAAACAAGGGGGGCTGGGAATTCATGATATGGATGTTAATAATATAGCCTTACTAAGTAAGTGGCTATTTAAGTTGCTCACTACAGATGTATTTGGCAGCAAATGATCCGTAACAAATATTTAGGTGATAAGCCCCTATCACAAGCTCAGTGGAAGGCTGGGGGCTCTCATTTTTGGGCTAGTTTTATGAAGGTAAAATATGATTTTCTTCGTTTTGGATCCTTCATAATCAAAGATGGCTCCTAAATTAGGTTTTGGGAAGACAAGTGGTCAGGGAATGCAACACTAAAGGATCAATATCCTTGTTTGTACAATATTGTTAGGCATAAGCAAGCAACTGTCGCAGAAGTCTTCCAGGATAACCCTCTAAACCTTTCATGGCGACGGGATCTGATCGGATCAAAATTAGTGGCATGGAATGATTTATTACCATGCATCGCTAATATACAACTAAGTCAGGAGCAAGATGAATTTTGATGGAACTTAACCCCAAATAGGGAGTTCTGGTGAAATCTCGTTATCTAGCTTTGGTGCACTTTGATGGTCCTAACTTAAATAAGAGTCTTTGGAAACGAAAGATGGCTTTGAAAGTCAAGATTTTCCTTTCGTATTTGCGCCGTGGAGTGGTGTTGACAAAGGACAACCTAGCCAAACGAAACTGGAAAGGTAGTAAGAATTGTTGCTTTTGTCACAAAGAAGAGACAATTAGGCACCTCTTCTTTGATTGTCATCTCGCACATTCAGTTTGGTCCATCATACAAGTAGCATTAGGACTACCTCCACCGAGTTGTGTTGCACAAATGTGTGGGGGTTGGTTGGGGGGTTTACACAATGATATAAAGTCACTTGTCTTGTTAGGAGCGGCTACTACTTGTTGGTCACAATGGCTATGTAGGAATGATGTGATTTTTGATTAAAAAAGATAATATCCTCTCCTTTGCAGGTTATTTTTTTACTTACCCATTGGCTACGTACATGTGTTACCGTTGAGAAGCCTGGTTTGCGGGACCTGGTGGTTACAGGATGTCAACAATTGGAGAGGGTGGTCAAGGAATTTTTTACCCAGAAACATGGGTGACGGTCTAGTCTAAGAATTAATAGCCAGTAATTTCCCTATGATCCATTTAGCTTTTTCTTTGGAAGCGTGTGTGAGTTGGTTGTATGCATCTCAATTTTCCTTAATAGCCAGTAATTTCCCTATGATCCATTTAGCTTTTTCTTTGGGAGCGTGTGTGAGTTGGTTGTATGCATCTCAATTATACAGAGGTTGGGAGTGTTATTACGATAACTGTATCATCTCGATGAGTTCAATAAAGCTTCTATTATCTAAAAAAAAACAATGTGCAGTCATCGTAAGTTGCCAATAGAAGACTGTTGTCCCCATTTTGTTAGGAGTACATGGTATTTTAGCTTATCCCTTTAAATGAAAAGTGATGCAGTACTACTCTATATTTTCATGGAGCATTTGTAAGCAACAAAATCACCAAATGTTAAGCATTTCTATATAACCTTTATCTAGGGGGTTATCACACCGAAGCTAGAGAATTGTAGTGGTATGTGAAGTTGTGCGTGTGATAACTGATAAGATGTCATCCACTGGGATAACATGTGATTTATCAGTTGCCAAGCTAAAAAAAGTTTTTACTACAGTATCTTTTAAAAAAGTTTTGCATTTCCTAACACGATTACTACATTATAGATGACAGATTTATGGAGTGGAGATTCCACAAAGATTAAATGAACAAAATTAAGAATTCAGAGAAGTACTACAACTGTTCTAAAATATTACAACTTAGAATAAGATTTTGACAACAAATATGATAGAATTGTAATATTTTGAGTCAGAAAAAGTACTTTTCTCACTAACCAATATGGAAGATATTTCGGATGAAATGCGGCATGTCAGCCAATTAGGGATGAAAACGATCAAAAAACAGCCTCAACCATTTCCATAATTATATTTTTCCTGAAAACGAAATCGAAAATGATAAAGTCGGAAACAAAAACGATATCAAAAACTGAAAACGAAATAATACGGACGTAAACATGTTGGTACAGATCAGAAACCGGTAACAAATACAAAAACATTAAACTATAAAAACATATATTTAACTTTGCATAATTATGTAATACACATAAATAAATTCAAACTTATACTATATAAATTATAAATTAACTTCATTTTAGCCATGCAGTCAAGTTAGGGATTTGATTCAAGAGTTAATCAATATCTAAACTGTGGGTCAGATAGAGACATACCCTATAAATATCGACATATTTAAAAATATGGTAATTACCATATTATAAGAAACGACAACTTTCATAAGAATATGGTAAATACGAAAACGATTGGTATAACAGAAAAACCATTTCCATATTTTTTTACCATTTTTATTTTTGTTTCAATTGATTACCATTTCCATATGGCTCGGCTGTTAAAAAGACAGAAATGAATGCCGGTCGGCCAGAAATTTCTGCTACCGTTTGTAGGCGTACTACTACATTTTTCTCTGCATCCCTCCCCATTTGTAGGCGTACTACTACATTTTTCTTTGTGGAAAAGACATGAAGCTTTTCGAATCCAGCCACAGCGATTCTATCTCAAAGCCCACCCAGCGATGCTAGACCCTGTTTGTTTCGAGGGGTTTTTTTTAGTTCCTGTCATATCAGATGTTTGTACACTAATTAGAAGTATTAAACGTAGACTAAAAATAAAACCCATTCATAATCTTAGACTTTTTTGCGAGACGAATCTAATGAGACTAATTAATTCATGATTAGCCGATGTAATGCTACAGTAAACATGTGCTAATTATGGATTAATTAGGCTTAAAAAATTTGTCTCGCGAAATAGCACTCATTTATGCAATTAGTTTTATTATTGTTCTATGTTTAATACTCTTAATTAGTAATTAAACATCCGATGTGACATGAGCCACAGGCTTGGTAGAGTACGGTACATTGCTGATCCGAACCTCTGAACTTGAATGAACCGCATCAATCAGTACGGAGCACTTACAGCACTAATGGCGCTGGAGACATACTGCTCCTAAAACAAACCATCACATCGACGTGCCATTTCGATGGCACCCAGCACCGTTGCCAATTTGTCATTTTCACGAGGTGCTCGACGACGCATTGAATCTTCCACTGTCTTTGTTAGGGGTAGTAGTATCAGATTCTTTTCTATTAAAAAAATCAAGTCTTAGTTTCGTTCTTGTACCAAATCTCTCGGCCTAAGAAATATAAGATTCACTGAAAGCGACATAATGAACAAATGCAAAGAAGGTAAATTTGTTCCGTAGTATTTCCGTCAGACTTGCGGCTGCCGACTTTTCTCTCGTAACAGAATAAAAATCCTCAAAGAGATACCTATGGGTAACACACAACTGATCCTCTTTTTTCATAGACAATTCACAGTCTACAGTTGAAGTGTGCGTTTCTTTTCCTTTTTTACATGCATGTGTATTATGAGCTGGCAGTTGAAGTCAATGCATGGTTGTGATGATAAATTCTAGAAACTTTTTTAGATTAAACTACATGGCTGTCGGATGCTTCCTAAACTTTGAAGTTCGTAAAATGTTTCCTAGATAGCTCCCGTGGAAACTCTCTTTCAAAGTCTCCTTTAGAGTAAAAAAGAACCGTACAACTTTTACAGAGCACGTATTTGAACATACTCTTTTCACTAGAGTGTTGACAAAAATTTTCAAAATCTATAAGTTCCCAAGTAGTCTCGATTAAGGGTGTATTCCTTATTACTCCTAAGAAACACAACTATTTTATTTGACGACACGTTTCTCTAACTTCTAAATGATACGATTTTTGAGAAAATTATATATAAAAAATATCTTATCAAACCATTTTAAATATACTTTTAACTTTATAAGACCTTGATCATTCGACCATTCTGCCAAAAAAACACACATCGTAAGTACTTATTGGGGCGTAATTAATAAACTCTAGTCTTCTGAGTACAACGCAGAAGCATTGAAGCAAAGCTACTACCACCACCATCCGATGGTGGTCTTAACTCTAACCACAACGCCCCAAGAGGCGTAGACCGTGGACGTAGACCAGCGCGGTCCACCGTTTTGACCGGAATCCGAGCTGGCACATCACGGGCCCCACCCCTCGTAGAAAAAATAAAACGGACGGGACGGGATCCTCTCTCATCGTCGTCATCCATCCATCCATCCATCCCCTGCGCCCCGCCAGAGCAGCGTACAGGCATCTCAACCCCAGCGCGTACGTGACGACGCGCCACTGGCTCTGCCCTCTGCCCCTGGGCCCTCCCCTGACAAGGTGGGGCCCGCATGGCGCAGCAGGGTACGGATGCCGCCGCACCGGATCCCGTCATCACGAGGGGACTTTTGACTGCGGGATTAGCTGGCCTTCTGACGTGCGGGCCCCAGGACAGTGAAGGCGAGGGTGGTACTGGGTACGGTACGTGAACCTGCCGTACTGCACCGGGAGCCTTTGGGTTTGGGATGGCTGGGAGCCTGGGATGCCTGTGCGTGTGTACCGTTTTTTGGGATACTCCTACTTCTACAAACAGGGGCACAAAAAAGACTGGACTGGGGGAAGTAAGTACAACCCGTACGAGGTGTGTGCGCATGATCACTGCTGTAAAACTGGAGTGGCAACGTACTATCACCCTAGGAACGACGACCATTGCTATTGTCTATTGGTTTTTCGATATTTACCATACGTGGGATGGAACAAATCGGTATTTACCATATTTGATCAGAAACAAACTCTGGCACCTCAAGGTAACATTGTTTTGCTCCCGCTTTAATTATTATCTCTTGAAAACAATCGAGTTAAAAAGCTTCTTATAACCAGACAAATATAAATATGTTACTCTCTCTATCAATTTGATAATCACCTGATATTTTTGAGCTTTCCCAAAATAGTCAACATCTAACAAATCGACTCTTTGTTTATTTGTGCAAAAGTAAATATACATTGTGAAATGCCCTGCATGCATATATAGAACAAATCAAGATTAATTGTTATTGGTTTAACCCATGTAACATTTAAATTGTGGATTAATTTTTGTTGGACACGAAACAACGAAATATCTTGATCGATAAGGATTAATTTCAGAATGATGGATATATTGGTGTTCTTGGTCTTTGTATTCTTTTGCTAAGAAAATGATCTAATTGGGATGGAATGAGTAATTACTTGTAAAAAGATATAGTTTTAGTTACTAGCATAACATAAATAAAATATTGTGCGTTTCTGCTGAGGGGGTCACACGAAAACTAGTTAGGATTCGTCCCAAGGTGAGTTGCATTTACTTCCTCCATCTCATAAGTCCTACAGAATCATGAACCTAAATTGTATGTATTACCATAAATAACAAGCTTATATATAACACTACTATATATATGCTAAAATAAGAAGATATTATGTATATAAAACTTCTAATCCTAGCAAATTTGCATGGTACATGGCGTGAGGTCAGCCGAAAATATTACTGAGGTCAATTTCATTGAATACACGGTGAATCATAAATTAAAAAAGTGTTTTACTAGAAGGTTTTTTTTAAAAAAATCGGGGTTGGCTGCTTCCAATGAAGAGGCTACCTTCACCATTGGGTACAGCATGAATTGTTGGTGAGAAAGTATGAGAAAGTAAAGAAAAAAACACTCCTGAATACTTCCCATGAATCACAGCATAGAAGAAAAACGTAATAATTGGACCCAAAAATACTAGTAGTACCGGCGAGAAGTCGGTAAAAAAATAAAACGAAACGTGAAATTTGACAAGCGAGGGACTCGAGAATAGTCCGAATTCTGGAAACGCCGCATTCCTCGAGAGGCCGGAGAATAATTGGGACGGGCGTACGAGGACCGCGTCCACCAAAAAAACCCTCCCACGCCAGCGGCTTCCCATCCCCCCTCCGCCTGCTACACTTTCGATCTTCCCACTAACCCCATCACCTCGCCCAGCCCGAACCATTCCCACCCCTCGGAACAGACGATCGCCCGCTGACTCGTGGGCCCGCCACTCCTCGCCCCCACCTGTCAGTAAAAGTTACTTAGGCGACGCGCGGTAACTCTCGCCGCCCCCGAACAGGTCTCCTTTACCAATGGAACAATTTAGGTTGGAACACACACTGGGTCTCGCCCAATTTTAAAAGTCTCGAGCTGAATAAAAACACTGGTAAAAAAAAAGGGGAGAGAGAGAGAGAGGGAGAGGGAGAGGAGAGACAGGTCGCTCCCTGCTTCCATTGGAGAAGAGGAGAGGAGAGGAGAGAAGACCGAGCTATCGAGGCGGCGGCGGCGGCGGTGAGGAGAGGGAGCTGATCGGGCGGCTCCCCTTGTAGAGGCGACGCCGGCGGCCTCCGGTCGTGAGGCGGGTGGGTCCACTTGGCAGTGGTGAGCGGCGGCGGCGGCGGGGGATGGCGGAGGCGCGGCTGCTGCGGCGGCTGTGCTTGGCGGCGGCGGTTCTGTGGGTGGTGATGGCCGTGAGCCGGGTCGGCGCCAACACGGAGGGTTAGTGTGATTTTCATCGAATTCAGCTCCGTTTTGGGCGGATTAAGCCCCCCACTATTTTTGGACTTGCTTTCGGATTCGATGAATCTAGTGGTCGTCGGGTGCTTCCGTTTGGGTAGTAGTACATGTTACTTGCTTCTCGGTACATGGGCGTGGATGGATTGACTCATTTAAGGATACGGAACATACGCCCACCGACCTTCCTTTTGTAGACTCGATGGATTATCTAGGCTAAGCTCTTTGTTTGGCCTCTCATGGTGTGTTGTGAATTTGCTCCCTGCCGGGAGATTTGTCCGAGGTAGGAAATGTTTCTTGAGTAAAAAAAGGTGTGATTTGTATGTGCACAGAAATGGGATTGCTAATATCTGGAGTGAGTTTGGTGTACTTTTTTAGCCACTTTGAATGAAGAAAAATGGATTTGGCTTCCTCATTAGGTTCGAATATGGAAGAATATTGCTTGTGAGTTGTGAATCTTCTCTTGTGAAAAGAGAGTTTTTTTTAATCTGAATTAATGACTAGTAGAGCTAATTGGATTTATGTTTAAATTGGTTTCTTATGGTAGGAGTATGTGTTAGAGATTGCTCTTCAAGAGGCAAGGGCCATCGTTAGTATCAAGTTTAAGCTTTTCCCGAACAGGAAATAAAGTCATGATCTTTTGTTATCACCGAACCAATTTCACCTGTTTAAAATGTCCGAATTGCTTGGCGTGCTCCTCAACATGCTTTTCCTGATATATCCTTGGTACTAACCACGTTCTAAGAAAGTTTTAGTTAGTGATTACGACTAAGATGAGTGTTCTTTCTAGTCGTTTTGTACGCAATTATTTCAGTCTTTTTAAGCAACTTTATGTGCTATCCTTTTCCACATTTAGGTCTTGTTAATCGCAAGTACTTCTGTAGCGTAGATATTAGTTCAAACACTAGTCTTGAGAAAGATTGGGAGCTATGCAGATAGTATTGTCAGAAATGGAAGTACTGTATCTCATACCTTGTACTCTATATATGCTTGTACACTTTAGCCTGAAAAGGCGATTGAATTTGCCAAAATTTTGATGAGAAGCTACTGTCACTATTGTCTACTTCCTTAAATAACTACTATGTTGCTGATGTTGAGGGTATGTTCAATGTCAGGTGATGCCCTGTATAGTCTGCGCCAAAGTCTGAAAGATGCTAACAATGTGCTGCAGAGTTGGGATCCCACTCTGGTCAATCCATGCACATGGTTCCATGTAACTTGTAACCCTGACAACAGTGTGATCAGAGTGTAAGTTTTTGACAGAATTATAGTTTTTAGGCTTGTCAAAAGTAAGAAATGTGATCATTTTGTGTGTTGACTGATCTATTTTCTTTTTCAGTGATCTTGGAAATGCACAACTGTCAGGTGCATTGGTTCCCCAGCTTGGGCAGTTGAAAAATCTGCAATATCTGTAAGTTTACATTCCAGTCTTTGGAGAATTATGTTTTTAGTTACACCATGCAGTAGTGCATCTATTCAAGTTGTCATAATATGCTGCATAGAAGCTTGGTTTTTGAAATAATCTACCGCATAGAAGCTTGGTTTTCAAAACTCTTGGAACATGGCTTATCCTTGTGGCGAAGATGGTTGTGTTGCCACCTTCTTTCTTGCATTTTTTTGTTTGTCGATCTTATATGATAGTATGATACATTTTCCATGTTTGGATATCTCTTTCACTGGGCCATGAAACTTATTGTGAAATTTAATTATGCTGTGACTCGTGACAGGGAGCTTTACAGCAACAACATAAGTGGGACAATACCTAATGAACTGGGAAACTTAACCAACTTGGTAAGTTTGGATCTGTACCTGAACAACTTCACTGGTTATATTCCGGAAACCTTGGGGCAACTCTTCAAGCTGCGTTTCCTGTAAGTGTACTCCACTTCTTTTTGTTATGAATAGAAATATCAATTGTGTATATCCTTGAGGGAGGGATGGATGGAGGGTTATTGTATACAGTAAGGAGTTCTGTAGTTTACCATCTTGTTCTCTTATGACAGAGGAGGGCATATCCAAATTTTCGTTATCTGTTTTGTTGCTTGTTTCATTGAAGGCCTTCCTGTTGGAATGATCATAACATAATTCTTTATTTGCATGTCTTCTTGTAAGGATAGTCGTCTTAACAACAATAGTCTTTCTGGTTCAATTCCAAAATCCTTGACCAATATCACCACTCTCCAAGTTCTGTAAGTCCCCTTTCTGCTAATTCATATTCGATGTCTACCTGTAGAATTTGTTGCTTACATGGTAATAGACTTTAAGATGGATACATATAACAAATTGTCCAATAATTATGCAGGGATCTCTCAAATAACAATCTCTCAGGAGAGGTTCCGTCTACTGGCTCCTTTTCACTCTTTACCCCCATAAGGTGCTTTCTCTAGATAGAATTTAGGTTCTTAGTGCTTACTACATCTTGTGAGGCTGACAAATGGTTATTTCATTGTCGCAGTTTTGCTAATAATAAAAATCTTTGTGGCCCGGGTACTTCAAAACCCTGCCCTGGAGCTCCACCTTTTTCTCCACCACCTCCTTTCAATCCTCCAACACCCAATGTGTCACCAGGTGATTCTCTATAGTTTTAATTCTGTTACATTTTGGTGATACTGCTTCGGATATGCATATGCATAAATGATGCAGACGGGGGATTTGACATATTCTTGTGGAATTAATTATGTTCCATTAGGTGACTCCAAAACTGGAGCAATTGCTGGAGGTGTTGCTGCAGCTGCTGCATTGCTATTTGCGGTTCCTGCAATTGGATTTGCATGGTGGCGGCGGCGTAAACCTGAAGAGCACTTCTTTGATGTCCCTGGTTGGTGTTATATTTGCATACTGCAGTTCATGATACTTATTATCCATTTAAATCATCTATATTCTCCTTAAATTCAGCTGAGGAGGATCCGGAAGTACACCTTGGCCAACTTAAGAGGTTCTCGCTCCGGGAGCTTCAAGTTGCTACCGATAACTTTAGCAATAAGAATATTCTGGGAAGAGGTGGCTTTGGAAAGGTATATAAGGGGAGACTGGCAGATGGCTCGTTGGTAGCAGTGAAAAGATTAAAAGAAGAACGTACCCCTGGTGGTGAGCTCCAGTTTCAAACAGAAGTTGAAATGATTAGCATGGCGGTGCACAGGAACCTGCTTCGGCTTCGTGGATTTTGTATGACGCCTACAGAACGGTTACTTGTCTATCCCTACATGGCTAACGGGAGTGTTGCATCACGATTGCGAGGTGCCTAAATCTTCCCTACTTTAACTTAGAGTTAATCCATTAATAGTTTCTTACATGTTTGTTTGCATGCTCAAACATAAATGGCACAGCGGTCATGGTTACTGAATTCACTTAACACTTCTTTCTAACTTCATCTACTCACAGTATATATGTAGTTGTTTCAGTTGACATATGGCATTATTTATTTAAGACTATGATTAAGGCTGTAATAATGAATGGTTGAGTGCATACCTTGTGCAGAGGTCGGAATAAATATATTCCTTTATCTGAAAAATGACACGCCCATAAATTAATTATTTCAGTTTTGACTTATGGTATATGATTTTGTAGAGCGGCAGCCAAATGATCCACCGCTTGAATGGCAAACAAGAACTCGGATTGCGCTGGGATCTGCCAGAGGATTGTCCTATTTGCACGACCATTGTGATCCCAAGATCATTCATCGTGATGTCAAAGCTGCAAACATTCTGTTGGATGAAGACTTTGAGGCAGTCGTGGGTGACTTTGGACTGGCCAAACTTATGGATTACAAGGACACTCATGTAACCACAGCTGTTCGTGGGACGATCGGACACATTGCTCCTGAGTACCTCTCTACTGGGAAATCCTCTGAGAAGACTGATGTTTTTGGCTATGGAATCATGCTTCTGGAGCTCATTACAGGACAAAGGGCATTCGATCTTGCTCGTCTCGCAAACGATGATGATGTGATGTTGCTCGATTGGGTAAGTACCACCGCATCTTTATATATTGGGGCAGCCATAAAAGTTCTGATTTTGTTTTTCCTCATGCATGCTGGTTGTCTTCCACGACACATCTTTATTAGCTGTGTCTCAGTTCTAGTCCAAGAATTAGAACAAATGGTTGAAATTATTGGACTGTTGGTTCATAGCCACACATCATCAGCATTGCCAGTGATAAAGCTAGCTGGCAGTTCACCCTCCATGTGTCATCAATTATGGAGATGCATGCCATGACAAATTGGCAGCTAGTTTTTCGCCATTTCTGACACTGAGACATCCATTTGCATGCATAACTTGGCGAAATTTTGTACTACTACATTTGGAAACTGACAGGCAAGTAACTATGCTGGTTTTTGTCTTTTCAGGTGAAAGGGCTCCTGAAAGAGAAGAAGGTGGAGATGCTGGTGGACCCAGACCTCCAGAGCGGCTTCGTGGAGCATGAGGTGGAGTCACTCATCCAGGTGGCTCTGCTCTGCACGCAGGGCTCCCCGATGGACCGGCCCAAGATGTCGGAGGTGGTGAGGATGCTGGAGGGTGACGGCCTCGCGGAGCGGTGGGAGGAGTGGCAGAAGGTGGAGGTGGTCCGGCAGGAGGCGGAGCTGGCTCCCCGCCACAACGACTGGATCGTCGACTCGACCTACAATCTCCGGGCAGTGGAGCTGTCCGGCCCGAGGTAAAAGAAAAGAAAGACAAAATCACAAAAGATCCAACCTTTGCTCGACGGTTCCTCGCCCTTGTTTGTGTATATGACAGACAGATCGATAGCTGGCAAATCTGGAGGGGAAAATGGTTTACTTGTAACCCTCCCTGGTGCCTCGGTAATTTTCAAGTAGGCTGCACTTGGTTGTTGTTACAACTGCATGGCCGGGCGGAATTGCAACACATTGTTGTGGCGGCTGTGTGTGTGTAATGGCTGAACAACTGATGCCTCTCTCTGCTGTATTGTACGTACAACTCTCTCTTTTGACGGTGCTAAACATCCTAGGCAATCTTTTTTGGTCTCCCGGGTCACCCTGTTCCACCTGTACTTTGTTACTCTTCGTTGAAAAACTATACTGGTAGTAAACTCAACTCTTTATCTGTAAAAACAAGGACCATGGTATATGCAACGGCTGATACGGACGAGCTGGTATATAGCGGTTGCCGGCTGGATCAATGATCATGCAGCCGTGCAGGTTGCCTGTGTGCTCTCATGGTGTCATACTGTCATGCATGCATGCGAGTGCCAGACCATCAGCAGACCACGCCATACATAAACAAATCCACTGCTGCCTGACACGGTGTTCAGCCAGCGTCCCGTTTTTTCGGCATTTTCTGCGTCCCGATTAGCGTCAGAGAACAACGCAATTAGCCATACAATCAGTTACTGTTCTGCGTCAGAGAACGGCCTAAATTTTACCTACACACCAACGAAGGGACAAAATGATGGACAAAGTTCACGCAGGTTAATTACGTACTACCAAGGACAGCAAAAGTGCAAAACTATAACTAAGCAGAAGCCAAAACAAAAAGGGCAAAAAAAGGGGACGCGAGCTAGTGCAGCAGGCGTGCTCGCATAGATGCCGCCCGGCCTACCTGCCCACACGCGTGCTAGGGCCTAGGGAGTACAAAATACAACGCGGCATTAGAAAATCTCTCTACCTATCCACCCATCAACGTGTTGGCTGGCCGCACGGCCGCGCGAACTGGCTAGAGGGTGGGGACGCGGAAGAACCTGCCGCGGCACATGCAGCGGTACGCGACGGGGCACGACTCCGCGGCCTCGGCGCACCGGAGGCTCACCATCACGCGCCGGCACGGGGAGCACGGCCCGCAAGCGTGCGTGCAGTCCGGCAGCCGCGAACCCGTCGCCGCCTCCGCCGCGCCGCCCATCTCCGTCTCTTCTTCCGGCTGTGCGCCCTGCTGCGGCTGGCGCCGCCCGTTGATCATCACCTTCACCTGGAACGTCGTCTGGCCGGCGCCGCTGTCGTCGTAGGCGGTGGTGCTCCCGTTCGCAGCAGATGGAGCCGTGCCGTTGTGTAGGCCACCGGCTAAACCTTGCGCACCTGCTGCATACGTATACGTAAAACGTACGTACATGATGAACGGGATGGGCATAAGTTGAATGCAGGTGATTCAAGCCGTGAAGGGACATGCCACATTGCCACATGATGCATGCGCCGTACGTGTTATCTACTAGTGCACACTACACAGGAGTGGTACTAAAAGCTTACTACATGAACACGTGTATTCCTAGTCAGATTAGTTCGTAGTGCGAAGCTCTGTTGAATTACCTGGTATCGTCCTGACGCCATCAGCAACGCACGAGCTCATCACGACCACTGCAAACGCAAACGCAAACGCTAGGGCCCTGGCACTAAACATCCTCATTGCCGCCGGTGAAACCGTCACTGCACTAACAACTACAACACCAACGCGAAGTTGGAGCAGCTAGCTGATCAGCACAAGATCGGTTGACGCGCCAAGCAGAGAGACAGAGCAAGCCGCCGAGCAGAGACAGTGAGCAAGCAAGCAAGGAGAGGCTTAGCGCGCGGCGCACGTATATAGGGCCGGCTGCGCGAGCGCTCGCCGCGTGCGTGCGAGAACGAGCGCGCGATCATAAATAAACCCGACTGCGGCGGCATGCACGCGCTGGCTCACAGGATCCTCGACGTGGTGGATCCACCACACACAGCCCGTGCGCGCGCGCGCGAGGCCCAAAGAGCGGACACGAAGAAGACGACGAGGAGGGAGGTAGCGATGCGTGTGACGGGCAGCAATGGCGAAGCCCCGCTGCGGCCGCTGCTCCGCTCGGTGCATATTTATGCAGCGGCGCAGGGAGACGAGCAGTTATTGCGCCACCTCGGAGGAGCACCGCTCCGGCGAGAGATCAGCTACGTACTATACGTCAGAAGAGGCCGACGTGGGGGTTCCCGTGGAGATGCATTACTGTACCTGCGCTGCTACTGTTTCTGAAGAACTGAAATTTCGATCGCGAGCGCAAAAAAGGTTCTGCTGCCGCGTGCTTTCGACTTGGTTGATGTGCAAAACTGCAAGTCTGTAGCGGTAGCTCTAGTCAGGCTGATCCGGCACCGGTCTCATCAATGCGCCTGCAAATCCGTTGTTGCAGTTAAGAGATGTACTCCACTAAATGAAGCTCCAAGGTTTTTGCCCGTTGATGATCCGAGTTTCCTCGTAGGGGTTCAGATTTCAGAATTGGATTGATTGTTCATGCTTAGCTTCTTCAGTCAGAATATGGGATATGAACTGAAACTTTGTTTGCTTTTACTAGGAGTATTAGCTTTCAGGACCTGACCTGACCTGACCTCTTTGCGTGATCTTTGTCATATGTTTTGGGCGGGTGGGCCTTTGGCTTTGGTACAATCTATAGGTAGACTGGAGTTTTGTACTCCATCCTGACTGAGTTTTGGAGCAGCAGAGGTACTATCATCATCATCATCCTTTGCATGAGATATATGGGTCATGTACGCATCGAGGGTGAGTTGAATGAAGAGGCAGGCATTCTGGCATTGCCTCGTCTTCAATAATGGGGTTCATTGAAAGGCCGAGGGGGGGCTTGAATGCTGTCTGCTATCTGGAGAATTGTGCTGCTGAATCCTTATGCTGCTTTGCAGACCTGAAATCTGCACTTTCATAGTATTAAGGAGGACGGAAGAACAGTATACAGTTCTCTGAACTTTGTTGGCCCAACGGTGCAAAATCAGGAAGAAGATTTCAGCTCTCGGTGTGATAGCATGCAACGGTTCACCCAATGAAATAGATCTTGATCTCTACGGATGTTTTGTCCAGCGAAGAAACTATAATAGAGGAAGAGGACGAAATCATGCGGTTTCCCTAAATTTTCTCTCACTTGATTCCTGTGTTTTTTTCTCTGTTAATTTAAAAAAACTTGTGAACAAGATGTCAAGCCGGATCCGTGGCGCAATGGTAGCGCGTCTGACTCCAGATCAGAAGGTTGCGTGTTCGATTCACGTCGGGTTCAATACCCCGATCCAAGTCCGGATTAATCTTTTGCTCCTGTACAATTTGTTTAGGGTATCCCGGGTTCAATACCCCGATCCAAGTCAGGATTAATTTTTTGCCCCTGTACAATTTGTTTAGGGTATCCACAAAACGTTGACGTCTTTCCATCATGACAATTTGTTGATTATTTTTCCCAATTACAATTTATTTAGGGTGTCCATTATTTGTTGTTGATTATTTTCTGTCCCAATACAATATATTTAGGGTATCCACAATTTGTTGATGTCTTTTCACGATAGCAGTTTGTTGATCATTTTTTTTACCCCTGTACGAACCCCGATCCAAATCCGGATTATGTTTTGCCCTGTACAATTTATTTACGATATCCACAAATGGTAACAACTTTTCATGCATGACAACAATTTGTTGATTATTTTTTGCCGCTGTACTGTTTATTTAGTGTATCCACAATCTGTTGTTGATTATTTTTTGCTCCTATACAATTTACTTAAGTTATCCAAATTTTGTTGATGTCTTTTCGTCTCATCATCCGCAATTTGTTGATGTGTATGATCGTGGTCAAATCAACCTTTCTCGTGTTGCCGCTTATAGTCGTTTTTGTCTCTACCCTTGTCCATGAAAGACGACATGGATCTGATGTGTGATACGTCCAATCTCTTCCCATCAACTTATATTTCAAGACATAAATTGATAACTTGTCCTTGAAATACAAATTGATAACCAATCTCTTCCCATTTTGGCTGAATTCAAACATATTTTGCAAAATTCAGAACTTGTCCCAAGTTTTGGAAATAATAAGCATTAAAAAAATTTAAAACAAAATAATTGATTTTTTTGTAAAATAATTTTGATTTCTACTATTTGAGACAAGTTTTAAATTGTGCAAAATGTTTAAAATCAGCTAAAATTTGTTCAAATTTAAATTTTGTAAGGTGCTCCATTGGCAAAATCGTCTTTATCGTTCTGGAATAAATTTTGCAACTAACTTTAGGGTGTGTTCTTTAACCTACTTTCTCAATTCATCTCTCTTTTTTTTCACGCGCACGCTTTTCAAACTGCTAATGGTGTGTTTTTTTGCAAAAAGTTTCATGTGGAGGAAATATGTTCCCAATACCCAGAAACGAACACACCCTTAGGCGTGAACCATGTGAGTTGTTGAGAAAAAAAAGGGGTTAAATCCGATTTATCACTCTTAACCATCGTAAAAGTTTGATTTATCCCCTAAACTACATTACCAGTGGTGGTGACCTTCTTCCCACAGGTCTTCCACCCCCAACTCTATGTAGCTCATGCCATAGCTTGCTGTTAGCTCGACGCCACATGTCTCCTCTCTCTGTCGCCAGACCGGCACAACCGTGCCTTGCTCAGTCATACATCCTCTCTTTTGACGATGACCTAGGCAGACGATCCCAACGAGCAGCGATGTTATTCCTTGGTGAGTTCAACAATAGTGGCATCCTGGTGTCCCTCCTTTGCTCGGTTGAGAGAGAAAGACATAAAGAAAAAGAAAGAAGGGGATTCTAGAGGAAGAAGAAATGGGACTGACATGTAGGCCAGCATATTCACGTGTATGTCACAGAAGATAAAAGCCACTCTCACCTAGGTTGAGGAGGTAATTCATTTGATGTAAGAGCTTAGAGGATGTTGGATGTATGGTATTAAAATTAAGAGAGATAATTCATACTTTTATGATAGTGGAGTGGATTAAATCTAACTTAACCTTTCATACTTTTATGATAGTGGAGTGGATTAAATCTAACTTAACCTAAATGGTGTTTTGAACCTAGTGTTGATGCTTGCTAAGACTATTAGACTACGCTAGTTTTTTCTAAGGAAAATGAATGGTCAAATACATTGTGTTTGACTTTTTAAATCTTAGAGGTATTACTTTGATGAATAATTTATACTCTCTTCATCCCAAAACAAGTCTACGTTCGTATATGAATATGGGTAGCATATGAGATTCATATATTAAAGTAGACTTATTTGATAGATTTAGTATTAAAATAACTTTATAAAATACAATAATCTTAGAGATTTGGTACAAAAGTTAGTTTATTCTTAGATAAGAGGGAGTACAATATTACACAAAAAAAACCGAGATTTGAAGGGAGAGACGTTTATCCAAACATTTTTAAAAAAATTGTGAACATGTTGGGAATTAAACACATGATCTCAGAATTGAAATCATACGCATTTTATCACTGCACTATCAAGTGTATCTCAGAGTACAATATTACACACTGCTGCTGAGTATATAGTACTGTAGAGATATGCCGTTGCTTCTCATCTCTTTCGCAACGTGTTAGTGGTCGTACTTAAGGGTGTGTGTGGTTTGCGGGTTTTATAGGTCTTCCATCTAATTGGAGAAAAAAAAAGTGCCTTTTCTACTATACAAAATCCAGTGGTCTGACACACTGACCGTGTGAGGCTTCCAGCTCGCTTGGCAAAGCCTTCCACCGCGTTTTTCCCGGCTCGGCTCCCGCCATCTCCTGCGCGGCAGCGCCCCGCCCGCCCATGAACGGTAGTATGCTCCGTGTTCTCCTCTCCTTCCCTCACTCTCGCTAGCCCCCGCGCGCGCGGGAGCAACAGCTATCGATTCGCTAAGCTTTTTGCTCTTCGTTTTGTTTCTCACTGTAATTAACCACTGTTACCACCAGCTCGACGCCTCCACCAATGGGCTGCCACCGCGCGGGTGGTGCTCCTCCTCTTCCTGCTCGCCGCCGGAGCCGCTGCGGCGGCGGCGGGGCGCAGGGAGGTGGTGACCTCGCCGCACGGCGCCGTGGCGGCGGACGACGGGCGGTGCTCGAGGATCGGGCGCGACGCGCTCCGCGACGGCGGTAGCGCCGTGGACGCCGCCGTCGCCGCGTCGCTCTGCCTCGGCGTCGTTAGCCCGGCGTCCAGCGGGGTCGGCGGCGGCGCCTTCATGCTCGTCAGGCTCGCCGACGGCACCGCCCTCGCGTACGACTCCCGCGAGACCGCCCCCCTCGCCGCCTCCCAGGTCAGCTACTACTCCTCCCAAGCACTCGCGTACGGTGGCGTACAATCCAGTGTAGTCAAAGCCGGCGACTTCACTTGAGTTTACGCTCTTCAATTACATGATTTCCTATTGATTACGATGTGCTAACCACTTAGCACGATATTTGAATGGTTCTAAACCTTCAGCATGCTGACTGAACTGAAGATTTTTTTTGATATCTTAGTACTTGGATATTTCTCTTTATCTGCCACAAGTTATCAGTAAATTAATCAACTCGAGATCAATCAGTTTCCAATCCTTGTTAAAAAGCACAAAACTTGACCGAGGTCTCCAGGTCGTCTGATTGATCTGTAGAAAATTAATGCATGGAGTAACAATTAGTCATGCCAAATGTTACTGCTTATACTACCACTATCCACTAGTCCACTAGCCAGTGGGTAGTTGGTTGATTCACATGGTACTTGTTGCTTCCTGATTTCCTTTTCTTTTCCTCTCTTTTATGAAGAACGAATGCTTCTGGATCTGTTCTGTTCTATTCTATCACAACAAATTAAACAGAAAACACAGAAAAGGGTATGAGTTAATTGACTTAGATGCACCCCCTGCTAGCTAGCAGTCTTGAGCAATGTTAATTAGGGATTTATTAGTCATGTTGCTTCAGTGGCGAATGTGCCATGGAGTGACGGGAAGAACAATGAGCATAATGATCCATGTGGCTGGAAACTTATCCTTGTAGGTGAAGACTGTACATACCCTAGTGGTGCCATCTACTATGCCGGTCCTTGTCTTGGTTCCTCGTGTTGAATGTGTCTCACGCTATCGTCCACTAGCCAGCTGTCCCCTACATTTTGCACCATTCATGGCTGGTCCAGCACGAATTCTGGGAAAGCCGAATGGAATCCGAGTTAGGGATAGCGCCTCATGCAGCGATACAATCACGTCAATATCAGTTCGTATTGCTTTTGCGAGGGCATGTGCAGCATTGTACAAGCGAGAAATCTGCCTGCCAGTCGTCGATCAGTGAGAGAAAATACATATACCAGGCTGTTAACTGATCAAACGCATGCCACATTTTGCCATGTAATTTTCAGAAAACATAACTAAAAAACGGAATTGCTAAATGGCATTCGAAGAAAAATCGAGAAAAATTTCTTACATATTTTGAACCACCTAATTTGCTTGAAGATTCGTGCGTGCAAATCCTTCTCCTCCAGCTTTGATGAGTCTCCTGTGATCAGCGATGGCCAGGCAAGTTAGGGTTGGATCCTACGTGAGGGTGAGGATGGGAAGGGGTGTGGGGAGGGGGAAGATGGGGGAGATCGCGGGCTTAGAGGGATGATCGTGAGAGGCGGCGGCCCGGCGGTGGGTGGTGGACATGGGAGGGTGGTGAGGCACCGACAGCGGCACCGGAGTCATGGGAATGGAGGAGGACGGTGGGCCAGCTTTGATGGCGGAGGCAAAACAAAACGAGTGCTTAGGAGAGTGGCAGGTGATAGTAGATCCGGCGGCGGGGAGTCACCGGAGACAGGAAAGATAGCGGGATGAGAGCACCTCGCCACTGCTAGCTTGAGGAGGAGGGGGAGGAGAAGGCCGTTTGGGGAGGCCTCACTGAAGCCTTTCGGCTAGGTAGCGATGGCAACAGAGGAGGCGGGGTGGAGTTCTCGTCATGTGCAATGGTGGCGGGGAGGAAAGAGGAAGGGTTAGGGTTGGGGGAGAACTACACGAATCTTAAAGCAATCGAATGGTCCAAAATTCGTAAGATTTAGGAGGGTGTTGGTCGCATGGTTTTAGTTAATCTGAATGGGTATTTAATGGTAAACACAAGCAAAATATATATATTTTATACTCGCCAAGCCTTGAAGTAAGTGTGTCAATTTGAGTATTGAAGTACTACTTAGAAAACAAAGCAGTATCCTAACTTTTGTTAGAAAATATAAGAGACATCTTGGAGAATCTAATCGTAAATGTTGCTCTAATTTGATCCAAAGAAGACTGGAACCAAAGTGGTGGAAAATTAGGAGGGTATATCCACAAGTACCATGAACCAAAAACAGGCTCGGCCGCTCAGTTAATCTAACACCTCAGTAATGACCTAAACAACATCCATGACAGAAGAATTGGCTGAAGGGCAAGTCAACCTTGCAAAAAAAAAAAATTCCAGAATTGTCCTATGTTGGGCAATTTGCATTGTGTTAATGTGCATTGAACATATGTGTTCCCCTTCTCTATGTTAGCTCCTATTTTTTTTAATAGTATTATCATGCCCAATTCTAAACAAACAGAGTTAACACTAGAAATGTCAATTGTGCATTCAGGACATGTATGGTGGCAATGCAACGCTGAAAGCAAGGGGAGCTCTCTCCATAGCAGTTCCAGGGGAAATTGCAGGTCTGTATGAGGCATGGAAGCGCCATGGCAATCTTCCTTGGAAGAGGTTAGTGATGCCAGCTGCAAAGCTTGCCAGGGCATTCAGAGTATCACCTTATCTGAGGAAGCAGATGGAGGCAACCAGAGATGGAATTCTCCAAAACAAGGGAATCAGTGGCGTGTACACCTCAAATGGAGATATCCTTAATGTTGGAGACGTATGCCGCAACACTAGGCTTGCAAGAACACTAGAGGCTGTCGCAGAGAAAGGGCCGGATGTGTTCTACAAAGGCGCAGTTGGTGATCAGCTGGTGAAGGATATTCAGGAAGTTGGAGGGATCATAACAATGGAAGATCTAAATAAATATCAGATTAAGGTGAGGCGGCCACTTTCAGAGAATGTATTGGGACTGACAGTGCTAAGCATGCCTCCTCCTTCAGCTGGTGGTGCTGGGCTAATGCTTGTAAGTTTCCTTTGTACTAAATTTTGTTTACTGTTCTTTGGCAGCTTAAGTTTGGTTATTTCAGGTAGCATTTTAATTAGTGCAATCAATTCTATTGGATAATAGAACTTTCAAAAAAATCTTAATCTTTTCTGCATTAGTATTATCATTTTATCTTGATACCCTTGCTCAACGAACAGGTTCTGAATATCCTTACTCAGTATGGCCTCCCTGCTGGTTTTTCTGGCTCACTTGGGATCCATCGCCTAATTGAGTCCTTAAAACATTACTTCGCTATAAGGATGAACCTTGGAGACCCTGAGTTTGTAAATGTTAATGAAGTCGTCTCTGATATGATGTCCCCCAAATTTGCTGCTGACTTGAAGAAAACTATTTATGATAACATGACATTTGACCCTAAACACTATGGTGGCAGGTAAAGCTTCTCTCTTTTGTGCAAAAATATTTCTTCCTTTTCAAGTACCACTGTCAGCAAAGTCCTATTAATTTCCTACAAATATACTACTCTTACTGGATAATTAATCTAGTAATCTTTGTAAATAACCTGCACTATTACAGGTGGAACATCCTCCAGGACCATGGAACAAGCCACTTGTCCATCGTCGACAGGGAGAGGAACGCCGTTTCGATGACTACCACTGTCAACGCATACTTTGGATCCCTGATCCTGTCTCCGAGCACTGGCATTTTGCTGAACAACGAGATGGACGACTTCTCCATGCCGGCGAACACGTCGGCAAACTCTCCACCGCCTGCCCCCGCCAACTTCGTTAGGCCTCTGAAACGGCCTCTCTCCTCCATGACTCCGACGATAATAGTCAAGGTGACCACCACCTCGCGCAATGGAAAAGGACACACACTCTGAACTCTGAAGAAAGTTCATTTGAAATGTCTGAAAAGTTTTCTGAAGATGATTTCTTTTTTTCTAATTGGTTTGTGTTTTATCTCTCATAGGATGGTAAACTGAAGGCTGCGGTTGGAGCTAGTGGTGGGAGCATGATCCCTGCTGGAACCATGGAAGTGCTCCTGAACCATTTCGTCAAGAACATGGACCCGTTGTCCTCTGTCATGGCGCCAAGAGTGTATCACCAGGTGATCTGGGCTTAACGTCTGCTTTCTTCGTAGAATTCTTCTTCTGATGAGCTTTGGTTTGATTCTTGGCATGGCTGTCTTCCTCTCTGGCTGGCTGCAGCTGATCCCGAACGTGGTCCAATACGAGAACTGGACGACGGTGACCGGCGACCACTTCCAGCTGGACGCCGCGACGAGAGCCGACCTGCGGAAGAAAGGCCACGTCTTGGTGCCGCTCGCCGGAGGGACCATCAGCCAGCTCGTCGTGCACGACGTCGAGCGCCACGGCGATCTGACCGCCGTCAGCGACCCGAGGAAAGGCGGCTTCCCGGCCGGCTATTAGACCGGAGTAGCTGAGCTAGCTGCCTAGCTTGATGCAGCGACGATTGTTTGCTGCGCCATTCATGCAGATTTGTACACGTCGCTCTGTTCTGTGATTCTATCGAATAAATAACTGGAGTGAATTTTTAAATTTTGTTTGAAATTGTTAGCGATAATTTCGTGCAAATAAGCTACTGTTTGATTCGTGGACACGTTTGTCATGTCACAGCGCGTTTCAGATTTTGAGATGGCCCAGATAGACGATGATAGTAGGCCTGGACGTGGCTAGAGGGCTTATGGCCCTCATCCGTGGCCTGTGGGCTTACGGCCCACTTGACTCAGAATTGGCCTGCGCCGGATTGGGGGTTGGGCACGAACATTCGTGGTCATCGATTGTATTGAAGATGAAGATTTAGGACACGAAAAACAAAAAAAAATATTAGTATATAATTAATTAAAATTTAAAAATAACAAACTAAAAAATAAATTTATTTGATATTTTAGAGCAAATATAAAAAGTTTCGTATGAAACTCACTGTCAGTTTAAAAAGTGTGCTAATAAAACCTATATACTAGAATTTTCTGTATTTTAATTAGAAAAGAAAAGACTACTGATTTCACCCAATTGTGGAGACGTGGATAAGAGTGAAGGAGTCATCGTCGCAAATCTCGTGCTCAACTGATTTTAGCAGAAGTGAGGTTATAAAAAAAAGAGGAAAATTTTAGCCAATCGTAGGAGATACCACGCGTGCATGTGTGCGGCTGTCTATTTAATTTTTGTCTGTGACCCGTGTTGATCATGGTCGTCGTCGGCAGCTCGTCGCCGTAGCGGTGGCGTACCGGCACTGGCAACGTCGAGAGCCAACTGTGTCACTGGTCGCCGAGGGAAATGCATGGCTAGGACTCATGAGAAAATCAAGTGATCTATTATCTAAAAAAGAAAGAGTAATTCAAGTTTCAAATCCTGCGTAGGAGGAGGAGGGCACGGACGAGTGGAGCGTTACTTCCGAAGAATGGCAGCTGCTATCACAATCCCAGCACCGTCGATGGTGGCTCAGTTAGGTACACAAGTAGGAGGCATTGGTTTGAACTTTTGATATACGCATTGCTTCGATCCATGTCGACTCACGAGTGTCACACCCCACCTATGCTATAAGCTACTACTACAAGCTACTCCAGTACCCATTTTAAACTAGTGCCTGTTTAGTTCCAAACTTCAAACTTCAAAATCCATCACATCGAATGCTTGGACACATGCATGAAGTATTAAATGTAGACGAAAAAAAACTAATTACACAGTTTGCGTGTAAATTACGAGACGAATCTTTTGAGCCTAATTGCACCATGATTTGACAATGTGGTGCTACAGTAAACATTTGCTAATGACGGATTAATTAGGCTCAAAAGATTCGTCTCACAGTTTACAGACGGAATCTGTAATTTGTTTTGTTATTAGACTATATTTAATACTTCAAATGTGTGTTCGTATATCTGATATGACCTGATGTGACGTTTTTTTTCAAAATTTTTTTAATCTAAACACGGGCATGATATACTGTAATACTATCAATCTGAAACGAAAAGATTACTTAACTTGAACAGCTACCAGACAAGCCAATTAATTTACTCAGCGTCGATCGATCTTGTGATGCATCGCACGGAAGTTAATTTCTCATCAGTTCTCACGCCGGGTCCCTACTCACTATCGGTCAAGGCTCTCACTATCGATCTCCGCGTATGACAAGAACACCTGACACCCTTGAGAGTGTGCCTGTGTACGTGTCATGGCAACGGGCAAAGGAATTCATGCACCAACCCAATCGAGAGAGCAAGAGAGTTACACGTACGCCATTTACCTGCTTGCTAACCAAGACTCCGACTCCTCTATAAATACCTACACATATGGCAGTGAGACTCTCTAGTAATTAACACACTTCTCAGAAAAAAAAAAGTACAGAGCTTGCCCACAGAGAGAGAGAGAGAGAGGTGAAGATGGCATCCATGATAGCAGGGGACCTCGTGCAGGCCTACGTGCTGAAGAAAGCCTGCAAGGAGAAGATGAAGGCCGAAACAAACGCCGGCGAGGCGGCGGCGGTGATGATGACAGGAAAGAAGACGGCGGCGGGCGGTGGATCGTCCGAAAAGAAGACGCCTGAGGTTAGCAAGGGAGAACGCCGGGGATTCTCTGGGCTGATGACGAAGAAGAAGGTGCACCCAAAGTAAGCTAGCTGATCGAACTAGCAAGTAGCCACTGATCACAAGTTACAGGGCTTGGTCATCACACGTCAGTGGCACATAGTTATTGCTAGGTTGTTTGCTCTAAATTAAGGCTATACGTAAAACTGTTCTTGTACTGTTCCCTTGTTTTGCTCTTAAGGAGTGCAAGTGTATAATTATGCTAATACCATGAAGGAATGAACCAGCAATTTTCTTCGTTACGAACTTTGCAAAATGTTGTGGAATATTTTAGTAACTGAAAAATTGCCCGTGTCGTTGCAACGGAAAAAAAAGAGTTGAGACGAAAAAAATGCTAGTTAGATATCTGCATGCATGAAAGAAAAGAGAGTGATTATTTGATAGCATAAGAGACGATGGCACACCAAACCATATAGCCGAAGAAAGGAAAGAAAGATACTGTGATAGGCGAAGACAGGAAAAATAACAATCTTAAATCATATCACCATTGGATAGAAAATGTTAATACAATGAAATTTGAATAATTTTAAGTCATAATATTATTTTTTCTAAGTAAAACTTATTGTTGGTTTCATTAATCAGAAATAACTTACGATGTGGAAGCAAAATTTAAAACAAATTTTAATTTGGCAATTATAAAGCCTCAAAACGGTGAAAATACTACTATAAACATAAATCCATATATTAGGGTATTTTTTATATTATTTATTATGTCAGCTGAAAACTAAGTCCGCTCCATATTTGTTATTTTCTCTCTAGAGAAATTCATGCAGAATAGTTTTTTTATCAAAGGAAGCGTACCGCCCCGATTTTCGTCAAAAATCCTATTTTCAAAAATTTGGTTCTTTGACTGTATTTAGGATTTTTATGCCAAAAATTCGTTCCCTTGTGAACCCAGAATCTTGATCATGATATCGTCTCCCGAAAATTAAATTTTCATTATTCAGAATTTGAAGTTCGAGTACTCCTTCCTAAACCTTTCCAAAAACCCGTACGGTTGAAATTTCGATTTCGAGATTTTAACCGTGTCGTCAAATAATCTCCCAACCATTCAAAGAGTCTAAAAAAATTTATTTTTAGACATCGACCACCGGACCAATATTTTCTATACGTGTGCATATTAAAATCAATATTTATGCGCACGTATCGACAATCATTTCCTTCCCATTCAAGTATTCTGAAATATTTTTGGAATTCTACCGCCCGGCGATTATCTGTCCTTTTTCCTGCACCTATAGTTCTTTACATTTTTATTAAGTCAGGCAAGTTAATTAGGTTCATCCAACACTCGTTCAAACACATTTCTTTGCCCCCATTTTTTTTCCTAAGCTCCCTGTAAAACCGACGGTTAAGCACCGTCCTGCCAGTACACAGTGAGAGTTTGGCATCGTCTCCGTCTTCTCCGCTGGAGTTAGTGTCACGCCCGGAAATTTTCCCAAATTTCCAGACCATTTTGTGTATTAAGTCCCTGTCCAGGCATCAACCAGGGTACACAAAACGACAAATCAATAAACAGATCCAAACGTAAATGGCCTTGGGCCACGGCCTCGGGCCGGCCCGGGAAGGGGGAGGACGCGGAGGCGGCGGGGCGCGGCCTTGGGCCGCCTTGGGCCGAGGAGGGAAGAGGCGCGGCGGCTCGGGTCGCTGGGCCGAAGAGAGGAAGAGGCCGCGTGGGCCGCGGGGAGAGAGAGAAGTTTTGGGCCGGAAACGGCCCAAAACAAAAAGGGACATTTTTAATTTGTTTTTTTTTATTTAATCAGTTAAATGAACTTTGTGACTTTAAAATTATTTCTTTAGCTCCAAAAATTCACGAAAAATTTTGGAGAGTACTTTAAGGCATAGAGAATATTACAAAAATATTTCCGGCCATGATTTTTAAAGGAAAATTTTAATTTCCTTGCTATTTCACTTGTTTAAATTGCTTTTGATTTTTATTAAATTTCTGGAAAATGTATTATTAGGTAATTTTTAATCCCGATCGAAAATCGGGGTGTGACAAATCTACCCCCCTTACAGGAATCTCGTCCCGAGATTCGGGGATGGCTAGAAAGAAAGCTGGCGAGGGCAGGGTTGGACTGGCTTGCAGACTTCCGCGGCTTCTTTCTGACTTTGACCTAGCTGATTGATTAACCCATCTTGAGCGACTGACCCTGTTGGCATCCAGCTCGATGTTCCGTTTCTTGGCCAAAACTGCACTGGTTGGTTCTGTCTGCTCTGACCCTGATCTGGGTTGCAGTTATTCATAAAGCTTACTTTGGACTGCGTAGTTGACGTTTACAATTTTTGATGAGCTGAGAATCGACTTCGTTGACTTGAAACCGGTGGGGTTGTTCCTGAAACTTTGAAACTGACGTTGATGTTACCAAGGGTTTCTGTTTTTCGGATCGCGCAAGTTCACTTTCAATCCTTGAGTAGAGACGATCTATCCAGCGAGTTTCTCTGCCACCTATTTTGTTGGTGATGTATTCCTTTTCTTTTGGCTCGACGTCTGCATTCTCTTACTTTAAGCAGAGGTAGCGGAACAATTCCCTGTCCTCTTCCTAGAAACATTGGGATAGTTTTCGAAAACTGCAACGGTTGTCTTGAACTGAAGGTAACCATTCTTGATCCTTATTCACCACTAGGGTGCAGTTGCATCTACTGTTCTCTTGGGGACCTCTAAGATTGAGAGGATGGATATTTTTCTCTGACGCCAACTTGTCAACTTGTCACTATCAAATATTTCATCATTCTTCTCATTTTATTGAGGTGCCACTCATACTGTCCTTCAAAAAGGCCTCATCATGTCGAGTGTGACTATGGTCTGACCAACTTGACCGACTTGTCATTTCCTGGATTGATTATTTTCTTTTCCCGGCTAGCGATTACGTCTTGAGGGTCTGACCAAATTGTAATGAGCTGGTAAAAGAAACTCTAGGTTTCTTAGTGACGTGTTAGACGCACATCTTCACCTGTCATAATTCATCTTGACAATCCAAACGCGGATTGAATTACTCAATATTCCCTTCTTATTACCTGACTACCACAAGACTTCTGGGTACCTCATGACATTGATAGGTACACAAGTGAATCCACCTTTTGGATAAACGAGATGAGCCATACGAAAAGGGAAAAACTGCCTGACATATACTTTATTCAATGATCCTTCTTTTATTACATAACTGCGATGAAGTTCCTACGTACATGAAAAAACACTTGAAGAACAAACACTTGTAAACCGTTGCAAGCCTTGACTAGTGCGGACTTTACTTCTGTGATTCAGGCTGGTTTGTCTTGATCTGTCCTCGCTTACTATCTGGTGTTTCAACGGTAACACTGCTTTTCTTGCAGACATTCCTTGGGAAGGTGACAATCTTCTTGGTAGCTGCGGTTGGTAGGACCTCCTTGCGTGAGATGTCGCCAATCTGCAATTGGTTGCTGGCCATCGGGATCGGAGCAACACGGGGTGCATTGCTTGGTTCGTTACCCGCCACGTGAACTGGTGCTGGGGACTCCTGCTGAGGTTGCTGTGGACGGATTGTTCCATCTTCTTGCAGTTGGAGCAGGTTGTCATTGTCCTGGCATCGCTTGCCTTGCTGTGACTGGCTCTGTAGCTTTGGGACGATTGCCGATGAAACTGAAGACTTCCTTTTGGTAGCCTTAACAATGATTCGCCGTGGTGGGGGTCGCACATCCAGGTGACGGTTGGTTTCACTTTTCTTTTTATCACTCCTTCGCTGGATTTGACCCTGCTGTGCCGAGGCCGAGGCAATTGGGGAAGTTAGGGTATCGCAGACAGGGCCGGTACCTTGAAGGTATTGACGTTTTGGCATTGGGCAACCATCGAATAAATGACTTGCATCTCCACAGTTGAAACAACGATGGACTAATTTCTTTGGTCTCGGGAACGGACACTTTTTGAAGTAATGTCCTAGTTGAAGGCAGTTGTAACAGTTTCCTCTGGGTTGACCACACTGCTTATCCTCTTGGGGCTGCACACTCACAACTGAGACAGGGGTGAGTGGAGACTCGTGAACCTTGTCGGTAGCACTCCTGCTACTGCTAATAGTCTCAACCGGAATTGGAGTTGATTGGAGATCAGGGGCGGTGATGTTGCTCGCGACTGTCATAGATTGACGAACAGGTTGGAGGGGCGTCCTTTGATCTTCCTTGATCTTAGCTGGGACCACATCCAGTTGGCAGTTCTTAGGCACATGATCTATTCCCTCACACAAGAAACATGTGATCTTCCTTGTAGGGCATTCATCTGGCGAGTGGGTGTCTTCACCACAGGGACAAGTGTAGGAACATGCGTTAGTAATATGTCCAATTTCTCCGCATCTAGTACATGCTTTGAACTCCATTTCTTTTTCACCTTTAAGGATCTCACCATCATCTTCATCATCATCATCAGAGGACACTTCTTCGAATCCATCCGTACCGGGCTTAGGCGGACCATACAGCCTAAGGTGTTGAGTTAGCTGACGGGCACCATGAAAGGTATTTCCTCTTAGACGCCTAGGTATCTTTGCCGCATCTTCTGGAGTAAATTCTGAACCAGTGATGGTCAGGTTCCTACCATCGTCCATCTTCCATACTAATGTCTTCCTCTTCTTAGAGTTTGATAATGGCGTACCATAGTTCCTGTAGGCAAGTTGACTTGAACGTTTCTCTTCTCTTGGGCATTGTGCTTTATCGTCAATTGGTGTCCTGGTATACACGTTCCAGGGACAATTTGTCGCATGATGACCTTGTTCCTCACAATCCTCACAGATAACATTAGCTTCTCTCCGGTATGAGAGTGATGGAGGTGCATTCGTCTGGTGGGATCTTAGCAGTATATCGGTAGGAGGCGTAGGTGCTTGTATTGGAAAATACTGACTTTGGCTCTGATTCAGACTCTGGGCTTGTATCGGAGCTTGCATCTGTTGTTGCGGATACTGTCGTTGCATCTGCTGCATCATCATAGCCAGTATTTGCGTCTGGTTAGCCACCACTTGTGCTAGGGTTGGGTCTCCGAACGGTGGAGGTGAAATGTCCATGGGGTTGCTTGGGATTACTCCATGAAACTCTTGCGATCCTGATCCACTGCCATTGTCTCTGACGTTGACCATCTGTTGCAGGTAGAGGAGGGAAGTGAGAATGGTTGAACTAAAGGCAAGACCTTAACCCACTCAGCTACTGATCTGATGTGAGTACACTTTTACTGTTCAAGTTGATTAGGCAAACAACCTAGTATGGTCACATCCCCACCAATGATGTAAACCATACACCTGCACACAGCAAACAACACACGATCTAACGACTACCGATACTACTCTTCTGGGAAGGATTGGGTTTAGGTAAGCTCCAAGAAAACTTCGCTCGAACCTCGAGAGACGCCGACCTGGGACTGCTCAACTTGCCCTTCTGGCTTGAAGCTCGACTCTTGGCTTGTCTTTTGCGAAGCTTTTAGTTTGTGCTCCAGGCTTAACAGCTAGAGAGTTGGAGAGGAAAGGAGAGAAATTTGATAAACTGTTTTGCAAAGACTCCTGAGGGAGAGAAGAGACATTTTCGCAGATAAGGTTTTCGCAAAAACTTGTCCATAGGGGTTTGACCATTTGGCTTGACCTACAGTCAAGATGGCTCTGATACCAACTTGTCACGCCCGGAAATTTTCCCAAATTTCCAGACCATTTTGTGTATTAAGTCCCTGTCCAGGCATCAACCAGGGTACACAAAACGACAAATCAATAAACAGATCCAAACGTAAATAAAGCGATAAATACTTACAACAGAGGCACTTAGTCCTCACACCAAAAAGAAAACAGCAGCGGAAAGAGACGATCCTAGCGGGGCTTCAGCTCCACTCCACAGGCAAACTCAACTGGGGTCTGAGCCTTGGTCCTCTAACTTCATCTTCAACTCAGAAGTACTAAACTTCTGAAAAAGGGGAAAAATAGCAAGATTGAGTACAACCACCGTACTCAACAAGCCACACCAACGATGCAAACATGCACAGGGGAGACAAAGGGAGGCTTGTGGCTCTTTGCAGAAAAGCGGTTGAAAACCTTTATATTTTAAAACAGTAAAACAGTTGTTTAATTAAAGCAATATTAAATCTCCACTGAACAACGCTACAACCACGTTGAACAGGCCCAACCATTCCACCTGAACTACACCAGTTCATTAAGTCAAATTAATTAAACATGTGGGACTAATCACGGTGAATCTGGTCGATCGCCCATAACCGCGGGCACGGCTATTCGAATAGTTTTACTCTGATCAGAGGTGCGCAACTGTACCCACAAGACACGATTCCACACATGTTACCATGCCCCGAAGTATCACCACGATACTGCAAAGGGGGAAATCGTGACAAGACCTTTCGCATAACCCCCTCTAACCAATCGTACCACCTCGGGTTTCGCCCCCACCCCTCAAAAGGCAGTGGGCAGCCCCCCCTCGAGCCTTGGTGAATCCAGTAGCCGCATAGACCCTCGCCGGGCCCATCCAAACTCCATCACGCTCACCCTAACCAATGTACGTCGGCTAGAGGAAAGTTACACTACGAGTCCAGCAGTTGCCCATTCTTGCTTGTGGTAAGCACTGTTATTCTTCCAGGGTTTCCCATGAACCGGTCCTTAATTGCCATGGGTGCGACCAGCAAAACCATGCACCCACAGCCCACCATTAAGTCATATTTTAGTTGGATAATTACGACCAATAAAACCTGGTCGGGTGTTCCGAGCGAACCGCTCGTTAGAAGCTAATTGTAAACAGTGTAATTATCCCATTAAATGAGCTAGTGGTAATTAAGCATGGCTAAGCATATATAATTCTAGCAAAGTCAACATAAGTGACTCACGCTAGTCAGATTATCACCCAAGGTTAACAAAGGACGGTTAACAAGTAAACATGGCACAAGCGAACGGATAGGTAAACCCTATTCCCATGTAATTAGCAAAACATGCACTTTATTTGCAAACGTAAAACATTTCGTAAAATAGGTACAACATGCTCAAGGGGAAATGTGTGACTTGCCTTGCTTCTTCAAACAATCTTCCGAACTCTTTTCCTCGCGAGCGCAAACTCCCGAAACGACGGAATCTACACGCTGGCACGCAAAACGAGGAAAAACTCTAATAAAAACCAAGTAAACAGTACATAAAAAGTAAACAAACATGTAGAGCTCAATTTTAGATGAATTTTGCAAGTTGAATGGCTCAATTTGGAGTTCGTATGAATTAGATATGAATTTTAGAAGTTTTGAGCCATTTAAATGAATTTCTGGAAATTAAATCGATTTATTGCGCAATTATTAATTAATTTTGCAAAGGAAAGGGCTACGCTGACATCATCAAAGGGAAACGGCGCCGGAACGACGGGTCCCACGTGTCAACGGGTCAAGGGCGGACAGTCCACGGTGGAAAAGCACCACGTGGCACCGACGTGGCGACCACGGCGGACGAAAGGGAGAAGGTAGCGCCGACGTGGACGCCAACGTGGCGAAGCCGCGGGCGGCCACGTGGTCTGGGTGTGGATTGGAGTAAACAAAGGGGCCCACGTGTTGGCGACACAAGTGTCGGCGAACAGGAGAGAAAAAGGAGGTGGAATGGACTTTGCAGGGGAAAGGGGAAAATTAGGCTGAGAGGGAGGTAAACTGGACTTGAGGAGATGAGCTGGATTTTCTCGGGAAAAAGTTAAAAGGGCCGAGGGACGAAAAGTAGACTTTTGTGTGGAGAAGGGATAATAGGCCGGCGGCCCAAAGAGACGAGGGACCAAGATTGGACTTTTACGAGGAGGTGGGCCAATCGGGCCGAACGGGGTGATGGGCCGGCCTGAGAAAAAGGGAGAGGGACGCAAAATAGACTTTTGCGGGGAGATGGGCCAATCGGCCCGACGGCCGCTGGGCCGGAGGGAGCGGTGGGCCGAACGGAGCGGCCTCTACGGCCCGGGCGGACGGCTAGGGCTGACGTCGGCGGCTAGGGCTGACGTCAGCCGCGGCGGCGGCGGCTGCGCTCCACGTGGCGCACACGTGGCGCCGACGCGGCAGCCACGCGGCGCCCACGTGGCGGCCACGCGGGGCGGGAGCGGGCGGCCGGGATCGGCCCGAGTGGCCGATCCGACGGCTGAGGCGCGCGGGCGGCCGAGCGGCCGGGCTCGGGCTCGGCCGAGCCGGCCATGGCGCGCGGCGGCGCTAGGGTTCGGCGCGGGAGGCGGCGGCGCGGCGGCGCGCGGGAGGCGGCGGCGCGCGGGACGGTGCGGGAGCGCACGGGCGACGGCGGCGCGGGAGGCGCGCACGGCAGCGAGCGGCGCGGCCGGGAGAGGGGAGAAGGAAAAGGCGGGGGCGGTTACCGGCGGCGAAGACGGCGGCGTCGGCGGCGGCGGAGCGGCGCTAGGGTTAGGGTTTGGGGGCGGCGGTGAAAGGGGAAAACGAGGAGGAGGCCTCGGGGGGTGAAAATAAATAGGGGGGCCGATTAGGGTTGGCGGCGCGGCGGAAAACCCGTCGGGGTTTGCGGCGGCGCGAGCGCGGCGGCGGCCGGCCGAGTTGGGGACGGCTCGGCCGCGGGCCCCACCCGTCGGCGACCGGGTGACGCGGGGGAGGCGCGGCGGACTTCCGGGCGGCCTTTGGGCCACGGCCTCGGGCCGGCCCGGGAAGGGGAGGGACGCGGAGGCGGCGGGGGCGCGGCCTTGGGCCGCCTTGGGCCGAAGGAGAGGGGAGGGGGTCACGGGGACCGCGGGAGAGAGAGAGGACGGTTTTGGGCCGGAAACGGCCCAAAACAAAAAGGGGACTTTTTTTAATTTGTTTTTTTTTAATTTAATCAGTTAAATGAACTTTGTGACTTTAAAATTATTTCTTTAGCTCCAAAAATTCACGAAAAATTTTGGAGAGTACTTTAAGGCACAGAGAATATTACAAAAATATTTCCGGCCATGATTTTTAAAGGAAATTTTTGATTTCCTTGCTAATTTCACTTGTTTAAATTGCTTTTGATTTTTATTTAATTTCTGGAAAATGTATTATTAGGTAATTTTTAATCCCGATCGAAAATCGGGGTGTGACAAATCTACCCCCCTTACAGGAATCTCGTCCCGAGATTCGGGGATGGCTAGAAAGAAAGCTGGCGAGGGCAGGGTTGGACTGGCTTGCAGACTTCCGCGGCTTCTTTCTGACTTTGACCTAGCTGATTGATTAACCCATCTTGAGCGACTGACCCTGTTGGCATCCAGCTCGATGTTCCGTTTCTTGGCCAAAACTGCACTGGTTGGTTCTGTCTGCTCTGACCCTGATCTGGGTTGCAGTTATTCATAAAGCTTACTTTGGACTGCGTAGTTGACGTTTACAATTTTTGATGAGCTGAGAATCGACTTCGTTGACTTGAAACCGGTGGGGTTGTTCCTGAAACTTTGAAACTGACGTTGATGTTACCAAGGGTTTCTGTTTTTCGGATCGCGCAAGTTCACTTTCAATCCTTGAGTAGAGACGATCTATCCAGCGAGTTTCTCTGCCACCTATTTTGTTGGTGATGTATTCCTTTTCTTTTGGCTCGACGTCTGCATTCTCTTACTTTAAGCAGAGGTAGCGGAACAATTCCCTGTCCTCTTCCTAGAAACATTGGGATAGTTTTCGAAAACTGCAACGGTTGTCTTGAACTGAAGGTAACCATTCTTGATCCTTATTCACCACTAGGGTGCAGTTGCATCTACTGTTCTCTTGGGGACCTCTAAGATTGAGAGGATGGATATTTTTCTCTGACGCCAACTTGTCAACTTGTCACTACCAAATATTTCATCATTCTTCTCATTTTATTGAGGTGCCACTTATACTGTCCTTCGAAAAGGCCTCATCATGTCGAGTGTGACTACGGTCTGACCAACTTGACCGACTTGTCATTTCCTGGATTGATTATTTTCTTTTCCCGGCTAGCGATTACGTCTTGAGGGTCTGACCAAATTGTAATGAGCTGGTAAAAGAAACTCTAGGTTTCTTAGTGACGTTGTTAGATGCACATCTTCACCTGTCATAATTCATCTTGACAATCCAAACGCGGATTGAATTACTCAATATTCCCTTCTTATTACCTGACTGCCACAAGACTTCTGGGTACCTTATGACATTGACAGGTACACAAGTGAATCCACCTTTTGGATAAACGAGATGAGCCATACGAAAAGGGAAAAACTGCCTGACATATACTTTATTCGATAATCCTTCTTTTATTACATAACTGCGATGAAGTTTCTACGTACATGGAAAAACACTTGAAGAACAAACACTTGTAAACCGTTGCAAGCCTTGACTAGTGCGGACTTTACTTCTGTGATTCAGGCTGGTTTGTCTTGATCTGTCCTCGCTTACTATCTGGTGTTTCAACGGTAACACTGCTTTTCTTGCAGACATTCCTTGGGAAGGTGACAATCTTCTTGGTAGCTGCGGTTGGTAGGACCTCCTTGCGTGAGATGTCGCCAATCTGCAATTGGTTGCTGGCCATCGGGATCGGAGCAACACGGGGTGCATTGCTTGGTTTGTTATCCGCCACGTGAACTGGTGCTGGGGACTCTTGCTGAGGTTGCTGTGGACGGATTTTTCCATCTTCTTGCGGTTGGAGCAGGTTGTCATTGTCCTGGCATTGCTTGCTTTGCTGTGACTGGCTCTGTAGCTTTGGGACGATTGTCGATGAAACTGGAGACTTCCTTTTGGTAGCCTTAACAATGATTCGCCGTGGTGGGAGTCGCACATCCAGGTGACGGTTGGTTTCACTTTTCTTTTTATCACTCCTTCGCTGGATTTGACCCTGCTGTGCCGAGGCCGAGGCAATTGGGGAAGTTAGGGTATCGCAGACAGGGCCGGTACCTTGAAGGTATTGACGTTTTGGCATTGAACAACCATCGGATAAATGACTTGCATCTCCACAGTTGAAACAACGATGGACTAATTTCTTTGGTCTCGGGAATGGACACTTATTAAGGTAATGTCCTAGCTGAAGGCAGTTGTAACAGTTTACTCTGGGTTGATCACACTGCTTATCCTCTTGGGTCTGCACACTCGCAACTGGGACAGGGGTGAGTGGAGACTCGTGAACCTTGTTGGTAGCACTCCTGCTACTGCTAATAGTCTCAACCGGAATTGGAGTTGATTGGAGATCAGGGGCGGTGATGTTGCTCGCGACTGTCATAGATTGACGAACAGGTTGGAGGGGCGTCCTTTGATCTTCCTTGATCTTAGCTGGGACCACATCCAGTTGGCAGTTCTTAGGCACATGATCTGTTCCCTCACACAAGAAACATGTGATCTTCCTTGTAGGGCATTCATCTGGCGAGTGGGTGTCTTCACCACAGGGACAAGTGTAGGAACATGCGTTAGTAATATGTCCAATTTCTCCGCATCTAGTACATGCTTTGAACTCCATTTCTTTTTCACCTTTAAGGATCTCACCATCATCTTCATCATCATCATCAGAGGACACTTCTTCGAATCCATCCGTACCGGGCTTAGGCGGACCATACAGCCTAAGGTGTTGAGTTAGCTGACGGGCACCATGAAAGGTATTTCCTCTTAGACGCCTAGGTATCTTTGCCGCATCTTCTGGAGTAAATTCTGAACCAGTGATGGTCAGGTTCCTACCATCGTCCATCTTCCATACTAATGTCTTCCTCTTCTTAGAGTTTGATGGTGGCGCACCATAGTTCCTGTAGGCAAGTTGACTTGGACGTTTCTCTTCTCTTGGACATTGTGCTTTATCGTCAATTGGTGTCCTGGTATACACGTTCCAGGGACAATTTGTCGCATGATGACCTTGTTCCTCACAATCCTCACAGATAACATTAGCTTCTCTCCGGTATGAGAGTGATGGAGGTGCATTCGTCTGGTGGGATCTTAGCAGTATATCGGTAGGAGGCGTAGGTGCTTGTATTGGAAAATACTGACTTTGGCTCTGATTCAGACTCTGGGCTTGTATCGGAGCTTGCATCTGTTGTTGCGGATACTGTCGTTGCATCTGCTGCATCATCATAGCCAGTATTTGCGTCTGGTTAGCCACCACTTGTGCTAGGGTTGGGTCTCCGAACGGTGGAGGTGAAATGTCCATGGGGTTGCTTGGGATTACTCCATGAAACTCTTGCGATCCTGATCCACTGCCATTGTCTCTGACGTTGACCATCTGTTGCAGGTAGAGGAGGGAAGTGAGAATGGTTGAACTAAAGGCAAGACCTTAACCCACTCAGCTACTGATCTGATGTGAGTACACTTTTACTGTTCAAGTTGATTAGGCAAACAACCTAGTATGGTCACATCCCCACCAATGATGTAAACCATACACCTGCACACAGCAAACAACACACGATCTAACGGCTACCGATACTACTCTTCTGGGAAGGATTGGGTTTAGGTAAGCTCCAAGAAAACTTCGCTCGAACCTCGAGAGACGCCGACCTGGGACTGCTCAACTTGCCCTTCTGGCTTGAAGCTCGACTCTTGGCTTGTCTTTTGCGAAGCTTTTAGTTTGTGCTCCAGGCTTAACAGCTAGAGAGTTGGAGAGGAAAGGAGAGAAATTTGATAAACTGTTTTGCAAAGACTCCTGAGGGAGAGAAGAGACATTTTCGCAGATAAGGTTTTCGCAAAAACTTGTCCTTAGGGGTTTGACCATTTGGCTTGACCTACAGTCAAGATGGCTCTGATACCAACTTGTCACGCCCGGAAATTTTCCCAAATTTCCAGACCATTTTGTGTATTAAGTCCCTGTCCAGGCATCAACCAGGGTACACAAAACGACAAATCAATAAACAGATCCAAACGTAAATAAAGCGATAAATACTTACAACAGAGGCACTTAGTCCTCACACCAAAAAGAAAACAGCAGCGGAAAGAGACGATCCTAGCGGGGCTTCAGCTCCACTCCACAGGCAAACTCAACTGGGGTCTGAGCCTTGGTCCTCTAACTTCATCTTCAACTCAGAAGTACTAAACTTCTGAAAAAGGGGAAAAATAGCAAGATTGAGTACAACCACCGTACTCAACAAGCCACACCAATGATGCAAACATGCACAGGGGAGTCAAAGGGAGGCTTATGGCTATTTGCAGAAAAGCGGTTGAAAACCTTTATATTTTAAAACAGTAAAACAGTTGTTTAATTAAAGCAATATTAAATCTCCACTGAACAACGCTACAACCACGTTGAACAGGCCCAACCATTCCACCTGAACTACACCAGTTCATTAAGTCAAATTGGAAAATTTTAATTTCCTTGCTATTTCACTTGTTTAAATTGCTTTTGATTTTTATTAAATTTCTGGAAAATGTATTATTAGGTAATTTTTAATCCCGATCGAAAATCGGGGCGTGACAGTTAGGCACCGCTCCGCGCCGCTCGCCGAGCAAGTCAGGCAGCAACTATCGCCAGGGGAGCCTGTAGATGGAGAAACATGCACAGGTGCATCAATGGACGTTCTCGTCGCCAAGTTCCTCCTCCCGAATCACTCTGACAGTATAAATACCGGAGAAAACTTACCGTGGAGTACCTCAGCCGATTCACCACTCCATTTTTACCACTCCGGAGCCGAGTAACCGAAGTCCCGGAATTCGTCGCGTCGAGGTGGCCGACTTTCTTCCCCCCTGTTTCTTCATCTTCCTGCTCAGTCCTCCTTCTTCCTCCCCTGCCGAGCCAACCCCCTTCCTCTTCCCGTGCCGCCCTGGCCGCTCGGCCGCCACCCAGGCCGCCTCCCGGCCGCGCGCCGCGCGCTGCCGCCCTCGCGGTGCCGCGCNTGCCGCGCGCCAAGCCGCTCCAGCCGCCACCCCGGCCCGCAAGCCGCGCGACACCACCCGCGCGCTGCCGCCGCGCGCTCATGCCGCCGTCCCGCCTTCCCCGGCCGGCGCTCCACTTCTCCTCCGCTCGGGAAGCAGCAGCAGAAGAAGGAGAGAGAGAAGAAAGAGATAAGAAGGAGAGAGAAGGAGAAGGGAAAAGAAGGAAAGAAAAAGGAAAGAAAGGTGGGACCCACCGGTGGGCCCTACTAGGTTGGCTCTCTCCCTGCGACCCAAAGACTCGGAGAAAAAAGTCTAAATCACGTCCCTCTTCTTTGTCGGGCCGAAGCCCATGAAGTCCGCCAAAAAGTCTACAAAGCCTCCCCTACCTCACTAGGCCAACCGGCCTAATACTTTATCCACAAGTCCATAAAACATCCCTTTTGTTCCTCGGGCCGAGCCCAAGAATGGACCCCTAAAAGTCCATGTTACATCCTTCGGGCCAAAACCCATCCACCAGCCCCTTCTCCATAAAAGTTCAGTTTGCATCCCTTTACACCTCAAACTAATCCCTAGAAGTTTATATTTAATCCCTCCTTCATCTCTGAGCTAAAGCCCAAGCCTTCCCAAAATGAAGTCCATGATTCCTCCCTCTTAACATCACAGCCAAGAAATATTCTTGGGAATATTCCTTTCCAATTTAATAAGTTCACTTCCACATTTCAGAAAATCCAGTAATCCTTCAAAATCCGTATCTCCCCAACCGTAAGTCCAATTGACTTCGTTCAACTTCCTCAATCTTTCTAAAAATGAGGTCTACCCAATGGCACAATTAGTTTATAATAGTTATTATCTACTTTATAGGGTTTTGGATGTTTTTCTCTTTTCGATCGCGTAGTGGACGTTTCGGAGGTGCACCGGACGCGGATTTTCTCGAAGATTTGAAGACCAACAATAAGGCAAGCCACTCTTCGATCATATTGCTCCTAGTTTATAAAATGTGTTGATTGCAAACTTGCATGTTTAACGTACACAATTATTTTGATCGGCCATCGGTCTACGAGCACACGACCGACGGACCAACCTATGTAGTTGCATTATTCTCCGTAGGACCTTGTTAAACTTAACCCTTGTCGCTCCACCACAGCAATACCTCAATACTTACGCTCTCTGGGCGTAGGTATCCTTTTGCACCATTTGTTTATGTCAGGTTTATATATGGTTATCGATGTGGAAAAACTTGGGTTGTGAAAGGTTTATAAAACCCGACTCGGGGAGTCGGTGACTTTGAAAACAAAAAGGTTTTATGGGAGAAAACTTGCGGTGCGAATCCTCTCCTGTGTGGTTTGGTTTCGTAGTCACGCATAAGGACCGATTCCTTTGGGTTTTACATCCGAGCATCTCACAGTACGACCACATGGGTAGAATGGGATGCCCCTAAATGAGTAACTAACTAAAACATAGATGTCTAGCATGTTGGCAAGTGAGGAGCACCGTGTTAACAGCGGATTTTCGTAATCGACCCGGAGAGGAAAGAGAAAACCGAAGCAGAGAGGGAAGATTAAGTTGGAGTCGAACCAAGTATCATATCGGACTCGGTGAACGTATCGGACTGGGAGAAGCTCTAACAGGAAGAGTGTATCGGCCGATATGGATTCAGTATGGTTATTGGCCGATAGAGGCTGGAGGTTGACAGAGTCAGTGTGGGCTAGGTCTGGGCTCGAGATAAGCTTCAAGGAAGTTGCCAAATAGAGATAAAGCTCGGTTTCAGGCAATTGTATCTTGTAAATCAAGTAGGTTTAGATCTAATCTGTGGCAAGAGTCTGCCGCAAAGACTTGTTTGTTAGTTGTAGATAAGATCGTGTCCTACAAGGACCCTGTTGTAATCGTAGGTATAAATATCCTGGTAGTATGTACATAGAAACTCTCTCACAACACAATACAACAAACAATTTTGTTTTCAATCTACTTTCGGCGTCGCCAAACCTCGCGAGAGGACAACTCCGACGAGTTCTTGCTTCCCCGGAGCAGAGGTAAGAACTCGTGCCCGACAATCTGTATCGTCGGGGCTAACGTGTCGCTTTAGACACGTTAAGCCTCGATGATGTGATCGTCGTTTATCATGTTTTGGATGATTTTGACAAGTGTTTCAATTATGCTTCGTCAACGATTCACTCATTTTAGGGTTTGTTGCCGACGACGGTTTAATTATTGCACTTGGTTAGATCATTCAATGCATCTATCATCCCCAAAAGCAATCGGCGGCTTGATTTTCTTTGTGTTAAGTTTCAATCCACACTCTGAGTTGCTATCGACCTTAGTCCTGTTTTGAGATCTAACACAAAGCCTGCTCTTGATTGTAATTAAGGATATCACTAGGGTTTCAGCCAGTCTTACCTGATATGCATGTTTATCGTAATGCTTTCATGTGTATCTGCCATCTACATGAATAGGTTGATGAATATAGATGCATCGGTTGTAGATTACTCTTTAGGGTATATTTGTGATTGATATATTTATATTGGTTGATTGGTTCATGTAGATTTGCACTAGAGTATTGGCTAGTGCAGTTATTTCTGTTGTTCTTATCGGCCGATACTGATAATTGACATTAATATGTTGATGAAGGCCGATAGGATAAGATTCATGCTTTAACCTTACTTTATCATGAGTGAGCCGATATAGTTTTGCCCTATCGGCTGGGCCACGACAATGCGACATCGGCCTATCGGCCGATCGGCCATTGTTTTCTAACATGGTTTACTTGTTTCCTTGTTGATTGTAGATCAAATCAACTGGCACGCTCTGTACACAACTAGGCAAGCCTTTTGGACCTGCACTGGAGTTAAGCAGATCTCCCAGGCCGCCGTGGAAACGTGGAACCCGTTTTGTTGCGATGCGGGTCAAAATTCTGCGCCAACACACCGGTATGGTGGAGTTTACGGCAATCTCCTGTAATGGGGATGTGTCGGGGGTCCATATGGTGGGGCCTGAGTAGATGAGGGCTTGAAAGTTGGCCTGATGCTTGGTGGAGAGATTCCACCCATCTGTGTGACACGGGACATTTATGGTTTGGTTAGAGAAAGGCTTTGTCACGAACTTTCGATACCGGCCAGTATCAGTGTAAGCTTCGTGTTTTGTGGGAAAAGCGTACAGTCTCTGCAGAGGTTTGATTGAACTGTTCGAACAGCCGTGCCCACGGTCAAGGACGAATGTGAGGTGATGCCCATAGCGTAGATTTGTTTTTAAAACTCATTTAATAAATTGGTTCGTGGAATGGGAACCGTTACCAGAGTCCTTCTTTGTGACGGACGGCCAGCTTTCGTGGTTGGGAACAGGCCTGTGTGACTTGGGGTGTCGTCTGGCACCATAGAGCCGAGAGGGCCGGTTTAGGGGCCGAGATGGCCGAGTTTGGGTTGGCAGGTCGAGAGGACCGGACCCGGAGTTGTTAACCTTAAGACTTGGTTAACGGATGATTGTTGAAGAGAATGTTGGTTTATGTTTTGAAAGTGAAAAGAAGCTAATAAAGAGAAAAGTGCTATGAATGCTAAAATTTGACTTTCCCGCTCGAGTCGTTGCAAAGCAACTCGTGGACTGATTGAGGTGAGACGCCTCTCTCTCCGAAGGGAAAGTTACTTTGAAAACCTACACTTAGACCTTTAAAAGGAAAAGTGTTTTAAAAATGATTTGTTAAACAAACTCAGCCTGTCTTTGATGCTTGCATGTACACATTTTCTAGTGGCTTGCTGAGTACGAAAGTACTCAATCCCCATTGTTGTTGTTTTTTTCCTCTTGGCTTAAGTTCAGGAAGAAGATAAGGTATATTGTATTTATTTAAATCTTGCGTTGATTCATCATGTTACCGCTGGTACCAGCATCATTATCCTGGGACTGGTACCTGTTTTGCGGTTCCGTGGGAAAGCGGTTAGCCGTTCTCCTGCGGCACGCCCTCTTCGGTGTCATTTGTACAGTGGCGCAGGGACGAGGTGTGACAGGAAGCCGAAGATCTTTTTGCTCCATGAAAATAGGAGCCCGTGATTGTGCATGAACCCATCTACATACATAGGCCCTGTTCGTTTCTCCAACAAAAGTTGGATAAAACAGTATATTCTCGTGGCATGCTTTTCAAACTGCTAAACGGTACGTTTCGTGTGAAAACTTTCTATATGAAAGTTGCTCTAAAATATCAGATTAATCTATTTTTCAAGTTTGTAATAATTAAAACTTAATTAATCATATATTATTATCACCTCGTTTTGCGTAAAACACTTAATCTTTATCTTCAGTAGATTCAAACACCACCAGATAACTACCGATCCATGTTTGCCTGTACTGTCATCTGACTCGAACGGATCGTGTACGAATAGAAAAGCGCGAGGAGAGTTGGGGTCGAGTGGGACAGGCGTGTCGCGAAGGTTTCCGTTTTCCTGGTGTTAAAGAGCGATCGAGGAAAGACTCGGAGGGATCGAGACAATATACCGACACGTACGAAAACGGACGAAAAAATATACCGAAAGTCTTATGAATTTTTACGAATTTTTAGTAGGTATCAGAAAAACCGTCCGTACTTTGCAACGGAAAAAACAAAAAAATTAAAAAAAAGTTTAAAAATATTTACATTATGTAATTAATTAAAATACAATTTTTTGGAATACTTGATATTTCTAAGTAGGTAGGTGTAGAATTAAATTAATTTACAGGTAAAATAAATTAAGTGTAAGAAATAAAATTACATGGTTAAATTTAATTTTTGTTAAATTATCCGTGATTAATTACACTCTCTGAAATTTTCTTAGAATTTTAAAAGATCAATTGCAAATTTTAATAATACAAACATCATTTCAATATTTATTTAAATAAAAATCTAAATAAAACTCTCCTTTCTCTTTGGACTAGTTCGGCCAGCAAGCAGCCGAAAGTCTAATTGACATCTCCTGCCGACCCACTTTTCTCCTCTAAATAAAAACTCTTCTTTTTCTTTGGGCCAGATTCGACCCAGCACGTAATCAAAAGTCTAATTGATCTCCTTTTCTGGCCCACTTTCCTCCCTTCTTCTCTCCTTCGTCTTAGTCCGCAAACGCACGTTTGATCCAAAAAAATTAAAAGTCTAATTGGTCTTCTTGACGGGAAAAAAAAGTGACGAACGAAAAGTTACTAATTTTTATAATTGTGTGTGTGTGTGTATATATATATATATATATATATATATATATATATATATATATATATATATATATATATATATAGTTATAGATATAGATTTTCTCGAGTAGGAAAATGGGTTTAAAAACATCTTCAACACGGCATATCCTGACTTCTGAACAAGGACACATCATTAGTTACAGTTCACAAGCTAACAACACCGCACCGCTCACGCAGCCAAAGGTAAATTGCAGCGTAGCGTACTGCGTACGGCCCGGTCGCTCAGCAAGCTGCACAAAGCTTACGACAAGCCAAGGGACGGTATTATTAGCAGCTTAGCTAGCCCACCGTCTTGACGAAGCACTTCGTGTTTGCTTACTTAAAGACACAAAACCAATATTCTAGTACCTTCTACACCCTAAACTCCTAATCTCCTTTTCATGTGAGTTCTGGTCTTCTGGAGGATTTCACGAGCATTCTGTATCCGGCCGTTCTTCGTGCTGTGGTACTGTCCTGTCTGTGTAAGCGGACACATAGCACTTTGGGCCACTTTAAGTTGGGTTAGCTGTGCCACGCAACTCTATGGGCCTCTTTATATTGGGCCTAGGTCTCTTTGCTTGCTAAAGAAAATATCCAATCTGATTCCCTCAACTATAGGCCAAGTCTAATTCGTGTCCCTCAATCACAAAATCAGACATAACAACGACTCTTCCAACTATTAAATCCAGTGTAAAATGATTACCTTGATTATTTTGATGGTGGTTTCACCGATGTGGCACATTCACCTAGTCTTCGTCCTACGTAGCCACATGTTAGCCCTTCCTCCTCTCTTCTCTCTCGTCCCATGTAAATGGAGGGGTGATGGCTTTTACAACGGCGGTCGGTGGTGGTGAGGAGTCATGGGGAAGTAGGCCTATGGTGGTGAGGAGTCATGGGGAAGTAGGCCTCTAAAGCAGCGGCGGAGGACAGCGGGTTAACCAGTCTCAAGATGAGGAGGAGGAGAGTGTGCGGCGGAGGAGGGAAGAGGAGCACAGCAGCGCTGCGCTCAACAAGGAGGTGTCCCGTGCGAGGAACAATAGTAGCCATCCTCGTCATTGCCGCCATCATCGTTGCTGGCCTCTTCGTCCACTCTGTCGTCCTTCCCGGCCTGTAGCAGAGGAGGGTACAGGGATAGAGGAGATAGGGCAAGAGAGGAAAAAGAGATGCTTGCGAGGAGGAGCACACGATAGCGGCGGCTACTGTCCTCTTGCCTTGAGCCCGGGAGAGCCGCCACCATGGTACTTGATTTTGTTGAAGATTTGGTACGAAACATGAATGCTCGATTCATTGATTATGTTGAAGATTTGGCATGGTTGTGGGTGGCGGTCCTATTCGTGCTAGTGCACACGCAATGTGACGGTTGTTGGAGAGGAGCGGGGTCATGGTCCCCCAGGGTGCTTACATGCACTGCCTTTAGCTAGGTGGCTCCAAGGACGCGTGCACCTTGCACTATAAACCGACCCACGTGCAGGCCAACGATGATGCTCGAGCTCGCTAGTTATTCCATCAGTGTGCTCATGAAAATGGATAGGAGGGAGTGTGGCACCTAGAAGATGGGAAAGAGACCATGCTTGGAACTCCTTTAGCGGGGAAGTGGTAGGAGAGGGCAGAGCTTTGGTGTCCTTGGTGGCGATGTCCCAACCGGATTGGTTCGATGATTAGGGTGGTGGCAAGATCTGGGTGAACGACTGATCTATAACTTATTTACTCTTCGACATTATCTTCTATTGTAGTTTTCATTAGCGGTGATGCCAGTGAAATTCTATTGGTACAAATATTGTACAGAGGTACTTTTTTTATTTGAGAAAGACAAGGACTATATATATAACTTGCAAGCTACTGGGATAAATAACGGTTGTGCATATTTTAATTTGTCAACTATAGATGAAGCTTATCTTTGTCTTTAGCTGGTAATCTAAGTAGTTTTTTAATTAACCTATGATTTTATAATACAAAGTCATTCGATATGTAATCTCTGTAATAATTAGTTATAGTTTCTTTAAAATAAAGGACAAGATGATTTTCATTATCAAAAGCAATTCATCTTGACCAACTTTCCCTCCTGATATGCATACTCGGGCATATAACTATATGGGGAAGGAAAAAACAGGGCCGGATTTTTTTTTTTGGACTCTTTTTGCATGATGCGTTTTTCTTTATCCACGATCATCAAGTGCGCGGTGTGCATGGCTTGCCTGGCTAGCTAGTTACTACTACTAATTATTGTTTCAGTACGTAGTAGTACTAGACAGTTTGCATTTGTACATCATTAGTCGTTTCTTGATCATGGCCGCCGTATTGTTGTTGCAGCGGAGGCATATCCTCCTTTGCTGGAGAAGACGACGACGATGCCTCCTTACTCTTTCCCCACAGTACGAAATACAGCCCCATGATGACCAGAGCAGACCCTATCACACTGCATATATATGCACATGATTAATACCAATCAATTTAATGACTAGTAATTAGACATGATCGATCGATATGATGAACGCAATTAACGTACGTACATTCCAAGATGGAGTTGCTCACGGAGAACGATGACGTTGATAACAGCTGCGATGATCTGGATGAGGGGCGTGAACGCTGTCGTGAACACGGGTCCTCTCTGCTCCACGCACCATGACATCGCCAAGAACCCTATTCCTGACCCAACTATCCCCTGCATATAATGTTGAACAATACAGTTTATATTATTGATGTTAGCATGATACCTAGGTATATCACGTTTATATTATATGTTCTATTTGACGTCAACAAATAAAGTTTTGGTTAAAGTAACGGTATAGTGTTTCTTACTCATCAGGTATCAAATCTGGTATCTACGTATCATGCTGACATCATCATGACGTCAGCTATTCTGTTGAAATGTTATATCGTTATGTGGTATTTTTGCTATTCATATATGTCACAATTAACAATTAACTAATTAAGGTATATATATATTAACTATACGTACGTACCACAAAGAGCACGGTGATGATCTGAAGCTTGGTTGTTAAGATCCATGGGGATAAGCTAACTTTGTCGATGGCCAAGGCGACTGCAGCCATCTGAAGGAAGCTGAGCAAGAACATCAGGGCAGTGCCCGAGTAGAGCGCCGGGTACTTTCTGGCGATCCTCGACTGCAGGATGAACCACATGGACCAGCAAGCTGAGCCACCCAGCAGCGCCACCGACCCGATCGCCCATCTGTGCGCGCCGCCGCCGCCATGACCGACGACTGCGGCCGTTGCAGAAGAAGATGATGATGACGATGATCCAGCAGCAGCAGGTCCTAGCTTGGTGAGTGAAGGACCCTGGTAGAGAGCGAGGATCATTGCTCCGCTGAATCCTAACACTGTGCCTCCCACTTTTGCTATGCCAGCTCCTGTCTTCAGGTCCACTTTCTCCAGCCTGCACGCTAGTAGTACTAGCTTAGTACATCTTCCAATATCTGTTCTTCTTTAGTACTTCTATAAGTAGTAAAACTTCCTTCGTTTCATATTATATATCGTTTGATTTTTTAGTTTAATTAAATTTATAAAAATATATAGCAACATGTAAAATATCAAATTAGTTTTATTAAACTTAATATTAAATATATTTTGATAATATATTTGTTTTGTGTTAAAAATACTACTATATTTTTTTATAAATTTAGTCAAACTTTTAATCAAACTTAAAAAAAAGTAAGTTTGACTAAAAAAATTAAACGACTTATAAATATAAAACGGAGGAAGTAATTAGTTAAGCAGTTAATTACGTACCCATAAGGCAGTGCTACAAGGAAGGTGAAGATGGGAGTCATGTTGATGAAGGCGCAAGCGAATGTTGCAGTGGTGTACTGCAGCCCCAAGAAGAAGAGCCATTGGGTAAGGGACGCTCTGCAGTACGCACCATTTTATTATTAAGAAGTACTGTTTAATTAATCAATTCATTTGTTAGAGAAAATATATATTTATCTTTCAACAAGTTAAAACTAGCTACTGCTGGATATATAGTAGTACATATATATGAAAATGACTTGCCCGAGCACTGCACTGAAGAAGAGATACACCAAGATTTCAGCCGTAAGCTTTGGTCTTGTCTTCCTGCATGCATGCGGCACGTATGTGTCAACCAACTAATACATACATATTTTACTATATATACAGCTATAGCTAGCAACTAATATATACTACTAATACTAATCGATTAACGCATATATACAAAATTAAAAATCTATCGATTAATTGACATGCATCAGACTGAACGAAGAATTAGAAGTGAATCAGAATGCATTAATGTATATTTACCTCTCCCGGAAGTAGGCGATTGGGGCGAGGAAGAGAGTGGCGATGAGCTGACGGAGTGTGATGAGGACGGTGGTGTGCATCCCCTCGTTGAAGGCCATCTTGGTGAGGGTGTTCATCACTGCGAACACCACCACCACCCCCACCATTGTCAACGTTGGCTTCCAACTATTACAGCTACCCATTAATTCAGGATCTCTTGATCTTAATCTTCTTTTTATCTAGCTATATATCTAGCTACCTATCTGCAAAAATGTATATGTGCTTGCTAATGTTGCTTTGGCCTTGCTATATGGCATCAAGCATGCTGCGGGTGGCAAAAATTTATATGCATGCCCTGGCCTCCAAGTGACAACTCGACAATATTCCGTTCCTTGCTTTATTACATATATCACGCGGTACGTACGTATTTGCATTGCTTTAATTATGTGCACTCAATTAGAAGGATGCCAATAAGATATTAATATCAATTAGCTTTACTTTCCTACACCACTCAAGTTGAACAACTTATCATCTTCATGCCCAAAAATATTTTTTTTAAAAAAGATAGAGGAAGAATTTGTTCATCAACTTTATATATGCATTATGCAACATTTTTTTGAAAAAAAAAAGAAGAAAGAGAAGGTTGGATGCTTGGCTGGCATGGAAAAGGTGGTACGCGTTAGATTACATAACAAGGAGTAAGATATGTATGTCAAAGACAGTAATGATGATGAGATCTTCAGGCACTGTTTGGTGCCAAATAGTATAGTTAGGATATGTTTAATAGAGTTTTAACTCTTAAAGAGTTGATCTCAAGTGAAGTTATAAAACAGTATAAACCCACCTTTATCTTTTTAGTTTATTTTGTAAAAACGCTTCAGCTAGCTTCATTTTTATTTTAGATGAAACTAAAATTGCTTGGTTGGACTCTATCTTCAAGAAGCCATGTCAAACAAACCCTTAGTATTATATATAAATTCGGCCTGTTCTTTTCTCCTTCCTTATTACGGAGTAGATCGATCATATCTAGCTACCTAGCGGTGATTAATTAATTCGTCGTGTAGTTTTAATTTGATCACAGGGAGAGAGATGCTGGCTGTATATATATTTCTCAAAGCTGGCAACATGTATAACTTATAAGGATTAAAAAAAAGAACACTTTTTTTTAAAAAAAAAATGAGATAGATGCTTTCTTTGGTGCGTCATCCGTTGTTGGTCAGCAAGTTTACTTGAAGGGAAGGCGGGAAAAGGGTTAAAGCTGACTTATAGTATATGCCCCAACAAGGAAAATAATGATCATTAAAAAAAATTAAGATGGACCAAATATATATAGCAATTAAACAATATAAATCAGATACCATACATATATAGCTGGGCCTCTCTTCTCAGCTAGGGCATCCGATGCTCCTTCATTTGAATACTAGTAGAACATTCAGTGCACGTACGCATGAAGGAATTGATCTGATGTGTCATTTTTGCCGGATTGAACACATGGGCTGGCCGGGCGACCAATTATGTTACTAACAATTATGTTTTTTAAGGATTGCACGTCATTGTATAAGGAGCTACTAACAATTATGCTACTTTAGTCTTCTTCAGGGCATCTTAATTAATTACTCTAAATATTATTTTCTTCTGCTTGAATTCTTCCGTTTGCAAGCGAAAACAACCGTGTCACTTTGTATCGGTCATACTCATACTCATACTCATATAGTCATATTATAGCATCACATGTGCAGTAGTGCATTAATATGCTGATTTGTATGCCCCTGTACGTCATATAATATATGCTAACCGACCAGGCATCGTATCAGAAACAGTAAATATTCAACCTTTGTGTACGTGCCGCTGAATAATTTCCTCTGCTTTTGCTTGCTCTTTTTTTCCAGGAACAATACTGTATGATGCTTCATTAATTAAGCGATATTAATATTCCTTTTCTTTTCTGATACAATAAATATATATAATTGATTTTCTTTTTTTTATGGAATGAAACTTTGCTCGATCGATCCGTCAAAAGATATAGGAATGAGAGAACATTGCACGTACGTAAGATTATTTCGATCGAAGTGGAAGGTACTGATGCTGGTAGCCGACACTGACAAATGGTTTGCAAAGCAAAGGCATTCGATCCTTGACGGTCTATGTCTCTCTTGATCGAGTTAGTTCGATAAATTTCAAATCTTCTTTTTCTTTTTTTCTTTTGTATGCAGGCCTTGTAATCATCGTATGCATATTTTCAATTGTTTGGAATCAAACGATGGATGGATGGATGGATGGATGGAGGGAGGGAGAGTATATGTACTACTAGCCTTTTACTCCCTTCATTTCATAATATAAATATAAGGTATGGTTAAATTTGACACGATCTTTAAAACTATCTTTGATTTATAATTTCTTATATACTATAAAGTTTGTAGCAACAAAATTATAACCATATGAAAGTATATTGAAATATCAATCTAATGATATTATTTTCAACAAATAAAAATTTAATTTATATTATATTAATCGTTAGTCAAAATGTTTTTAAAGTTAAATCTTGAAATGCGTACGCATCTTACATTTTGGAATTGAGGGAGTATTTTCGTTTTCCCCTTTAATTTTGCAAAAAAAAGTCAGAGAAGAGAAAGAAGAACGAGTATTCCATTTGTCTAAATATTTAACTTTAAGGGGAACATATAATAAAACTTCCAAAACTTTGACATCAATAATTTCTCAAATATTTTAAGTTCTTTTTAAGAAGTGATATATGTATATTTGGCTTAATATTATAAACATATTATATTTAGTTAATAATAAAAACTAATAGTTGGAGCACACTACTACGAAAAAAAGGTTTTTTTGTGACGGTCCAAACCAATCTTTGCAAGTGGCTAGACTAGCCGCCAGCAACCAAAGATCAGAGAAAATCATGAATTTTGACATGCGGACAATCAACTCCAACGAGAATCGATTTTTCCTGACGGCACCTTAAGAGATCCGCCAACAAAAAATAATTTTCACTGATGACACCCTTAAGACATTTGGGCAAAAAAAAAGAAATAAAACCAATTTTCACATCAACATGATTTGATTCAAATGAATCAGATTCAAATCCACTACGTTGACACGCAAAAATCGACATCAACAGATTAACACAACGGAAGCGCGCGCGGATCCTTCTTTCCTGACGGTGGATCTAGGCCATGCCGAGCCACAACCCTCTTGTTCACGCTCGTCGCCAAGCCATCTGCCATTGAGGCATGCCGACGCCCGATCTGGCCGTCCCGCTGTTGTCGTGAGGCTATGCCCTCCCGAGGCCGCTGTCGTCGTTGTCCATCAAGGCCCGCTAGCGCCAGATCTGGTCAGCGGCCTCGAGGTCCGCCACCGCCAGATTTGGCGACCCTGAGGCCCGCCACTGTAAGGCAAGCCGTCCACTGTCGTTGCCATCCAAAGACCGGCCCGCCGTTGTCATCCGCTGAGGCTCGTTGGTGCCAGATCTGGCCAGCGACTGAGGTCCGCCGCCTCCAGATCTAGCTGCCCCGAGGCCCGCCGTTGCAAGGCCTGCCAACCATTGCCACCGTCGTCCCGAGGCCAGCCCGCCGCTGCTAGTGCCATCCTGAAGCCGTCCCGTCATCGATGTCTCACCGCCGTCTCAAGGAGCTGTTGGGGGAGAGAGTTTGGAGTTGTCCTGTCCCAGCCATCATCGTCCTGAGGCCGCCCCGCTGCTGCCTCATGGAGTGGAGAGGATCGAGAGAGTGGAGAGGAGTGAGGGGGAGGGATGAGAATAGGTTAGGATGAGGATGAGGATGAGGAGAATGAAACGGGTGAGAGAGAGGGATGAGAATGAGTGGAGGAGAGTGTCTCCTGGATTCTTTTATATGACTTCAATGATCCTTTTGCTGGCGATCCTATTAAATGGACCGCCTTCGAAAATAAGGTCAAGTGCTCCTTTCGAAGTTTCGCCAGTAAAAATTGAGACAATCCATAATCAGGTGCCCACGGTGTATTTTCGCTGGTGTTTTCTTTTTCTGCTGCCAGCAAAATAATAAAAGGTGAAGCTAGGAAAAAACATTTTTAGCAGTGGCAATCGGATCGATAAATATTTATAACCAAATCATATATATCTTATCCTAAACGTCGAATGTTTACGATAAGAGAGAGTACATACGTTAAACATTTATCAACAGAAGAGAGTACTCAATGTTAGTTAAATACTTTAATTTTGACCAGAGAGGAGTACATAATACTGCGTGCAATTAATCCGTGCATATATGCGTAACTTAGCTAAGATAGTTATATATAGTAGGATATTGTATGACTGGAGTATGTACGTACGTATGCAGTGCACTGTTTGACTGACGTAAGGCAGGACTAACGAATATATTGTTCTCCGTCGACCTTTGTTCTTGTCATTCTTATCAGTATTCGTTCGTTCATTTGTCATCGATGATATGATCCATCCATCTTCAATCGAGTCAATTCTCATCTTCCCTTTCACAAAAGAAACCGACCAACAGACAAAGAATAACTAGTCCACGTGTCTGCTGTGTTTTTAGTTTAAGATCCTAACTTTACCCTTTTGCTTTTCGCATGCACGTTTTTAAGAAAAAACGTATGTTTTCTAAAAGATTTTATAACAAAATTTTTAAAAAATATATTAATATATTTTTTTAAAAAATAGTTAGTACTTAATTAATCATACGTTAATCCGCGACTTCGTTTTTCATGCATGAAACAAAAGTTCCCAACTACTACAAATGTCGTGTTGCCTTACATGCTGTGTGGATCTGATCTTTTTCATCAATCATAAGCGAATCATTCTACCCATGTGCCTTGTTATGGCTGCACAAGTAATATTCACGAGGCGCAGCCATACCATCCCTTATAAGTTTCTTACGAAACCCTAACATAAAGACTCGTAAACTCTTTAATCTTTCATTTGTGACTTATCCTCAAGGCATAACCTCTCTCTCAATTTATACACATGGATATAGCTGTTCATAGCCACGAATCCAACCAAAACTAAAAATCCTAATCACATAGAAAATCTCTCAAACCAGGGATATACATATCCCATTACAAAAACGAACTCAACTACAACTTTCTCAAATTTGAACTTCAATTCAAATTTGACTTCTCCATATGCACACAATTTCTTTTGTATGTTATATGGAAACTTTATCTCTACGTGTAATTTTTCTCTAACCTTAATATCCCACATGATCCACTTGACCGTCTAGACCACAACTTCTACCAAGTCTATTTCTGATCCATCACCGACAATACTCATGTGACCTCAAGCAACATCTACACAAGAACAAATGAAGAAACCATATTCGAGCACAACTTCTCTCTCAACTTGACTCATATTGGCACACAATATTTCATCTCATGTATAAAAATCATCTAGAAATCAAAAACATTAAGTAATCACCATATTCGATAAAATCAACCTGAAACCGACTACCCTCAAGAGTCTGTCGGTCTGAGTGCTCGCCCCATGGCAGTCAAACCGCCCATGTACTTTCAGTTTGACTGCTTGCCCCAAGTGGTGAGGCCACCCTTGCCTTGACATTTCGTCAAATTCAACGTCACTTTACAAATATCAACTCAATCACTTTTTTTTGTTACTTTTGATAATTCTTTATCACAAGATTAAATTAACACCTTGATTTCATAGGAATGGTGACAAATTCACCACTCACCATCACTACTACTCTCTTTTAAAAAAGTTAGTATAGATTATTACTCCCTTCATCTCAAATTATAGGACGTTCCCTTTTCTAGAAAAATCAAACTCAGTGATTTTTGATTAATGATCATACTAACCATATCTATATTAAGTATTATGTATGTTATATCTCTAGATTTATAAATATACTTTCATGTAATGTTAATTTTATATTTATTAGAAATATAACATGGAATAAATTAATGGTCAAAATATGTCATTGAAGACCATAAAAAAATATAAACTTTATAATTTGAGACGGAGGGAGTAATTCTTTATTAATTATGATTGAGCTAACCATCTATAAAATATTTCTGCTTAATTGGAGAGCTTCTTTCGATTACTCTTTTAGACGGTGCCCAGATGGAAAGCCCACCGGGCTGGCCTTCAAAATATTGGATTTAAGTATCCGGCTTGAATGTGTTAATGTTGGATTTAAGTATCCGGCTTGAATGTTTGATGATAATCGTATGGCAAATCGGCGAAATAACCCTAACTCAACTGATTCAACTGATTATTTCTTGTACTGAAACTAGTTCATCTGAGTTTAAGTTTTACGTTTGACATCGATGCTCGTATTTATGACTAATTATTTTTTCAATGATAGTTGATAACGAGATGTTCGTGATGACTAGCGCATTTTTCAATCTCAAGATATATCAGCATAGTCTCTCAAAATGTGATGTTAATAGAAATATGATATGCGTATATGTGTTTATAGGTGTTGGTCCAATTTTTTGAAAGTGTTTGTAAGAATAAGTTGTGCGTATATCTGTTCATTTTCATATGAATGACGTTTGTACTTTGATTAAAAAATAATCGGATGGCAGATCGTGTTGCGTTGATCGGATCTGCCTATTCCGTTGAAAACGTATCAAATCATACTACCGATTTGATTTGTGATCTTCCGAACAACGAAGCGACGGTTCGGCCATAAATGTCACTGACTTCAGCTTCCACCATCCAGCCTTCCTAGAGAAATTTGGGATTATACGTCACAAAAGATAGTTTCGTTGAAATACCATCGCTTTAAATTGATTCTCTACAAAACAATTCTAAACTGAGAGGTGCTTACCAAAATGCTATTTTTAATTAATACAAATGAATTTTGCTCTATTTTAATTTTTCTCCGAAACAAAATACCCCTGCCTCTATCTTCCCCTTTCTCCCATGCTGGCCACGTCCAGATATCACACGTCACAAACCAAATCTCGCACCTGTCTTCCTCCAGAGCCATGACGGCGGTCGTCACCTCTCCCTCCGCGTTGGCTTCGACGACGGCCCCGCCCCCTCACCTGTTCCGCCTTCCCCCTTCTCTCCCTTCTCCCTCGTCTTCGCCTTCCTCACTCCATTCACGCCGTCATCTCGTTGCTGCTGTAGTCGCGATCGTCGACGCCCCTTCCTTCACGCAGGCGCTGGCGCCGGCCCTCCCTCACATGCTCCGCCTTCTCTCTCTCCTCCCGCGCCGCCGTCGTCTCACTTCATTTGCGCCGCCGCTGCCGCCACCGCCTATTCAACCGACGACGACCAGTGCCGATATACACGGACGCAACGAAGGCAGGGATATTTTGGTCCGGAGAAAATTTAAAATAGAGCAAAACCATTTGTATTAACAAAAAAAATAGCAAAAATGATATTTTGATGAGCAAAACCATTTGTATTAACAAAAAAATAGCAAAAATGATATTTTGATGAACAAAACCATTTGTATTAACAAAAAAAAAAGCAAAAATAACATTTTGATGAACACCAGTTCGAAATGATATTGCAGCGAATCAGTTTGAAGCGATGGCATCCCAGTAAAGCCATTATTTTTTTGTGATAGTATAATTCCAATTTTCTCGCCTCCCAAGGTTCTGGATCACATCGTGGCATCGTGCCGGCTCGGCTAACCCAGTGGCCTTCCCCAGGCGACGGGGAAGACGGCGACCGAAGGGGAGAAGGAGGCGGGGCGGGGCGGCGGCGGCGGCGCTCGCCGCCCCGTGGTGCTGGTGACGGGCTGCTCGGAGGGCGGGATCGGGCACGCGATGGCGCGGGCGTTCGCGGCGGCCGGGTGTGCCGTCGTGGCCACGGCGCGGTCGACCGCCTCCATGCGGGGGCTCGAGGGGGACCCGCGGTACCTGCTGCTGGAGCTCGACGTGCGCTCCGACGAGAGCGCGCGCCGCGCCGTGGCCGACGCCGTCCGGGAGCTCGGACGCGTCGATGTGCTCGTCAACAACGCCGGGGTCCACCTCGTCGCGCCGCTCGCCGAGGTGCCCATGGAAGAGTTCCAGCAGGTGTTCGACACCAATGTCTATGGTAGGGTGGAAATTTTACTCCCTTTTATTTCTTTTTTTTTATTGATGCTCTAGTGCTTTGTTGGTATTTGGTGATTGCGATGTTCTCGAAGAAGACGGGATTTTAGATCCTGGAATCAGGTAGGCCACTAAGTATGGTTTGGTAGGCAATTAAAATCTTTGTTCTTGGATCTATCGATTGGCTGAGTAGTACAACGGCAGAAAAGTTGCAAATTTAGGGTTACTTTGTCAGACATTTTATCCTGTTAGTGCTAGTACTATTCTAGGAAAAGTATGTAAAATCTTCTGTAGTCACTTGCCGCACTGGATTACTTATAAGTTTGCAACTAAGAACGCAATGTTAGCAAGGAGATGTGTTAATATTTAGTAGATCACACTGAGCTGATTCTAGTTGTGCACTGCAATGAAAATCCAACCAAAAGATAGCTTGGTGGCATGAGATGTTTAGTAACAAGGGGTTTCATTGTCAAAATTGGTACCGATAATTGAAAGATGTATTATACACTTGCACGCTCTAACACTAATCAGATCAGTGCTCCCAGGGCACGCTTCCTGTCAGTTGCACAAATTGACAGTCAAAAGTGCAGTGATGATGCTGCGATGCTGCTTGATTGGGAAGTAACTGGAATGTGGAATTTACTCATTCGCTCATTGGAGCTGACAAATTATTTTGTCCCATTAAGCGCATGACTAACAATAGTTCTTAAACCAATGTAAAGGTATTTGAAAGGAGCATAGCCTACAATTAGGCTTTCCACGTTTTTTCATATGCTGATAAATAGTCATCAACCAGATGTAAATATATGTAATTCCAATGTAGAAATGTATGCTGGTTGAACTGCTGAGTTATTGTTTCATAATGCTTGAATGATGATGGAGGCGCGGGGGGAAATAGTTATCAATTAGGCTTTCCACATTGTTTCATAATGCTTGAATGGTTCATGGCTTCATGCTTGTACAACAGCTTGTTTGAGATTACTTAAATTGGGCCTGCACTTATGAAAATGTCTAAATGACTGTCCTTTCACCTACAGGAGCAATGAGGCTGATTCATGCTGTTATTCCCCAAATGATAGAAAGGGAACAAGGTACAATAGTGAATGTTGGAAGTATTACAGCTTTGGCTCCTGGACCATGGGCTGGTGTATATTCAGCGTCAAAAGCTGCTCTTCATGCATTGAGCGACACGCTAAGGTCTGTACATTCAAGGAGCACTCTATACTACACTGGTATTATTATGCCACATTGTTTTTCTCTCTGTATTACTGCTGGTTTAACACTACTCTGAAAACTTGCTAAATTATTTGATCGTGCAACAAAATGCTTTTCAACAGAAGTTATAAGAAATAAAAATGAATAGTGATACAATAGTGTGAGACTATTCAAAATTTCTGTTTGTTTTTTTCCCATGCCATCTTGTATATTCAATTCTTTTCAACTTTGACCACATGATCTGTTAGCTTTTTTATTTTTCACTTGTGGCATTGTCAGTTGACACAACTGTTTATATCGCTGCAGACTGGAGCTAAAAAGTTTCGGCATTAATGTTATGACTGTTGCGCCTGGAGGGACAAAGTCGAATCTGGGAAGTAACTCTACATCCAAGTATGATCAAATACGTGATTGGAAGTACTACAAAAAATACGAGGGATCCCTCAGAGCCAGGACTGATGCTTCCCAAGGTCCTGGTTCTACTCCAGCAGAAGACCTCGCAAAAAGGGTGGTTGCTTTGGTTCTTAAGAAGAATCCCCCAGCCTGGTTTGCTTACGGCCAGTTCAGTGCTATTCTAAGCTGCTTGTACTATGCACCACTATGGTTTAGAGATTACTTCTACAAGATTGTCATGAAATGCTAGAACTTCAGAGGTCAGTAAATTCAAAGGACAAAGAGGTTGCCACTCAGATAACCCACAATACATACTTGCATACAGCTGTACAGGGACCATTCATTCAAGCGAAAAGGCCCCTCCCAGTTTATGTCATTGTTTTTGAGTTTTGACCTGTAATAATAGCGGTGCTAGTTTGTTCATGTAGTCCCAAAGGATGGCAATCTGAATTCTGAAATATGTTGCCTGAACACTCAGGTTTCGTTGCAACCTCCACTGTTGCCATTGCCAGCATCCTCCTGTCTCAGGATATACAATTTGGAAGGGTGACAGGTCGAACTCTTGTGATCTGATTGACTGGAGTTTGCATTCTATGTCTGGCAGCACCTGGTGTAGTTGGGGGCGTCAAATGTGCAACGGTGAAACTGATCAGTTGAGCGTTATTTCAGATCAGAAGCAAAGCTCTGCAAGTATTTATACGACTGTTGCAACAGTTCCATTTCAAGAGTGGGAATATTTCTAAGTTTTTCGGCGGGAAATGAATTGTTCTCTATGGTATTATCGTGAAATTCTTATTTACCAAACGGGCCTTAACTGGCCATTCCTGCAACTACAAATTTATAAATTTTGACAGCAATTTTGCTGCACTGAACTGGAGTACTTGTCAATTGCCCATGTGGGCTATGTCCATCCCTGTACTACGGAACGGGATTTTACTGCAGGGTGGTCACACGAGAGGGGAGCGTCCCCACAAATCACAAGCAGCGTCGTGGGCAGGATATAGTCCACGTGGCGTCCACCTGCGCGGCAAAATCCGATGGTGCGCGCTCCCCATTGGCCGGCGCCATATCCACCCTAGCTCCCCGGGGATTTCCCCATCTTGTGGCTGCCCCGCGCCGCGACGCCACGATTAATATCAACTCGCGCGCCGTGACCGTCCTGCTCGCTCGCGATCAGACCGTCTGCCACCGGAAGAGAGCCCCCGACGACGACGACGGCCCCCACCATGGCGCTCGCCTCCACCTCCGCCACCGCGTCCGCGGCCGTGCTCAAGACGCCCTTCCTCGGGGCGAAGCGCGCGCTCGCCAATGCCGTCGGCGTCGCCGGCGCCAAGCCCGCGCCGCGCCGCGCGCTCGTCGTGTCCGCCAAGAAGTCGTGGATCCCGGCCTTCAAGAGCGACGCCGAGTTCATCAACCCTCCATGGCTCGATGGCTCGTAAGTTCTTTTCCCTTTTCCTCTTCCTCGTCCTCGCGCCACCGCATTCTGTCTTGCTGGCTGACACCGAGCGCGTCGTGTTTGGAACCGGCAGGCTCCCCGGTGACTTCGGCTTCGACCCGCTGGGGCTGGGCAAGGACCCGGCGTTCCTCAAGTGGTACAGGGAGGCGGAGCTGATCCACGGGCGGTGGGCGATGGCGGCGGTGCTGGGCATCTTCGTCGGGCAGGCGTGGAGCGGCGTGCCGTGGTTCGAGGCCGGCGCGCAGCCGGAGGCCATCGCGCCCTTCTCCTTCGGCTCCCTCCTCGGGACGCAGCTGCTGCTCATGGGCTGGGTGGAGTCCAAGCGGTGGGTCGACTTCTTCAACCCGGACTCGCAGTCGGTGGAGTGGGCCACGCCGTGGTCGCGCACCGCCGAGAACTTCTCCAACGCCACCGGTGAGCAGGGGTACCCCGGCGGCAAGTTCTTCGACCCGCTCGGCCTCGGCGGCGAGACCAGGGACGGCGTCTACATCCCGGACACCGACAAGCTCGAGCGGCTCAAGCTTGCCGAGATCAAGCACGCCCGCCTCGCCATGCTCGCCATGCTCATCTTCTACTTCGAGGCCGGCCAGGGCAAGACGCCGCTCGGCGCGCTCGGCCTATGAGCAATCAACCCCGCTCTCGCTCGCCATGGATCTGACACACAGAGTTGGGTTTCGCTTGCATGCGCGCGTCGTGTTTGATCGCTAGCTGTTGCATCGATCGGGCGCGTGCATGGGCTGCAAGCATCGGATCGAACGATTGGAGGTCGGAGAAGCAGTAGCAAAATGTATCTTGTTGTGTTCGTGGCCGCTTTTGGGTTGGGTGGTGTGCGTGAACCAAATGGGGAATTAATCAAGGAGTTCTTTTTTTTTTCTTCCCAGTGTATATGTACCATGTAATATATAATTAAGGCTGCAGGATGAGCAAGGATATTTCATTGATCTCATGGTGTTTTCTTTGTCATGTGCCCTCTGCTTGGCCGCTTGCCTGCATGACGATTGCATCAGCTGAAGGCCGCATTGCTAAGAAATATCTCATCTGCTCCTCCAAGTTCAAAAATGACCATATATGCATTTTTCTGACGCTTCAAATAAACAAGAAGCCAAGAATATTCTCTCCGCAAACTTAAATACTCCCAGAGTGCTTGCCACTCTTTCTTCAATAACTGCATTTGCCTTGAAGCAGATACAACATTCATACCACATTAGTTGTAACATGAGCTGATTTCAGGTACAGGAGAGATCGCATGCCCAATCTCACCATGGAAGATGCCCAATCTCACCACTCTGCAAATTAGTGCAAACCAGGTACCTCTGCTCTGCTTGGCGCTGTCATTTCTCCAATCAAAAATGAAAGAAACGCAATTAAATAATTAAACAGGCATATATAATTAACAGAACTCCACGCCTATCTATATCAGATTATCAGCTGCTTGCCCTGCTCTAATCCGAGCTCGACCCCCAGTGCCAGATGGGACTGTCCGGGAAGTCGCTCATGTCCACCACTTGCGCGACACTGAGGAGACCCTCGAGCATGTCATCATGCACCAGAGCGTCGTCGTCGACATGCACGGTCTCCGGAGCGACGCTCCCATCCCCCCCTGCTCCGGCCGCCACGTCCTTCCCCTGCTCGCCGCCGTCGTCGGTGTCGATCCCCTGCAGGCAGCTGTAGTAGAGCTTCATGAGCTCGTCAATGGAACTGCGGTCCGCCTCCGGGACGACGTCGATGTCCGCCGGCAGAGAGAGCTGCAGCTCCTCGCCGCCGCCAACATCGCGCTTGCGCTTGTCGGTGTGCGACTCCCGCGGCGTCGGCCCCTCGTTGGCTTCGTCGTCGTCTTCGTCGAGCGGCGTGACGTGGAGGGAGCGCTGCGCGTGGCGGCTGAGCGCCTCCTCCTGGGTGATGACGCGGGACCAGGTGTCGGCGTCCCTGGCGCTCATCTTGTGCTGCAGCCGCTTGGACTGCCACACGAGCTTGCGAATCTGGTCGAACCGCGGGCTCAGGTGCTTGATGACGGCGCTGAGCAGGGAGATCTTCCACGCCTTCTTCAGGTCGTGCGGCTTCCGGTACGGCGGCGGGCCCTGGCTGGCCTGCGCCTCGCCCTGCAGGCCCCACCATGCCTCGCCGCCGGTCGGCCACCACGGCGGCGGCAGGCCGCGGTCGAGCGGGAAGCTCCGCTGCGGGGGCTCGCAGTGCTGGATAAGCGCCGACAGCAGCGACCCCAGCGTGCTGTCCTGGATGTCGAGGAGCCCGTGCAGGAACGACGCCGCCGCCGCGGCGGGGCTCCGCGGGATCCCCCGACCGCCTCGGCCAGACAGCGCCGTTGGGCCGGCCCTGTCGAACGCGACGTCGTCCTTCCACCACCCGCGGAGGCTGTCGGAGGAGCCGGACACCGGCACGCCGAACTCGTCCACGATGCCGTACACGAACCCGCGCGCGTTGCACGCCTCCATCATCTTGAGCATGTGGCGGAGGACGCCGTCCTGCGCCCGGAGCATCGCCTTCCGCCGGTACCGCGCCTCGGGCGGCTCCTCCTCCTCCGCCTCCTCCTCCTTCCCCCTGGTCCGGTACTCCTGCGCCGACGGGCCTTCGGGGGGCCGATGCCCGTCGTGGCCGGACGACCGGCCCTCGAGCTTCATGAGCAGCATCTGGTCCTTCCACATCCGCTTCTTCAGGTCGGCGATCTCGATGGACTCCGACCCCGACTCGGAGTCGCTAAAAAACTCCTCCTCCTGCTGCTGCTCCGGCGCCGCCTCGGCCTTGCCTTTGTCGTCCGTGAGTGGCAGCGGCTCGAGAGCAGGAGGTTTCTGTTTCTGCGGATAGGCGAGGCTTTCCATGAGGAGAACTTGGGTGGGTACTGTGTGAAGCTGAAGCCGAACTCGTGGAAAAGGTGGCACGGAAGGGTGGCGGGAAAGGGTGCGTGCGTGCTTACTTATACGTGCAGACGTGCCGCGCGGATCGAAGGATGTGGAAGAAGCTAGGCTGAGGGGGTAGGTGGATTTGCTGTGGCACGCAGCGCCTTGGAGCCGGAAGGGACGTCTAGGGACAGGAGCACTGAGACAACTGAGCGCAGCAGCTAGCCGCGCGGTCCACCGGGGTGGCGGCGGTGTACGGTAGCACCCGTCCGCACATGGTTGGGTGGGCACGAGCCTGTTCCCTTCTAGGAGAAGAATACACACGCGCGGCTAAAAAAAAGATGAAAATTTGGCTAGTGACATGTTTTTCAAATGGCTAAATGATATGTTTGGTATGAAAACTTTTTATATAAAAGTTGCTCTAAAATATCATATTACTCGTGACACGTTTTTTAAATGGCTAAATGATACGTTTAGTATGAAAACTTTTTATATAAAAGTTGCTCTAAAATATCATATTAATTTATTCTTTAAGTTTGTAATAATTAAAACATAATTAATCATACGTTAATATTATCTTGTTTTACGTAAAATACTTGATCTTTATCTTTATCTTTATATTTAGGATAAAAAAATACCACTAAACAGCCTAATTTTTGTGCTTTGTGCTTTCTTGTGGCAGTACGGACGCGATTTTTCTGCTCTTTAGAGAAAGGTTGAGGGTAATGACGAGTCCTCAACTTATCTTTCGGACGTTAGTGTTTTTTTAAAAAAATATTTGTTTCTGAAATCTGACGAGTATCAACGCTATTACTGTCATCTTCTTCGTGCAATTTTCACATTTATATACAACTCTTGCTGTTGTTTCAAAAATAACTATATTTATATCCTCAAAAAAAACTACATTAATAAATGAATACCCTTGTATTTTGGACCTAAATCTATATCTTTTGGAACAAAACATGTACAGTGCTAGGTCATCTGATTCCTAAATATCATGCCATGATCAGCATACATCTGCCCATAAACTATCCCGTCCTCCTAATGGCATGCTTTTTTTTTCTCAAAATAAGTTAAATTTTACATATCCTACACATACCAATACAAAATCGTATCCTCACTGTATCAAATCATAATGTAATTATTTTTTATCTACTTTCAATACGTTTATCCATACGTTTATTCGCTACTTTCATAAATTTTGATATAATGATTACTAAAATTAAATTTATTTTGAGATAAACGAGAGAGTCTGAAAACAAACTTCTTTTTGATTTAGGATGAAGCCACCGAGGGAGTACCGTTCTATAGATTTTCTCAATTTAATTTTGGAATTCTACAAGCAGGCTTCCTCGGTAGTAGTAGACCAATCATCCGATGCTACATATTTTTTAAAGAAAATATCATCCAATGCTAACATTGATAAAGATACCAGCGATTTTATCAAATACGGGATACTCACGTAGTCTTTTCTTTTTTCTTTTTTCTTTTTTTTTCCAAGAACTCTCGCCTCACGTAGTCGTTCGTGTGTTTTCGTAAAAGAAAAAAACAACTTCTAGAGATAAACTTAGATACATGTTTATATTTGTTCAGATTTATTCCTAAAAATTGATTTTTCATGAGATAGAAGGTGTAGCACGATCGTATAGGACGACGATGCGGAGGAGGTGTGGGCAGCTCGTGGACTCCAACGTTTTTACTTAGATGCATGTACCCCATTTGTGAGGGCACCACACTGCCATGATGTATCATCCTGTGCCGCTGACATCTGCACGTACGCAATTACGTATTACTTCCTTCGTCTCATAAAAACAAACCTAAGATATAATGTGTCATATTCTAATAATATGAATGATGATGGTTATTTAAATTTATAGTAGTAGGATGTGTCATACTCTATTCTAGATTTGCTTTGTATGAACAAAAAGAGTACTACATGAGTATATCCTCCCATTTCTTGTGGGTGCTACTAGCGACTTTGCATTTGACTCGTTTGAGACGAAGATCCCGATCTGTGGCACTGAATTCCACAGACGCGGACAAGTTTTAGCATGTTTCTGATGAAGATTCTCGTTCAGCCATCAACTCCGGCCGGGCACGCCGTTGCTGTCGCAGACTTTTCAACAGAACCATGCTTGGGTCTATCTAGGACTTCTGGGCCGTTGTGTCGAGCCCAAGGGCCACGGCCCAATCTAGGCAGAAAAGAGGCCGTCGGCAGGTCCCATTGGTCCACTTATTATGGACTCTGGAAAGCAGGTTTCAGAATTGCCCCTTTCAAAAGTTATCTATCTATCTATCTATCTATCTATATCTATATCTACTTTAGGTGGTGTTTGAAAGTCCTAAAAATAAAGATAAAGATGAAGATAAAGTGTTTCACGCAAAACGAGATAACAATAACGTGCGATTAATTGAGTTTTAATTATTACAAACTTAAAAAATGGATTAATCTGATATTTTAGAGCAACTTTTATATTAAAATTTTTTACACGAAATGTACAGTTTGAGATATTGAAAAGCGTGCCACGACACTTTGAGAGAGTTTTCACATTAATGAGAGTGATCTAACTGTTCATTAGATCTGTGGTAGAATTAAAACCGTATATCTAAAACGATTTTAACGTGATAGATCAATTAAGCGTCATCGGTCATTGGCCAAACAGAAGCCCCTTTTTGCTTCATGGGCTTTTTGCAAATCCTACATAATCTTATCTTCATGTGCAGTCAGCGATCGTTTATCTTGGAGTGTATTAATCGATCGGATTGGGCAGGGAACAGATGGAAACGAGAATAGATGGGGACCCGAGGCTTTGAGCAGAACAAGATGGACTATGCCAGCGAAGAGATTAGCTGTCGCACTTGATCGAACCATCAGGTATTACTTTTCTTGATCAAGATTGATTTTTTCATCGGAGACAACACGACGATCAGGATTCATCCGGACTCATACGCCATCATCATGCCCTATAAATTTCTTGAGCGTTTTTTTTTGTGATGATGATCAACAGGAAAGTTCACTTGCACATATACCGATCTTGATTTGTTTTCCTCCATCGGCCACGCTAATCCCACTCGGTTAGTGTTCAACTACGTTTGAAATATATGTTTAACGCTACACTATAACGAGACTCACACGCAGCAGAAGGAAAGCAGCACCACATCAACCTCATCAAGCATACCGCCCAGGAATTGTGTATTTGGTGGTCAAATTAAGGCACACTCGGTTTTTTGTTTAGATCAGACCATGAATGGTTTGATGATCTTTTGCCTATTGAATGAGCTACTGTATTCTATCGAATACAATCTATCAACTACTATTCAATTTATTTTTCCAAATGTCCTGTCTGTATGTCCGTGCTACATGTACTCTACAGAAATAGCTACTTATGGACAGCAAAATCCCTACCGAGTTGTTTAATCATAAATTTGAAGCTGATAATATATATTAATCTTTAATTTTTCTGAATACACTCTGGGAACTATTTTTTTTTTCACGTGTCCTGTCTGTATCTTACAGTGTTGTTGTCATTTGTTTGGATTTCGGTCATTGTGTCAATTTAATACACATTGACAAACATATTTAACAGTTTATTTCGTTTTTTTTTCTTTTACCAAAACTGAAGGATAACTACGATGGGGTGTGGCATGCTTCAAGCTATTTCACAATGGAAAGGAAACATGGAACGACAAGGTCAGGGTAGTTATGCTTTGGGATGCCATAAATCCCAACAACCACCGTGTTAGCGTCAACATAATACTTTGATAATAAAGAGGTTAGTATAATATTCTTTTCACAAAAATACTGATATTTATATATGTTATCTAACTTATATTATTATAAACAAACAAATATTTATTTTTAAATGTTAGAGTGCCATTTTGAGTTCTAGTAATACAAAATTATTATTTATTAAATATGAAACTATTTTACTATGAACTAATAATTAGCAGGATGCAACTCACTGGACCTTCTTTTGCACTGACAAATAATTGTCCGTGAATTAATTCCATTGAATTATCACGATCGTTGATAGTAAACGGATTTCATGTTAAATAAAACGTGCTATTCAAAACATCATGGACAATTCAACTTAGTAGTTTAAAATTCATTTAGAAACCAAACATTAATTACAAGTGAATTGTAGGTGATGTTTAATCATTTTTAATCTAAGCCGCAATAATTAAAAATAATAAACTAAGTAGATAATTATAGGTTTATTAGTATATATATTAGTAATATCAACGATATGAACCCGTGCAACGCATGCGCTAATGACTAGTCAAACAAAATCTGTTTTGAGTTCTGACTTACGAAGAAACAGCATCAAACTCCAGAGTACCCATATACTCTCTCTCACACACATTCCACCAAGTTAATTTATTTTAGAACGAAGGGAGTATAGTACTACAAGTATACAGCCGTGAGGTCTCGATGCTGCATGTACATTTCAGACACAAAACCAGGCTTGGCAATTTTGCCCATGGGTGGGCACGGGCGTGGGTCTACTTTTTTGCCCGTGGACATGCCCGCCCGAGACCAAAAAAGTAGCGGGCAACAACCGGGTTTTAATTTTTATCCGTGAGTAACCCATGCCTGACCCGATATATACACAGTACTAATTTTGGCCCAATGTTGCAATGCCCGTTTCTTTCTCTTAGCCCATTTGGCCCATTAATCAGAGAGGTATATATACCATACCAGTGACCCAAACCCTAACCTAATACACGTCATCAACCCACGTGGCCACTCAGGGAGTTATGGTGGTCGGCGGCGCACGCGGGTAGGCTCAGGCAGCGCGCGCGACTACATCTCCAAGGGTGGCGGTGGCGGAGCAAGGGGTGTGCATGGTGGCGGCGTGTCACGCCCCGAACTAGCCCCGAACGAAAGCCAGTATAAGGCGATCCAAATTAACCTGTAGGTCTGTACTAGTCCCAGGAAATAGCACTGGTACAACAGGAAGATAGATTATCACAACAACAGCAGTCTCTTTATTAAGAGTAGGATTACAACCAGAGTTGGAACTGCGAACAGAACCCGAGTTCGCAACAGCAGTACAAAAAAGCGGAAGCGAAAAAAGGCGGAGGCTGGCCCTAAGCCACAAGAAAAGCCTTGGGGAAAGGCCGAAACCCTACTACTGCTCGAAGACAGCTTGCTCCTGGAAGAACTCTTCATCAGCAGGGTCCTCCTCTTCGTCTTTGAGAACTGGGGGGGTTTATTTATATAGAGCAAGGGTGAGTACGGGAGTACTCAGCAAGTCAGGGGAATTAAGTGTTTAATGCAAGCTTCAAAGGAAGGCCAGTTGCTTTTCACAATTGATTTTAGTTTAAGACTTTCAGAAGCATCTAAGTGAGTGCTTCTCAACGACACGGACGAGAAAGTGCGTCTCATCCGGCCGGAGCAGTGAAGATGTATCGATTGTTTATTGTCGGCACGAGAGGCTCCCTGCCAATCGTTCACCGACCCCGGCTGCACCAACAGCCACAAGTCCACCCATCGGTACGAGAGGCTCCCTGCCAATCGTCACCGACTCCGGCTGCTCCAACCGCCACAAGTCCACCCATCGGTACGAGAGGCTTCCTGCCAATCGTCACCGACTCCGGCTGCTCCAGCAGCCTTAAACCAAGCACAGAAGGGAAAACCTCACGCCAACAGCAGTTCACAAAGTAACCATTAAAACTACGCTAAGGAATCACCTCACATCCACCCATGACCGTGGGCACGGCTGTTCGAACAGTTATTAACCTCTGCAGAGGGGGTACACTTTACCCACACGACGTTACTAACCCCGAATCATCCAGCCCGCGACTCTCAGTCACGTCTGGCGACCTTGAGGCTTTCACGACAAGGCATTTCGAAAGCCGACTCAGGGTCATCTTATGCCAACGGGAGGGGTCCCACGGACCAACACCAGGTTAGGTCCCAGACCATACTGTGCCAGGAAGCCCAGGGGTCCTCCCTGACACCACCCCGACGAATCCACTTGTCCCTTGGCATCATGATTTCCCTGGCCTAGCTAATTACTCAGCCAGGGGCATCCCATATCACCCATGTGGTCGTACTTGACATATGCTCGGATGTAATTCCCAAGGAATTGGTCCTTAGAGCGAGAACGGGCAGACCGTACCTCCAGTACGTCTCCCGTACCGCGAGTTTTAGAAACTCACTTTATTTTCAAGGCACCGACCTAAGTGTCGGGTTTTCCAAGCATTTTGTAAACTCAAGTTTTACCCAGGTGATCATTTTAAATTTTGAGGGGAGTCTCGATATTCGTACGCGAGATGCGAATACCGAGACTTCACCTGAGGGGTGACAAGGGTGTCAGGGTATTCAATAATCATGGAAGGTAAATGCAGCAATTGGGTAGGGCCTGCCGGTTGTATTGCAAACCGAGTCCAAGTGCCAAGTGTAACCTAATTAATGCATAGTTTGCGGAATCAAAATACTTAATTTAAATTATAGGTTCAATTGATCAAAGGTGACTTGCCTTGCTCAAGATCTTGAGCTTCTTCCTCGAAATCCGCGCACTGCGGGTCTTCGGGCTCCGAGACTACACGCGAAACGAGACGACTCAACAAAACGATAAAAAGAAGCCCTATTAATGACCACTAAGCGTGCCATTGGATAGATCTCGATTTTTGAGGAATTTTGGAAGTTGAACGGAGTCAAACGGATGAACGGTTGAAAAGATACGAATTTCCAAAGATTTGATGATTTTCTGTCTAAAGGAAAAGGAATTAAAAATTCCTTTGAAAAAGAAAAAGAAGAAGGGATAGAAATTGGACTTTTAATTCGGGCGGCTAAGAACGGCCCAAGGGAATAGCAGGGGCGCGGCCGAATTAATGGGCCGACGGTCCGAAGGGATCGGCCCTCGGCCGATCGGCGCACGAGGGGGAGGCCGATGGGCCGATGGACCTAGCGGCCGATGGATCGGAGGCCGATGGCGGGAGGCCGATGGGCCGGAGAGGGAAAGAGGCCGAGTGGGCCAAGCGGAGAGAGGGGGCCGATGGGCCAAGGGGGAGCGAGGCCGATGGGGAGGGAGGCCGTCGGCGCTCACGTGGCGCCTACGCGGCTGCCACGGAGGCCGGCGGGGGAAGGGAGCGCGCCGGTTGGCGCTCGCGTGGCGCCTACGTGGCGGCCACGGAGGCCGGCCGGGCGAAAGAGGGGAGGAGGCGCCGGGCGACGGTGGCGATGGCGGAGGGGTTCGAGCGGCGCGGTGCGAGGCCGGAGAGGGGAGGGAACACACCGGGACGGAGAGGAGAGAAGAGGGAGTGAGCCGTCGGCTCGGTTCGCCGGGGGAGGCCGACGGCGGCTGGCGACGACGCGCGATGGCGGCGGCTACGGCGGCGCGAAGAGGGAGCGGAGGAGGGAACGGCGACCAAGGCGGCGCCCGGGAAAGGGTTCTACGTGCTACCGGGAGGCTTAAACCGAGGAGAAAGAGGGAGACGGGGAGGAGAAGAAGATTACCGCGGCGGGGCGGCAAGCCAGGAGAAGAGGGCGACGGCGCGGGCGCGGCGCGGCTCCGGCCGAGGGAGAGGGGAAGGAGAGGGTGCCCGGAGCTCCTTCGGGCGCCCTCGGCTGCGGCGGCGGGCGACGAGGGCGGCGGCGGCGCGGGGAAAAGAGGGGCGAGCTCGGGTGGAGGCGGCAATGGCGGCCGGGGAAGAGGGGGTTTTATAGGGGGCGCTAGGTCGGTTTGGGGAGGGGGCGCGGAGGTCGGTTCGCGGCCGAGAGGCGGTGGAGCGCGCGGGAGGGGACCGGCGCTCGCGCTAGCGGCCAAGAAGGCGCTCCGGTGACGTCGGCCGGCGGTCAGAAAAAGAGAAAAAGGGGAGGGGAAAAGAGGGGTTGCCCCCTTGCCGAAACGGGCAAGGCGCGCGGGGGAGAGAGAGGGAGAGGGGCGCGCGCTCGGCTCCTGGGCGGCACGCGCGCAGGCGGCGGGGCGGGAGGAGACGGTCGGCGGCGACGGAACGGAGAAGAAGCGACGAGAGAGAGAGAGAGAGAGACGGGACGGTGAGAGGGAGAAGGGGGGAGCGGCACGGCTGGGGGCGACGCGGCTCTCCCTGGCACGTGCGGCGCACGCGGCCGGGGAGGGGCGTGGGCCGGAGCGGACCGGGCCGAGGCGGCACGCGGCCCAGCAGGGAGGGAGCGAGGCCGAAGGGCCGGACAGCGGCCCAAGAGGGAAGGGGGAGAGAGGACTGGGCCGGGATTCGGCCCGAGGGAGGAAGGACGCCGGGCGGCCAGAGGAGGGGACTTGGGCCGAGAGGGAGTCGGCCTGAGTAAAGAGGGACGAAAAGTAGACTTTACCTGAGAGAGAATGAGAGGGAGTTTGAGGGCTCGGAATTGAAATCCGATTTCGCGGTTTTCTCCGGGATTGAACTGAGAGGGGAAACACAAGACCTTGGCACACCACACGACTCCACCGAAGAGCAAAACTTTCGCAAATAGAGTTTTTAGGAATTAGGTTTTCCCGCTAACGCCGCGACAAAACGGGCGTTACACGGCGTCTCCCGGGGCAGCGGTGGCGAAGTAAGGGGTGTGCGTGACGGCGGTGGTGGAGCAAGGGGTGTGCGCCTCGGCGGTGGTTCCCAGGGCGATGGTGGCATAGGAAAGGGGCAGCGGCGGCGTAGGCAAGCAACGGCAGTGGCAGAGGTGCAGGCAAGCGGCGGCATAGCGCTGGCAAGCTGCAACGACGGAGCAAACCGGCAACTTTGGGTACTGTCACGCCCCAAACTAGCCCAAAACGGCGACCAGTGTAAGGCGATCCAAATTAACCTGTATACCTGTACCAGTCCCAGAAAACAGTGTTGGTACAACAGGAAGATTGAATATCACAACAACAGAGATCTCTTTATTAAGAGTAGAATTACAACCAAGGTTGGAACTGCGAACAGACCCCGAGTTCACAACTACATTACAAAAAGGCGGAAGCGGAGACTAGCCCAAAGCCACAAGCATGACTTGGGAGTTAGGCCGAAACCCTACTACAGCTTGTAGTTCGCTTGCTTCTGGAAGAACTCCTTTTCAGTAGGGTCTACTTCTTCGTCTTCGAGAACTGGGGGGGTTATTTATATAGAGCAAGGGTGAGTACGAGAGTACTCGGCAAGTCAAGGGAAATTAAGTGTTTGATGCAAACTTCAAAGGAGAGCCAGTTATTTTCGCATTCGATTTTAGTTTAAGACTTTTAGAAGAACTAAGTGAGTGCTTCTCAACGACTCGGACGAGAAGTGCGTCTCATTCGGCCGGAGCTGTGAAATGTATGGATTAATTTTGTCGGCACGAAAAGCACCCTGCCAATCGTTCTCCGACACCGGCTGTACCGACAGCCACAAATCAAGCACTGAACAGATTTCCTTACACCAACAGCAGTTCACAAGGTAGTAAACAAAACTACGCTAAGGAATCACGTCACATCTGCCTATGACCATGGGCACGGCTGTTCGAACAGTTGTTAACCTCTGCAGAGGGGGTACACTTTACCCACACGATGTTACTAACCCGGATCACCCAGCCCGTGCATCACAGCCACGTCTGGTGACCTTGAGACTTTCACGACAAGGCATTTCGAAAGCCGACTCAGGGTTATCTTATGCCAACGGGAGGGGTCCCACAGACCAACACCAGGTTAGGTCCCAGACCATACTGTGCCAGGAAGCCCAGGGGTCCTCCCCAACACCACCCCGGCGAATCCACTTGTTCCTTGGCATCAAGATTTCCCTGGCCTAGCTAGTTACTCAGCCAGGGGTGTCCCATTTCACCCATGTGGTCGTACTTTTCATATGCTCGGATGTAATCCCCAAGGAATCGGTCCTTAAGGCGAGAACGGGCAGACCGTACCTCCAATACGTCTCCCGCACCGCAAGTTTTGGAAACTCAAATTATTTTCAAGGCACCGAACCAAGTGTCAGGTTTTTCCATGGATTTTGTAAATCCAAGTTTTACCCAGTTGATCATTTTTAAATTTGAGGGAAGCCTCGATATTCGTACGCGGGTACGAATAACGAGACCTGGCCTGAAGGAGGTCAACAATCAAGGAGGTCAAATGCAGCAAGTGGATAGGGCCTGTCGGTTTTATTGCAAACCGCGATCAAAGTGTCGTGTGTAACCTAAAGAATGCATAGTTTGCAAGAGAAAATACTTAATTTCAAATTATGGGTTCAATTGATCAAAGGTGGCTTGCCTTGCTCGAGATCTTGAGCTTCCTCTTCAAAATCCACGCACTGCGGGTCTTCTGGCTCCGAAGCTACACGCGAAATGAGGCGACTCAACACAATGATAAAAGGAAGCCCTATTAAAGACCACTAAGCGTGCCTTTAGATAGATCTCGATTTTTGAGGAATTTTGCAAGTTGAACGGAGTCAATCGGACGAATGGTTGAGAAGATATGAATTTCCTAAGATTAATTGATTTTCTGTCTAAAGGAAAAAGGATTATTAAATCCCTTGGAAAAAGAAAAGAAGGGGGGACGGGAATTGGACTTCTATTGGATGGATGGATACGACCCAATGGATTAGCGCGGGCACGGCCGAACGGATGGGCTGTCGCCCGAAAGAAACGGCACACGGCTGATCGGTGCGGGGAAAGGCCGACGGGAGTAATGGGCCGGTCGTGAGACGCGGCCCAAGAAGCGAGCGCGAGCACGGCCGAGCGAAGCGGGCCAGCGCGCGAAGGGGACAGCCCAAGGCCGGGAGGGAGCGCGCGAGGCGAAGGGGGAGCGACTGGGCCGGAGGCCGAGTGGCGTGGGCTTGGTCCGGCCTCCCGAGTGACTCGGGGCCGACCGGCCTCCCGAGTGACTCGGGGCCGACTGGCCGGACCGAGTGCAGCCCACGCGCGGGACGGAATCGGTGGACCGAGGTCCACCGCACGGGGCGCTAAGGTGGGGCCCGCTTATCGGCGACCCGGCTCACGTGAGCGAGGCGCACGGAGGGAGAGGCGGCGGTTGGCGCTCATGTGGCGCCGACGTGGCTGCCACGGAGGCCGGCGGGAGGAGGAAGAAGGGGGCGACGACATCCGACGGCGTGCGGCGGCGGCGGAGCTTCGGGACGGCGCGACTCGGGTTTGGCGAGGGGAAGGGCACCAGAGCAGAGAAGGGAGCGAGCCAACGGCTCGAATTCGTCGGAGGAAGGCCGGAGGCGGCGGATTACAGTGGCGGCCGACGCCGGCAAGGAGAAGGAGGAAATGGCGCCGGGGCGGAGAGAGGCCGATTCAACGGAGGAGGAGCGGCTACTCGGGCTCACGAGCTCGCCCCGAGTGAAAGAAGAGGCGATGCGGCACCGGAGAGGGCGGGCGATGGCGCGGGGAGCTCGGCACCGAGCGGCGGCGAGGCGGTGAGGGAGGACGGCCGCGACAGCGCTAATGGCGGTTCCACGGCATCTATGAGCACGGGAGGACGGCGGCGAGCTAGCTAGCGTCTAGGGGAGGGAGGAAACGGAGGGAGGGGGAGGAATACCGTGGGGAGGAGTTAGCCGGTGAGTGGAGGAAACTGATGGCGCGGGGGCACGGCTCGGCTTCGGGCTGAGGAAGAGGAAGAAGGCGGGCGCCCGGAGCCCCCTTCGAGCTTCCTCGGGCTCCGGCGGCGGACGGCGAGAGCAGAGGCGAGGGCACGGCGGTGGCGAACGGTGGATTGGAGGAGGGGTGCTCGGCGGCGGAAGAAGGGGAATGGCGGCTGAGCGGGAGGAGGAGATTAAAAGGGGCGGCTAGGTCGGTTCGAGGCCAGGCGGTGGAGCGCGCGGAGAGAGAGACGGCGCTCCCCGGCGCTAGCGGCCAAGCGGCGACAGAGGGTGACGTCGGCGCCGGTCGGGGGAAAAGAGAAAAGGAAGAGGGGAAAGGCGGTCGGTCCCCTTGCCGAAACGGGCAAGAAAACACGGAGAAAGAGAGCGAGAGAGGGAGCGACGGCTGCGGCTCTCCCTCTTGGCGACACGCGCGCAGAGACGGGGCCGGGGAAGGGCGTCGGCGGTGACGGCGTCGGCTTGGCGCGGCGCGGAGACAGGGACGGCCCGGGAGATGGCGTCGGCGTCGTCCGGCCGGTCGGCCACGACGCGCTGCGGGCGCGGGAGCCAATGAGCGGGGTGGAAATATTTGGAGGCGTCGGCGGGAAACGGCGAGAGAGAGAGAGACGCGCGAAAACGAGAGCGAGAGAAAGGAAAAGAGAACGAGAGAGATCGAGAGGGATCAGGAGAGAGAGAGAGGACGAGGGCGCTCTCTCGCGCCGCGCATGTGGCACACGTGCGCGGCGCACCTAGCGCGCGGCCGCGCGGACTGGGCCGGGCTGCGCGGCCCAGCGGGGAGGGGAGGGAAGGAGGCCGAAGGAATGGGCCGAACGGGGGACGACCCAGGAAGGAGAGGCAGGAGGAATGGGCCGAAGGAAAAGCGGCCCGAGAGACAGAGGGAGGTAAAACGGACTTCGGCAGAGATTTGAATTGAAAGAATTAGGGTTCGGATTTGAATTCCGATTTCGCGATTTCTTCGGGATTGAGCTAAGAGGGGAAACACGAGATCCAGGCACACAACAAGACTCAACCGAAGAGCAAAATTTTCGCAAATAGAGTTTTTAGGAATTAGGTTTTCCCGCTAACACCACGACGAAACGGGCGTTACAGGTACTATCTCGTCAGATCTGTGTACGTAGTAGCTATATGTACTGATACCTACTATTGTGTTATGATGTAATAATTTGTGCTGAATATTTGGTTGGATGACTATAAGTCTGTAATTGTACCTTTACTTTACTTGTTGAATGCCTGTGTTGGACATGACTGCCTTTAATTTGAATTGGAGACTTGTGGGTGAAATGGTGAATGCCTACATGATGATAATTATTGATTTTGTTACTCTTTGTTAAATTACAAATCGATTGAGATATTATTTATACCCACCAGATACCCACCGAGCATGCCCGTGTACGGATATGAAATTTTGCCCGCTAACCATGTCGGGCAGGATTCAGGCGGACAAGTTTGAGCATCAGGTCGGACATGGTTTTGTTCTACCCGTACCTGACCCGATCCGTTGCCATTCCTACACAAAACCGATACACGCTGCAGAAGTGTAGAGCAAAGACACAATACATGGAAAATCAATCAGCCAGTCATGGTGATAAATACTAGTACCACATTGAATGTGTGAATGGAGTGATGCTGACATGTTACCAACTGGACTGAGCACCGGACCGTCCGACCGATCCAACGCTGGTTTCATTTTATTACCCTCGTATAATTATTTTAACATCCTCCCCTCAATGTAAAAAAAAAGGAGAACAGCAGAATTATCAATCGCTGCAATGCACGACAGCACGAGCAGTCGAGCAGTAGAGTAGACCACACACGCGTAAGGTACATAATTACACGGGAATCCAAAGAGAATCTACGATTTATTTACAGCACGGTGACCCTCGGCTCGTCGCCGTCGTCGGCGGCGGCGTCGTCGTCCTTGGCCTTGTTGCAGTTGTCGACGACGGCGTAGAGGCGGTAGGGGGAGGCGTCGGTGGCGAGCCACTGCTCGACGGTGAAGAGCTGCTGCGCGCAGCCGAGGTGGGGACCCGTGACGGTGGCCTCGAGGTAGTTGCAGTACCAGCCGTGGTGGGGCCCGGTGCCGTCGGAGGTGAGGTTCATCCGGCACGGCGCCTGGCGCATGCAGGGGCCACGGCCGCTGAAGATATCGAGGTTGCCGCGCTCGTAGTAGTCGTGGCCGCTCCCCATCAAGCCGCCCCACCGCTCCAGGTCGCGGATCCGCACCCCGGAGCCGTCGGCGCCCAGCAGCGTCACGCCGATCACCGAGTCCGTCCCGCCCTTCCAGATCGACCCCGTCCGCACGTATATCGTGTACACGCACTTGTTCTCCGGGTCCGACGCCGCCGCCGCCGCCGCCGCGTCGTCGTCCATGGCCGCCACCGCCTGTACAACATGCCATGCGGCGCCTACGACGATGAGACGGGGGTGTTTCGCGTACGTACGTTGTTGGGGAGCGTCCGGGACTTACCGCGACGACGGCGAAGGAGACGATGAGAAGGAAGCAGAGCTTCGCCATGGCCGAGTTTGCTGGACGCCCCTGCCGCCCGCCGTCAATGGGAGGAAAGTGGTGGGGGTGGGTTTTGGGGAAAGGACGAGAGAGCGAGAGTAGTACTATAAGGGGAACCGGGTGGGGCCCACTTGACAGTGACACTATCGGAGTCGCATCCAAGTGGCATATCCTTGTGGCTTTACCCCGTCCCCGTATACGTACAGCGGTACAGGACAGGCGGAGCAACGAGAACAAATTCTCCGAACCGAACGCTGCAACCTGCAAGCAGATCAACACTGCCGCACTCACGTGTAACACGCCTTGAGGGGGCTACATCGACAGATCGAGCCAAAATTTTCTCGCAGTTTTTGGTAGCAGGAAACACGAGCACGAACCGCAGCTGCAAAATAGAATCTACTCCTAGCTGACGATCCTGTCGAACAGACGAAGTGCCAATCGATGTGAATGTACAGAACTATAGATTGTCAAGGGCGAGCTGGGTCAGTGGGTACGTGTTAGTAGTAATTTGGAGTAGTTGGCGAAGACAGGGACACTGAGCAGGTGTCAGACGAGGAATCGTTGGCCAAATAGCACTACATCAAGCAAAGACTAGTAGCAGAAGACATGGCTCTCCGCGCTTTCATTCGTTGATATTTTTTCGGATTGACATCACGGAGATGGATTTTATCCTTAGGCATCCTTTCCTTCGTTTCTTACATGATATCTAAATAATCATTAAAAAATTTTAAAAAATTTAATAACATAGATTAATATGAAATATATCATTTCACAAAATTATAAGATCAAATTTAATTTTTACAAGTTATAACAAAAAGAATAAATTAAATTAAAAATAGTTGAAGTATAATCATAATTATATTTGTTATTTTTTGTTACAATTTATAAAAGTTGAATTTGAATTTACATATTTATAAAGTGATATATTTTATATTAATCTATCTTGTTAATTATTTTTAATTTTTTTTATGAGGTGACAGGTAAGAATCGAAACATATAAAACACTTTTCCTCGACATCACCGTCTGTATGCCATGCGTTGTGCAATTGGCTCCACCTGTTCATTTTCCTTCTTTTTTAGTCTGCGATTGGCTAGCACAAAAATGAGTTCAGACGCGAGTTACAGAACCATGAGGCCATGAGAGGAATAAAATTGAAGTTAGCTAACGTGATTGAGTGGTTAAGTGGCGAGTCCTCTGTAGTACACGAAGACGTCGAAATAGTCTCAGGCTCAAGTGTGTAAAACTGGCTTGCATATACAGTACCATATTCTTGAGAGAGCATCCTTTGTTAATCTCATCATGCTGAATGCGAATCAAGGGCGTCTCAGTGTTCCGACAAGTTTGTTTTAATCAGGTTTGACTTTCTCCTTGATCCCATCTGCTTAAGGAAAAAAGGAGAAAAAAATGGAGTGTAAGCTGTCACATTTGTTCATGCCACAAATGGCACATTGCCACATTGTCACCTATGTAGGGAAACCCAACTTTATTGGCTTATTGCTGCATCAACGCTTAAATCTCACACTGCTCGCCCATAGACCCTCCCGCTGCTGCTCAGCGATCCTCCTCGCCGCCGGGGCGGCTCTTGGCGCAGACGCTCCGCTCGGCGTAGAGCTGGTACGGCGGCGCGTCGGTGGCGAGCCACTGCTCGACGCCGAACGCCGCCTTGGCGCACCCGGCGTGGGGACCCGTGGCGGTGACCTCCACGGACTTGCAGTACCACCCGTGGTGCGCGCCGGCGCCGTCGGAGGTGAGGTTCATCCGGCACGGCGGGGACGGCAGGCACGGCGCGCGCCCGCTGAACACGTCGACGTTGCCGCGCTCGTAGTAGTCGTGCCCGGCGCCCATGAGCCCGCCCCACCGCTCCAGGTCCCCGATGGCGAAGCCGCTGCCGTCCGCCGCCGCGAGCTCCACGCCGATCGCCGCGTCCGTGCCGGCCTTCCAGATCCACCCGGTCTCCACGTACAGTGTGTACACGCACTCGTTCTTGTCGTTGTCCCCGCCGGCGACCACACCACGGAGCGGCAGCACGCCGTCCGGCGATCTCGATCCGGCGGCCTGCGTGCGCGTATGCAAAAACATGGTCAGATCGACTCACAGGTAATAGCAGAGAGATGATCAGAAAAGAAAATGCACCCACCAAGAACACCATGGAAATGAGGGCGGCGAAGCACAAGAGTTTGTCAGCAGCCATTGTCGAAGGCTTGAAGAACTCCTTCTATTTGGACTTTTGGATTGGATGCGCGCTGTCGTGAGCTAGCTGAAGAGGTTGATATATAGGCAGTGCCAGATCTAACAGTGACTTGAAATATTTTCTTATAGAGAGAACAGTTCGTGCAGGTATATGCCATTCTATATTGAATACATCTTCCAGCATTTTTTATGCTTGGATTAGGTAACAAGTTGAACGAAGCAATTAGCAATGTGAGATGCGAAAGATTATTCCAGAACAGATCACAAGCAGGTGACAATCATCTGATGCACAAGGAGATAGTATGGGAAGTAAGGTCAAACAAACGAGTACATGATGAGCATTTTTAGATGGATTTAGGACTTGACGAGTGGTCTAAAACCTGATAAATCAGGTACGTTTATTCCAGAAAAACATAAAACATTTTTTTTGCCACATACATAATTAGTGCGCACATTACCAGCAGCCCTGGCTTTATTATCACAACTCAACACTTTGCCAGAACAAAACACATAAACTAGAGGACGTGCTCAGTGCTCAGCTCTCCTCCTCGGCGGCGGCGGCCGTGCCGATCTTGCCGCAGACGCTCCGCTCGGCGTAGAGCTGGTACGGCGGCGCGTCGGTGGCGAGCCACTGCTGGACGTCGAACGCCGCCCTGTTGCACCTGGCGTGGGGACCGGCGACGGTGACCTCGACGGACTTGCAGAACCACCCGTGGTGCTCGCCGGCGCCGTTGGAGGCGAGCTTCATGCGGCAGACGGGGGCTCCCAGGCATGGCCCGCGGCCGCTGAAGATGTCGACGTTGCTCCGCTCGAAATAGTCGTGGCCGGCACCCATGAGGCCGCCCCACGCCTGCAGGTTCCTGATGAGGATGCCGTTGCCGGCCGCCGTGTAGAGCTCCACGCCGATCGCCGCGTCGGTGCCGGCCTTCCAGATCGACCCGGTCTCCACGTAGAGCGTGTACACGCACTGGTTCGACCCCGTCGAGCCCGGGAGCAGCAGCGCGCCCATGTCCTCCTCCGACGTTGCTCCGGCGGCCTGCACACACAAGGACATATGCATACTCGCTCAAGTCGAGCTCTGTACTAGACGAGATCAACTTATTGAAGAGACAGAGAAATGTACCAAGACCGCCATGGAAATGAGGGCGGCGAAGCAGAGGAGCTTATGCGCCATTGTTGATGGCTTGAAGAATCAGACTGCCTCTGGCTTGTCTGCACTTTGCGATATTGTGATGTGCGCTGAGCCGCTGATGATGATCAAGTTTATAGATGGAGGGCAGTGGATTGAATGTATCTTGCACCATTTTTTATGCTTGATTAGATAATAAGTTAGGATTTGGGGGGTGAAGGATTGGTTAACGGCCGAATCGATCGATCATGTGTTCATGTGATGCACAAGGAGGGTATAGCCGTATGAGGATCTAAGTCAAACAACCAACTATATATGGTGTAAATTAACTGCTTTGCACTAGCTTGTCCTACGACTACGAGCTATTGCAGCACAGTAAATGATCATGTGTTAGAAAAGCTACATTGATAACCCAAGTTGTTGATACTCAAGGGCCAGCATCAGAGTTTACCTAGATTTTATACATAGGAGGATGCCAACACATGACATTCACACTTGCGAATGGATATAAACAAGATGCTTTGTCGATTACACGTTGAATTGAAATAAATCTTTTGACTTTGTGCAATTTACAGTTGTGTCACTGACATGTGAGCCCTTTGCTATGGCTCACATGTCAGCGATACAACCGCGAAGTGCACAAAGTCCAGGGAGTCTCATCCATGTTAAATAGGTTCTTTAGAAAGTATATGTATGTACTCCAAGATACCTAAATAGCTGGAGATACTAAGTTTTACATCATAGAATGTGATATCTTTTTAAGGATGATAAAATTACACTGTATCTAAACTACACATTGTAAAACCTTGTCCTCATAATTCAATTGACTTTTTTAACGAGAGTCGCCAAAAACAACATCCACTACTACAGAATTCCTAATACGGGACATCCTTATAAGTGCTGGTTCATTTAAAATTAAACCGACAAAATTAAACCAGACCTATAAAGCTTTTTTCGTCCTTTTAGCCCTTCATGTTAGTCCGTTAATTAATAACCCAACTAGCTGATACATCAATCACATTTGTGAAGTTGTTTAGGCCTTACTAGAGTTTACTTGGATTTTCTTTAGTGGTGTCCCAAGACATGCCATTCACGCTAGCTTCATATATACACACCAAATACAATGGACATAAAGGAGTTATTTTATAGACACCAAATAGAATTAATAAAATCATTTTTTCCGAGCAATTAAATATTTCATTGTGGACCAAATTTATTTATGTTCCAAATACTCCAATGTGTAAGTGAAAGGAGTTTCTGTGTTTTTTAACCCATTCTGAGTAGGCATAGGCAATTGGCTAATAACAAAATTTATTGTGATTGACATATATAGTATGACTCCTGGCAAAAAAAAAGTACAACTAGCTTGCTAAATATTCTCCTCGAGGACGTGGATGTACATCCTCTCCTATAGATTCTACTTCTTATTTCTTTTTCTTCTTTTGCAGTTTTTATGCTAGGATTAGATCGACAACAAGTTGTATGCAACGAGAGGACCAAAGGATAGAGCAGATGGAGGCATGGAGCAAGTAACCATAGTGGTTATATAGGAGAGTATATATCGTCCATATTATCAGCTGTCGAGTTTATGATTTTATTTCTAGTCTTATTTTTCTTATTCCTTTGTGAATCATGTGGCAGTGGTATACATTAATAATTGTACAACACAACTAGGCCATGCAGACCATATATGAATCATATTTGTGAACGTTCGGTTTAAAACAAAATGTGAAAGTTCAGGCTAGCATCAGACGTACTTTACCTAGGTTTTCTATATATAGAAGCATAGGTTTAACTTAAAAGGTTAATTTTGGGTTAGGACTATCAGTATCGCTTCTAGTCTCACAAATTGGCACCGATAAGTGCCTCATGAGTACTGGTTCTAGTCACGGGTTGGCACTGATGGCCCTGAGTTAGTTTTTCATGAACCAACATATTGATAAGGTGTCATCAGTAACGATTTCTTTTTGAAAAAAACTAAGCCGACAGGTCAACTCAGGGCCTAATGGCACTGATGATCTCCTCATCAGGGCTGGTGAAATAATGCCAGTTCCATAACCAGCACTGATAATTTTACTGTCATCAACAGTGATGAGGTTTTCTGGGGTAGTTAAAGATATGTCTTGTTATGTAGTGCCCTCTCAGTTCCACGAAGGCAAACAAACTTGATATATGTTATAAGCTGTGACCACCTTTAGCTTATGGTTGCTTAATTTGGCAGGTTTATTCAAGCAAAATAGTGAAATACTTGCAATACAAGGTTTATAGTAGTAGTAGTTACTACTGGCTTATTCCCACATCGACGCTCAAACTCCAGATATAACTGAACGCTACACGGGGACACATCACAATGCCACTAATCGAAGCACAAAAACCAGAGGACATCACACTTCAGCAAGCGCTGCGTCTGATCACTGAGCTGCCGGCTGCTCGATCAGCAACCGGCCGTCGTCGGAGTCGGAGCCGCTCTTGTTGCAGACGTTCCTCACGGCGGCGAGCTGGTTCGGCGGCTCGTCCCTGGCGAGCCACTGCTCGACGCCGAACTCCACCCTGGCGCAGCCGGCGCGCGGCCCCGCGACGGTGACCTCGACGGACTTGCAGTACCACCCGGGGAACCAGCCGGAGCCGTCCGACTTGAGGACCATGTAGCACGGCGGCGACGGCAGGCAGGCGCCGCGGCCGGTGAAGATGTCGACGCTGCCGGCCTCGAAGTAGTTGTGGCCGCTGCCCATCGCCCCGCCCCACTTCTCCAGGTTCTCGATGATGAGGTTGGTGCCGTTCGCCGTCGCCAGCGCCAGGGTGATCGCCGAGTCCGTGCCGGCCTTGTGCATCGACCCGATTTCCACATAGACCGTGTACACGCACTTGCCCACCGTGCCCGCCGCCTTGAACTCCGGCGTCACGTCCGGCGGTGTTGATCCGGCGTCTGTGCGAACGGTGTACATCGGAACGTGACCATGCGCTCAGCTCATTTGTCAATATATCATCAACTGAGAGAGACGACTCAGAGAAGAAATGCAGGTCCACACACGTACCAAGATCGCCATGGAGACGAGGGTGGCGAAGCAGATGAGCTTGTCAGCCATTGTCAAAGAACCAGATTACCAGAGTAGTGCCACTGGCTAGGCTAGTTAATTTGGACTTTTGGGTGTGCGGCGATGTGAGCTAGTTGAAGCGGAAGATGAGGCTAACGAGGGGTTATATAGTTGGATGCTTAGTTTCAAGTGACCAGAATCTGATAACAAGTTGAATGCAACAACGAGGGGCTAAAGATAGTAGGAGGAGCAAGTGGAGCATATGCAGCATAGATAGGTGGTCATATCTCCATGTTGTCAGCTGTGTTAAGATATTAGTATAACAAAAAAGTATGTCCTTACGTTGCAACACGTGAATATCAAAACAAATATGGACAGATAAGATTGCTTGTGTATTTATAACACATGCACAAAATTTCAATTTGTATCTACCTCGCAAATATCTCTAAATTTATACCGCTTTGTAGGTTAGGAAACAGATGTGATTATCCAAAAAAACTTATTATTGCCAAAAAAAATGATTATCGAAGGTGATTTCGCGTGCGATGGACGACGAACGAAAACTTTTACCGAAAGTCTTACTTATTTTTTTAGGTTCTTCTCGTTGGTTCTACTTACTTAGAAATAAATTAGAACGCACATAGAAAATTTACAATAATTTTATATCTTAAAATGATGGATCAAAGTGATTAAAAATTAGTTATGTAAATATTAAATGATTTATGGGCGAAAAAATAAAGCGAAAATGAATAAGGCCCGAAAGCTGGCAGCAGCCCAAAACAGCACGCGTTGGCCTGATAATGCACACGAGGCTCGGCCGGCGCGACCCGTTAGGCAAGAAGGCCCTTCATCGCGCGCGAGCAGCTGAGTAGGCCGCGGGTGAACGTGAGCGGCCCAGACACGGGCGAGCACATGCGGCCCAGTTACCTCCCGCAGGTCCATTAGCCTGTGCCGTTGGATCATAATCAACGACTAGGATTGCTTGCGGTGGTGTGAGTTAGCACGATCGACGGCGTCTGTAGGATCTTGATCGGACGACTGAGATTTCGTGAGCTTGGAACAAAACGCCCCCTTGCTGAAAAACCCTAACCCTAGGCCATCTCTTTGTTTTCCCCTGATTTCTCTAGCGTGAGCAAGGGAGGCGATGGCGGCGGCGATTCAGCGGAGGGCGACAACGGGGTGCCCGTGCGCAGCGGGCCTAGGTCACGCATAGCTCCGGCGAAGGTCAAGCCAGCGGTGCGCCACGAGTCGACATCCCCAAGTCTACCTAAGCCGCTGTATATTCAACGGGCTTTGTTCCGGTCCAGCAATTGGTACCTCCAGGTACTGATACCATGAGGTACCAAACTAAATCGGACCGTTCAATTTACGTAGGTACAATTGGGAAAGAATCAACGAAGTAAATCAGCCAGCCTGAATCAACGCCGCCACAATCATCCCTCCCCATGTGTGTGTCTATTTCGTTGTCTGGCTGCGGCCCGCGCATCCTTTTTCTCCGCGGCCGCAGAACACGCGTAGGCCAACGCCGACCACTTCTGGACTCTTAAGCGCCGTTGCCACTATTTGGAGCACTGTCACCGCCACCGAGTGCATGGTCTTGTCTGCTTCCAACGACAAGATTTCTCCGCATCGCCGCCTCTAGCCATGGTCGCATTAGGGATTCAAGATGGGAGTTTTCTTTGCAAGTCTCGTTCCAGTTGCTCAGATCGACTCATCATATTTTCAACACAAAAATACAAATTTACCTTTCCACGTCACTCACCTTTGACCGGTGCCACTTTGCGGAGTCCATGGTACCTAGGGGTACCGATCGATGCAACCCGTCTGATCGTGCACACTCAACGGTTCAGATTTGGTACCGGGTTTGCCCGATGGACGGTAAAATTCTCATATTCAACTGCTCTGCTCTAGCTGGCCTGCCCAGTAGAGCACAATAGTGCTCAGATATAATCACCATCTATGCATCTTCTGTTTTGGAGTTGAATTAAATTCTATACTCAGCAATGATATTTTTTTATTTAGTTATTACTCTTTTCTGTGAATCATGTGTTAGAAAGCTGCATTAATGGCCCAGCTCGGTGTTTTGTGATTCACATATCTGAACTTAAGGACAGCTTCAGAGTTTACCAACATTTTCTATAGAATAAGACCCAAGACGTCATTCGTACTTGCGAATGGATATAAATGTCAAATCTGAAATACAATAATTAACACTCTGCTTAATTTATTGGAACCGGAAAACCTCTTAATTTGCCTAATTCTGAATAGCTTGGCCAATTTATACTTGCCTCAAATATGAAACCTAAAGGCATTTGGAATACAATAAAATGTGCCTATACTTGCCTATTAAACGGTACGTTTTTTTTAAAAAATTTCTATGAGAAAATTTATCTAAAGATCATATTAATCTATTTTTAAAATTTAACTTATACAAATTACAAAAAAAACAAGATAAACTAAAAATAATTACCATACAATCGCAATTATATTTGCTATTTTTGTTATAACTTGTAAAAGTTGAATTTTAATTTACATGTTTGTGGAGTGATATATTTCATATTAATCTATCTTGTTAATTTTTTAAAATTTTTTTTTATAACTAATAACATGTACAAACCGAGAGAATATCCCTTCAAGATATGAAAATCCTTTCCCATATATAAAGGAGCTAGATCTAACAGTGGCTTGTTAAATATTCAGAGGGGAAGGTTCGCTAGCTGAAGCGTACGTCCTACGCTCAATTATATACGCAGGTCACCGATCCATGTGTTACATGGTTACTACTTTCTTAATCATAAATATTAAAATTTTAATGATATATTTTATTTCATGTTATAAGACGTTTTGGTATTTCTCGTCTAGATTTATTAACATCTATATAAATTCGAACATATAAGAAGCATATATATATATGGATTCATATATAAATTTGTTCAAAACCTAAAATTTATTATAATGTAAAATAGAGAAAATATGAAATATGATGGGTATTTTCTGAATTATAGTGCTTTAATTAGAAAGAGCAGCCTCACTACCAAGTTGCTAGCTAGTAATTTCGAATTTTAGAATTATATTAATAAAACCAAATTAGGAGACCAAGTTGGTTACAACTTTATGTTTATTAATTCTGAATTTTAAAATTGTCGACATTATCAATTTAATTTATGGTCACGATATTCCAAAGTCGGCCTTTGGAATACTAAAACTTAATAAAGAGTCAATATTATTAATTCAAGCTTTTATTTTACGCATGCTCTTAATACGATCTACGATAATGCTGAGCAAGGACTAGATAATTTAAGTTAAGTAGAATCTAAAGTATCCAAATAGAGTAGTACACTAGCAAAATACTCGTGCATTGCACGATCTTCTGATATCTTGTATTGGAACCTATATGATGTAGCTTGCAATTAAAAATATTGTTGTTCATGCGGGGGTTTGCAAATAAAAAAAGATTAAGAAGATTTTCTTCAACTGTATAAAAAAACAGTACTACTATGCAACAGAATTGACAACTGAAAAGAAAAAAAATAAAAAAATAATCATGAACTTTTTCTCTGTGAAGTAAGCCATATATACCACCATCCTTGTCCATGAGCATGCTCTATCTCATATCTTATCTCTGACCCTTAATGCATGGGGGGAATTGGATTGGATTGTTGAAAAGCATACATGGAGGGCAGTAAATATGTAGGACTACAAAACTACATGTTGACAAACAGTCCATTTATCTTATAGACCCTCCGATCAGAGGCGGTTGGAGGTCGCCAAGCCAGCGCTCATGCATTGGCTCGACCTGCCCGTGCGCACGCAACCGTGTGCCTCCTCGACCAACTCTTCGTCTACCTCTTCGTGGTCCTCGGCCGTGAGGCGCGAGCCCATGAGCGTCGTCTCTGCAACCTCGAGCGGCGCATTATCATCATTGCGGATAAGGCCTGGAGGCCATCATCCTACGCTACCCTGTGAAGGTATGCCCATTGCCTCCTCCATGCGCACCCATTATCGCCGATCGTTGCTACGCTTGTTCAGTCCGTGGACGTTGGTGGCCACTTAGCCCCCTCCGGCACTGGCGCCGCCCACCGTGGGCCACTCAGCCCCCTCCGGCACCGGCGTCGCCCACCGCGGGTGTGATGCAGCCCATCGGCAGCGGCGGCGTGGGATGGGACAAGAAGGTGCTTTCTTGAGGCCGTGGTTCGCGGCCGTCGTGGTTTGTGGTGATATTCGGAACGCTTCGTGAGGCCGGAGCCTCTCAAGAGCACGGCGTCGCGCAAGAAACACGACAGAATAAGAAACAAAAAAGAACGTTATCAAACCGAATAAGACGTGTGATCGGGTCATCAGGATGAACACAAGGACGGACTAAAGATCGACGAGACGAACGTCTCGTCTCGTGTCACGCGGAAACACATGACCAAGTGTGTGGTCTGTTGTTCCCTCACGTAGGAACTAGAATCAGATCTGCATTAGTGTTCCGTCGTGCATGGAGCAATCTGATGTGCATCGCGTAGAATCTGAGCGGTGAGCAGACAAAGCATGAGTGTGTGAGCGGAGCAGAGAGGAGAGTTCGGCTTGAGTGCAATGTACACGGTTTGCGCCCACACGTCTAGACGGATGAAAGTATATAGCTGACGGACGAAAACACATTTAGCACGAATAGAAAATTATGAATTTTTTAAATAGTTTATATATAGAGGTAGATAAAAGGCCGCCACTCAAAAATAATAAAAATAAAAAGATGCCTGTAACAAGCCAATGCAACAATGGGGAGGAAAGTGATTTTAGAAATAGAAACGGTGATAAAGATGCATAGGGATATCAGTAATTAAGTTTTTTAAAAAGCAAAATATATTAATTAGTGGTAATATAACTTGTGAGATGTACATAAATTACTTATCTCATAAATTGCTTTAATAATTCACACAACTTGATTGAAGTATGTCCGAGCTCAACGTACCGTGTGGGGTAGTTATACAGATATAGCTACTTCGCTAACTTGAGACTGATATTGACGAATATACAATCCATTTAGATAACCCAAATTAACTTGATGCAAAATATTATATGCTGAGTATGAATGGATAAGTTATGAGTTGTGCAAGATTGTACAGGAAGCTGAAAATTATATGAAAGGAAGGGCGTTGTCTAGTGTTAGATTTAGATCTGACCGTCAAAAATGTGTTTGCTTTGCGTTTGAGGCCGTCTTCTTACCTTTTTTGGCGTAAACCGCTGACCACTGCTCCAACGAGGCGCGCACATAGGGAAACGAAAACCTGCAACAACTCCATGGTCTCCTCCCGTTTCGATTAAACAAAAAACCAGAAAATAAAGAGAAAAAGGTAATATTAAAGCCTCCGCTTCCCAAACTCCCCCAAGCCTCAAGCTCGAGCCCGAATCGGAAGCATTCCTCGTCGGCAAGGAGCGGCGAGATCCCCCCGGGCCCCAGCCATGGAGGGGCTCCTGTCCAAGCTCCGGAGCCTGGACGCCTACCCCAAGGTGAACGAGGACTTCTACAGCCGCACGCTCTCCGGCGGCATCATCACGCTCGCCTCCTCTGTCGTCATGCTCCTCCTCTTCGTCTCCGAGCTCCGTACGCCTCTCGCTCTCCCCTCCCTCTCACTTCGATCTAGTTCCGCTGTTCTTAACCCTAGCCTCCTGATGGGTGCCTTTGGAGATCCGATGGTCAGGGGTTTGACCATGGGGATGCTGGACGAGGGTTTGCCTGATTGATTTAATTCGGTGCGCTAGTGAGGTGTGGGCCGTTGTTAAATTGTGGTTTTGCGTTTTACGGCGGGAATTCGCCCTCACTGTAGAGATCTCCTTGACTGTTTTAGAGGATCTGGTTGATGAGGCTGGAATCGAGCCGCTATTTCGACTATACAGTGTTGTTTTGCTTCATCTGGTTGTTACTGCTGGTATATTGCATTGACGAATCATTTGTTGCTCAATTATGTTACATGAATAATTGGACAGTTCGTTAGATTCTATTTTTACTTTTGTTGTGCTGTGCTTGGTTAAGTATGTGTGCGGAACATTCAACCATTTTGGTGTTAATGTGTTCTCACAGCTCCTAGGGACTCCATAATGAATACGAAGATCAAACTTGCATGCATAATGCTCGGTTCCTTGTGTACAGAGAAACTTGAGATGTGTTGTGATTTACTTGGTGCAGAAATGAGTTAAACCAAACTTTTGATCATCATCAGAGTTCCTTAATATTGGTTACTATGTATGACAAAATCAATTTAGTCCAAGACCATATCATTAAAATGAAAATGAGGGGCTGTTTTTATAATATCATGTTTTGTTTCTGAGTGTAAAAATAAATATACTCAAAATGTCTAAATTTGTTTCCATATCCCTTAACCCGATAGACACTTGGGAATCAGAAGATCAGCCTAGTGCTGCTGAACATTCTTTTTGTACTCATGATTCATCCTGTACTCAGTAGCTAATGTTTCACCATGCAGGATTATATCTTCATGCAGTCACAGAAACAACACTCAGGGTTGATACCTCAAGGGGAGAAACACTACGCATAAATGTAATGACCAGCTTTAATATTAAATCTTTGATTGCATCTGATTATATTCTAAGCCTTTCTTTTTATTTCTTTACCAAATATCGAGAAACTTTTCATTCTTCATTTCTTTTAGATCATTTTCTCACCGTTGTTCCCTTTTCCTTTTCTTTCTTTTTTTCTTTTTTGCCAGTTAGCTCATTTCCTACTATGGACCTTCTCTTTCAGGAATTTCTCTCTTATATGTTCAATCGTTACCTTCCTTTCCTACATTCTGTTCAGGACACACATTGACATATACCTTTGATATGATGCTAAAAATGCAGTTTGATATCACCTTTCCAGCCCTTCAGTGTTCTATAATCAGTCTTGATGCAATGGACATCAGTGGACAAGAGCACCTTGATGTGGTATGTATCTGTGTATTGTTATTGTTGCTGTATGTGTTATGGTTGATCACTGATTGTTGCAGACTTTTAGTGAGTACTAGTTAACACAGCTTTGCGTAATGCTCTTATGTAGAAACATGATATATTCAAGCAGAGAATTGATGTCCATGGTAATGTTATTGCAACTAAGCAAGATGCAGTTGGTGGGATGAAGGTTAGTGCCTTTCTCTGTCCTTCAAAAAAATGCGCTATTAATTTTTAGAATATAATACGGCGTTACTTCAAAGTCCCATTTATGAATTAATCGAAATCATAACTAGTATGAATGCATTTTGTCATGGTAATGCCTTGCAGTCCTAGATTCTTAATGTGAAGCTAATGAGGACTGGTTATATAAAATTATCTGAAGTCTGAACTATTAACTAGATGTATGACATAACATATGTCATTTTTCATAACTATGCAATCAAGTAAACTCTAGCTTGTAATGTCCAGATCTTGATGCATTTCGTTAACCCTAAAGATGCATGTTTCCTTGTTTCTTATTTTTTACAGGTGGAAAAGCCCCTACAACGGCATGGTGGCAGGCTTGAACACAATGAGACCTATTGTGGCTCTTGTTACGGTGCGGAAGAAGTATGCTCCTTTTGCTTTTAGATGATATTTCATCCTGACTTGTATCTCTACTACTGTAAAAGCGGAGTCATCCTCTCTTACCATCGCACTTCACCCACGTAACCCCCCCCCCCCAAAAAAAAAAAAACAAAACAAAAAACATGTTTCCACGTGAAAATTGACCTAGAAAAATCGGGTAGAAAAAGAAAAAAACCATTTATCCGTTTTCCTCTAAATCCTATTCAACGCAAGGGCATGGCACTAGCACTATACAAAGTTTTACTGCCCTGTGGCCTTCGCCTTCTATGGCTTATGGGCTTCTTTGGACTTCCAGTATACATGAATTTCGTTGATCTTGCTATTAATTTTTGTTCTTATGAACTTGACAAGTTTACTTATCTTTGTCATTAAATTTTGTTGAATGAATATTTTGGAATATACTGGTGTTAGCTGATGCTAACTTTCTGACCGATGAACATGTTTAAGCTCCCATGAAGTTATGTGGACAGTGCCTCTCCTGGTTTCTGTCTTATGCAGTGTTTTCAAGTCGTCCGATTAGTCGTCCTTATCGCTACCCTGACCTCAATCAGGAACTTCGAAGCGATTAGTTCAATCAGAAAACTTATCCTCCGACTAATCGCAACTAGTCACGATTAGTCGATCAAATTAGTCGTGGACGACTAGTCTGTTAGGGATAAAAATATGTGTTGGGCTTTACACTTCAGTGGCAGGCCTTTAGCCCAGCCTAGCCTAGGAAGGCCTGTAGCCCTCATCTAGCCCTAACCAGCCATCTAGATCTAGTCACGAGAGAGCGGGGGGGGGGGGGGGGGGGGGGGATGAAGGACTTATTGCAACTAGGACAAGTCATGTGAATAAGAAATAGATAATAGAAAAGAACCCTGGAATTATTGAGATCAGCATAAGGCACTAGTGAGCTAAAATATAAGAACAATATCCCACAAAAAACACGAAGGAGTAATGGCCAAGGTTGCAAAACAGAGGGGAATCCATTGTACAGTAAGCAAATAAAGGAGAAAACAGAAAGCTAAAAGAAATTAAATGGTCTAACCCATGCAAATTATATCTGATAACCCCTACTATCACTATCAGGCGTGTTTTTTTTCGCTTTGTACCACATAAGACCAGTGATTTCAAGTCGTCTAGTCGGGAGTAGTTGTAAGGGCACCGACTAGTCGACCTTAAGTCAAGTGCGAACTGTCAACTGTGAAAGTATGATTATCCTTAGTTTATACTATACTATACTAGTATACCATGGTAATTAATACTTACAAACATCTATACATTATCCTGAGTACCCCTAGCCTATAGTCATCGACTAATCTACGACTGGTTAGTTGACTAGTTGGTGCCCTTACAACTAGTCCCGACTAGACGACTTGAAATCACTGGTCTTATGTGGTACACAGCGAAAAAAAACACGCCTGATAGTGATAGTAGGGGTTATCAGATATAATTTGCATGGGTTAGACCATTTAATTTCTTTTAGCTTTCTGTTTTCTCCTTTATTTGCTTACTGTACAATGGATTCCCCTCTGTTTTGCAACCTTGGCCATTACTCCTTCGTGTTTTTTGTGGGATATTGTTCTTATATTTTAGCTCACTAGTGCCTTATGCTGATCTCAATAATTCCAGGGTTCTTTTCTATTATGTTTCTTATTCACATGAATGAGATTGTTTGTATAGTGCTGCATATATTTGGTGCATCAGTCACTCTTCCATGGGTTTCACTGAATATCTTCTTTCATTTAATGTAGTCTGATGATCAATGTTGTAACTCGTGTGAAGATGTTCGCGAAGCATACAGGAAAAAAGGTTGGGGTGTATCAAATCCAGATTTGATCGACCAGGTATAATCATTTTTTTATTATGTGCTATAACTATGTACACTGCATATGTAACATAAGTTGCATGCTGTGTAACTCGTGTTCCTTCCACCTTGAGGCATTTTATTTTGCCTGATATGCACTGTTCTGTAGTGCAAAAGGGAAGGCTTCCTTCAGAGTATAAAGGATGAAGAAGGAGAAGGATGCAATATTTATGGCTTCCTGGAAGTTAACAAGGTTGCTGGAAATTTCCACTTTGCTCCAGGGAAAAGTTTCCAGAAGTCAAATGTTCATGTCCACGACTTGCTTCCATTCCAAAAGGACAACTTCAATGTAATAATACTTGAGCATGTTTTCTAACTGTGAATACTGGCAGGCAGGAAAATTATTGTTTCCATGTGAACATTCTTTCTTTGATATTCCAACTTTTACTTTATTCTTTATATGCCAGGTCAGCCATAAAATAAATAAGTTAAGTTTTGGACAACGCTTTCCTGGTGTGGTTAATCCCCTTGACGGGTAGCTTCTTTTTCTTATGTTTCATTTCATTGTATCCTTCTTTTCTATGTTTATTAGAAAATAAATGCATGCGCCTAAGAATAATAGAAGTGATACTAAACATTTCTAAGATCTCTTTGCTTGTAAAATATCAGGGCACAATGGATGCAACATTCATCATATGGAATGTATCAATACTTCATCAAGGTTTGTACTATACTCTTAGCTATCTTAGGAAAAAGTATGGAATGCTAACTCATATTGCTTATTTCATTGCTCGTGATATTATAGCATGATATAGGAAATGTGATTATAATATTATGCTTTTTTTTCAGGTTGTTCCCACTGTCTACACTGACATAAATGAGCACATTATTCTTTCGAATCAGGTAATGCCTTCCTTTTTTCCCTCATGTGCACAAGCATCGTCAAGTTCAGCAATGCACATGTATGGATGGATGGATGGATACGATTTTAAACATCTCTTAAAATGCTGTTATTCCTTGCTGCAGTTTTCTGTGACGGAACATTTTAGAAGTAGTGAGAGCGGTCGGATACAGGCTGTTCCTGGAGTATTTTTCTTTTATGACCTTTCGCCAATTAAGGTATCATTTGAAGTATTTTCTTTGACGCTGCTATTAGACTGGCTTCCCAATTTGCATCATTCTGTGTTGTCTTTTATACCATATTTTCCTTATATGAATGGGAAATCAGTGTTCATGCCTTCAATGTTTAATAATGCATCTTGCATTGATATTATTGCAACAATCATATAAACCTCCCATCGATGCCTTTTGCAGGTCACATTCACGGAGCAACATGTGTCATTTTTGCACTTCTTAACTAATGTTTGTGCTATCGTTGGAGGTAATATTTCCCTTGTGGACATTTTCTTACACTTCCCCTTGAGGACATTATCTTACACTTAATACTCAATTTTGTTAAACTGTATATGCTTCATTTAAGCATTTGATATTTTAAGCATCATATTTCCTTTTCTTCAAAACCTGAGATATCTAAATTTGTGTCTAAGAACAAACAAAATGTAGCTGCTGAAAGAAGTGAACGATACCTGAAGTTAGACATATGTCTTGCCATTTAGTCTTGTGTATTTCTCTTTGTTTTGTCTTATTTAGTCTACTCCTGAACGATGTGCAAAATATGCAACTTTTTTTTGTCAGCTCTAGGGGCCATATATACATAAGAAGCTATGAAATTACCCAGGTCATCAACATCCTAGTAACCTAAGGTGCCTGTCTTCTTGATGTGCAGGCGTCTTCACTGTTTCCGGAATCATAGATTCATTTGTATACCATGGCCAGAGAGCAATCAAGAAGAAGATGGAAATCGGAAAATTCAACTGAATATTGAATGTAGCCTTCCTGTTGGTACCACCCATAACTCATTCCATTTTCAGGACTTACTTTTGAAGAATTATAGTCAGTAGGGGGCGAGGCCGCACCAAGTTCAAAAAACGCCAGTGAACCAACCCACTAATATTTCTCACATGCTTTCTGCTCTGAAACTATTGATTCCCGTGCATAGTTTATAACCAACTGGTCATCAAATTACAAGTGACTTGGCCGCTTGCTTCCAGCAGAAGCTACCTGTAAAGGAAATGGTTCATCTGGTTATACTGCACTGGGGCAAACGGAGCATTTCAGAGATGCTCAATTTTGTGCACCATACCAGGAAACATTTTGTGTAAGCTGCATTTTTTTCTTTTTTGTTGTAAATCCGTGACTCCGTGTTAATGAGCTCTTGCTTGTTTGTACAACAGGATTTTTTCCCTTTGTCTGCAAGTGTTTTATACATCATTTTCTTTTACTTACCTGTAGCTTTCACATGTGAGGTAAAAGAATGTAAAATTATTTTGAGGACAAGTTTCTTTTCTACCCTGCTCCGTTCTCTACAGTGTTTTCTGTAATCTGTAGAAGTCAATGATTCCTAAAATATAGCAAGATACTGCCAAGATGTGATACATACTAATGCTATGAAATAGTGTCTTATCTAGGACTATGTTGCTATATTTTTAGGACAGATATAGTATTAAAGTAACTATGTGACGGTGTGGACGGTATATCCCATAATGAATGTGCCATGTCTTTTACTCTATCCGTCGCAAAATACTTTTTTCGTTTTTTAATATATGACATTGTTGATTTTTGTTGTAATCTTTGATCATTCATCTCATTCAAAAATTTTGTGCAAATCTTAAAAATATAAGTAATGCTTAAAGTTTATTTAGTGATAAATCAAACCATAAAAAAAGATATTTACTTAAAATTTTTAAATAAGATAAATGGTCAAATATTATGTAAAAAGTCAACGGTATTATATATTAAAAAAACAGATGTATTATAAGTATATTTGTTATGAATTTGGATGTCTAGAACTTCATGTTTATATTTTAGGATAGAGGTAGCACATTGTATACATAGTTGTAAATTAAAAAGGGGGCATTCTGAGTTAACTTACTGTGCAAATTGAATTTTGTTACTGTTCGGTACTTCTATTTGTGAGAGAAGTGCACAGGAACTTTCTCTACAAGCGCTTCTGATTCGACGAACATAAATAATCGCATTCATTTGTTCGTTCTTACCTTCACAGAACCTTACCTGTTTCTTTAACAAAAAAATGTGTCAGCTACAGAGCTAGTACTGCTTATGTTTAGTGGATGTCTACATCTGAATAAAATGAGATGAAATTTGTTCAGTCGATACGTGCTTGATCTGTATTCAGTGAAGTGCCTAAAACAAAATGTATTTTTTTAAAAAAAAGAAGAAAGAAAGGGGAAAAAAAAGGAAAGCGAGGAAGACCATAGCATCGTCGTCCGCACCAAACCAAGCAAACTCCATCTCATCGTCGCTCCGGTCTCCACCCTCCTCCACCAACTCCCGCCGCCGCCGCCGGCGGTCGTGTGCTCCGGGCCGCAGCCATGCACGGCCGCCGCCACCTCGCAGCCTCCCTGGCCCGCGCCCTGACCTACGCCCCCTCCCGCTCCATCTCCTCCACCCCGTCGCTCCTCCAAACCCTCGACCCGTCCACGCCCTCCCCGGCGGCCGCCCCGCCCACCGCGGGGCGGCTCGCAGAGCTCCGGCAGCGGCTGCAGGCGGACGCGCCGTCGCTGGGGGACTTCACGTACTCGGTGGAGGTGGGTACGCGGAAGAAGCCGCTGCCCAAGCCCAAGTGGATGAAGGAGACGATACCAGGCGGCGCCAAGTACGCGGGGATCAAGGCCAAGCTGCGGGAGCTGAAGCTGCACACCGTCTGCGAGGAGGCGCGCTGCCCCAACCTCGGCGAGTGCTGGTCCGGCGGCGAGACCGGCACCGCCACCGCCACCATCATGATCCTCGGGGACACCTGCACGCGCGGCTGCAGGTAAGAGATTAATCCTCTTCGTGTTGCTGCTTGCATTAAATGTAGCTGGCTGCTGCTTAGATCCTTTTTGGCTTGTTCATGGAGACCTTACTGGCACGTCTCTGTAATTTAGACTTTATCTGTAGAGATAGAATGAATTGTTCCATATGCTATCCATTTCGATGAAATTTCACAGATTAATGTCCTTGAAGATATAACTTGAGCCATGTGAGTGCAAATGATGTGGTTTTTTGTAGCTTCTAGTTTAGTTTAGTTGCCTTTAGCTCTGCTTATGATGTAAAATTAGATCCTATCGTTTGTGCAATATGGATGTTAGCAAAAATTGTAGAAATTGGCAAGAGGTAATTAACTTAGTGTAGAGAAATCATGAGGGATCTCCAGTTTTTCTGTATTTTGGATTAGTTTGTTTTCTTAAACATAAACCAACCTTGTTGGAAATATTTTGAGCATAAATTTCAAAAGATATCAGAATAGGTTGTCCTGTATGATGACAATTTCAGGGCACTGTCATCTTTATCTAGTCCTATCCATGTGACCTTGTATGGAAAAGAAGTGTTATGTGTTATCATTGTTGTGATTTGTCCATGAATTCCAGTTGCTACTTCAAGATTTGCTGATGTTGCACTCTACCTTCTCGTGAATTGGCACTAACCTTTTAGACAAAGTAGTGCAGGTTTTCTGTTTTGATCGTTTAGTGAGTTGGTCATTGATTTGCAGGTTTTGTAATGTCAAGACCTCGCGAACTCCTCCGCCACCAGATCCTGATGAACCTTCTAATGTTGCTCAAGCTATTGCCTCGTGGGGCCTGGAGTATATTGTCATCACAAGTGTTGACCGCGATGATTTACCTGATCAAGGTAGTGGTCACTTTGCTGAAACAGTTCAAAAGTTAAAGGCGTTGAAGCCAGAAATGCTTATTGAAGCACTTGGTAAGTGACATATTTCTGGTCATATTGCTTTGTTATTCAGTCAGTGTATTATCTGTCCTCTGTCTGCTAATGTTGTGCTTCCCTATATTGTACCCTTATGCAAGTTATTTTGCAGTACCTGATTTCCGTGGAGACCCAGCATGTGTAGAGAAGGTTGCTACTTCTGGGTTGCATGTTTTTGCCCACAACATTGAAACAGTTGAAGAGCTGCAAAGAAATGTGAGAGATCATCGTGCGAACTTCAAGCAATCAATAGATGTCCTGAAAATGGCAAAAGAGTATGCTCCAGCTGGTACCCTCACAAAGACATCAATCATGCTGGGTTGTGGAGAAACGCCTGATCAGGTTATCAGCACGATGGAAAAGGTTAGGGCTGCTGGTGTTGATGTAATGACATTTGGTCAGTACATGAGACCATCTAAACGTCATATGCCTGTTTCTGAGTATGTTACTCCCGAAGCCTTTGAGAGGTATCGATCCCTTGGTGTTGACATGGTACGTCCATCTTCCTGAAAGTTTTTTGCATCATTCAAAGTAAAATGTAGTATTGGCCTCAATTAGTAGGATACGTAGTGTGTGTGGCAAAGCTTAATTTACTATTGACATCAGATTTTATCACAATAAAAAGCTTTCCTCGACATCCTGATGTAAACTATTGGCTAGTCAATCTTTATTAGTTTTCAATTAGGGATATGATAAACAGAACAATACAACCAATCGAAATAGCTGTTTATTAGTTCTATCATCTGGTGGACCCAACTTGATTTTTTGAGAACAAAGCGAGATGTAGGCACTTGCTTTGTCATACAATCTGCCTCCGTGCTCAGTTATTCATCTAACAATCTTAACTCCAAGGATTTGTAAATCTAAATTTTAAATTTGGGCTCCTTTGGAAGAAAGGATTTTTGAAGGAATTCTGGAGGAATTCAATCCTATGGAAAATTTTCCTATGTGGTCATTTGGATCAAAGGAATAGAACAGCCAAAAATCCTATAAAATTCCTTTGGATCGGCTCAAAACATAGGAATTTTGCAGGAATTTTTCCATGAGGTCCAACCTCTTGGGGAAAAAAAATCCTTTGTCTATCTCTCTCTTATTCTTACGTTTTTCCTGTGCTCCATTTAAATGGTATCATTCCTATAGTATTCCTGCATTTTTTCAATCCATAGGATTTGAGGTGCTGGAGCACTCCAATGCTATATTTTTCCTATTCTTGTGTTTTAAGAATCCTGCTTTCCAAAGGAGCCTTGCATGCATTTGTTAATACTCCCATGTTGGCTTTCAGAATCTTTCCTACAGTTAAAGGCTTTTAAACAACACTACTGTACTTTGTATAACAGTAATTAGCTTGTTTTGCTGATGAAATGCCATGGTCATGAATAATAGGGCTTCCGTTATGTGGCTTCGGGCCCAATGGTTCGATCTTCCTACAAAGCTGGTGAGTTCTACATAAAAGCCATGATTGAAGCTGACAGAGCAAAAGCTACGACTGCAATATAGTTGACCCTCTTTCCTTGACATTGTTACACTGCAAATAAAGTCCACAGTGATTCTAAAAGTTCTTATTGGAAAAACATGTTCATTTTTGTCATAATTGCGATCGTCTCCCTTTCAACTTCTCACTGCTCCTTGTACCATTTCAACATCTCCAAGCTATGCTTCAAATTGATGCTCTCTTTTGTTTTATAATGTAAAAATCACGAGCTCCTGTGGCCCAGTTGTCAATCATTCATTCATTGCTGTAAACTTCAACAGTAGCAGGAAGTCAAGTCAAACTACCCACTGAAAATGTAGGACATTGTCCCTCATGTTTCTATGCTGTACTTTGTATATGATGGCACAATGAGAAGATGGTAAGCTTGCCTGCTGTTCCATTGAAGATCCGATCTGATGTAGACCATTCGAAAGAGATGGAGCCCGCCCAATGCTCCACGATCGACGAAATGCTCTTTCTGCAAGTCAACAAAGGCCCTCCCACAGGGGCTAACTGGAGGAATGTTAGGGGTAAAGAGCACCACTACGAGAATTATTTACACTTCCATCGGTGTCTTGTCCCCAAAAGAAACTAAATGGCCGTGCAATAATGCTTGAACTCGCTGAATTATTATATTGCATTGTCGACATCCGATTGAAGTTGAAGGCCAGGAGGATTTGCGTGTCCCACCATTCTCACCAGCAGCCACACTGCAAGTCTGCAGCAATGAGTTTCGAGTCAAACCGGCACTAGCACGAATCGCTAGCTCCTGTAGCCATATGGACGACTTCTTGAGCCAAACTGCACCCAGTGGGTTTGGCTCCTGTACTGCTGTTATCTTGTCAAACGTGCTTTGGTGGTTACAGCCAAGCATAAGGAATATCCGATCATTCGATCAACGGATTCAACTCTTCAAATGAGGTGAAGGATCGAGTTAGGAACTTAGAATGAATCACTGAGTAATCTCCGGACCAAACACCCTCTTAAACTAATACACCTTTGTAGCAAAGCGCACAAGGCTACATGCGTAATCTAATCGACTGTCCGATCTGTCCCGCAGGATCGCAATCTACTTAAGTAGTTATCCGAATCCGATTCGGACGGAGTCTCTCGCCTTTGTTAGTTTACTCGCGTTTCTAGATTTCTAAACGCCTAAAGCGACCACGGGGATATCAAATAAATCTCGGCAGTGCCGGTAGTTATCAGCGAGCTCTCTCTCGACCTGCTCTAGTGGCAAAGCCGCCCGCGCCATCGCGCGCGTCTCACGTAGTAGTAGTACGTAGCTGCTGCGTTCGAACCCACGATTCGGCCGTGTCAACCTCATGCAACATGCGGGCGCACCGATATATATCCTTATCCCGCGCTAAAAACATAAGCGCCACTCTTCCGCCGGCTCTATGGCCAGACCAGATCAACCCTTGCAGCGCCCAAGGGTTCGCGAGCCCGGGTGGGATTTTGCTAGAGCATCTCGCGGAAAACCCACTAAAAACCCCGAGGAGTCCACGCGCGCGGCTGGCTGCCCGTGCCAATCCCCTCTCGCGAAAGCGAGAGCCATTTCCAACCGCAGTTTCCACTATGACCTGGCTATATATACACGCGGTAGCTGCGTTCTTGGAAGAGAAAAGAACAAACCGAAGCTAGTGTAAGAGCAGAGCTAGCTAAAGGGTTAGAGTTTGTGTGCGCGTGTGCATGGCGAGCGTGTGGGCAGAGCAGCCGGGTGCGGAGTTCGAGGTGAAGGTCGTGAGGGTGGCCGGCGTCGAGGCGCGGCCGGAGGGGGGAGGCGGCGGCCTCTTCGTAAGGTACTACGTCCCGGCTGGGGACGGGAAGCGGCGGATCCGCGTGGACACGCGCGAGGTCCCGTGCGGCGACGACGGCGAAGAGGACGCGTTCTGGGGCGAGCTGGCCCGCTTCGAGCGCCGCGGTGGCGGCGCGCCGGAGTCGGTGGGCGGGGTCGTGTTCGAGCTCCGGTGGAGGCCGCGGCGGCGTTCGTCCGCGTTCCTCGGGCTGCTCGGGAACGGGAGGCCGTCGTCGCGCGTGCTGGCGCGGGGCGAGCTCGCGTGCCAGGACGACGTCGCCGTGACGCCCGCGGGCTCCACCAAGCAGGCGCCGGCAGCGTCGGCGAGTACCTGGCTGAGGCTCTCGCCGGCGTGCCGCGAGCTGAGCGGGTGCAAGGCGCCCAGGCTGCTGGTCGAGGTCAGGATGACCCACGCCGCCGTCGGCACCATCCCCGCCGCCGACAACTACGGAGCCGTGAAGGCGACGAGGTCGCTCGGCGGCGTGAACCAGCACTGCTGCAGCGACGGCGAGCGGTGCGCCCAGTGCGGGTGGATCGGGACCGAAGAGGATATGTTCCTGGCAGCAACGTTCACCCATGAATGAGTAGCGTGATCGTACTCGATTCGTAGTTCATGGGAGAGGAGCTAGTTAATTAACCTAACTGTACTTTCGCTGATGAAATGGTAAAAGAAAGCTCTCGATTACGAGGCAATTTAGTCATGAGATTTTGAGATTGTCCACATATGTTGCGACATACTCCGTATTTCGGCATCATAAATCAATGATTTTTGGTACATTGGATTAAACACAGGGGCGGATTCACCAAATGAATCAGACTTATCTCGGCCCCAAAACTTTCTGTATACCTATAATTTATCCTTCAGCTTATAAGTCACAACCAAAATTTAAATTTTAAAACTTACATTAAACTTGATTTTGAGGTTTTTCATTGTATAGTTTATTTTTCTGCATTTGTTTTTAAACCGTTAAAAACACATATACAACATCTTCATTTACAAATTGTTTTTGTTTGTTGATAAGCTATCATGGCTTATAATCTGCGAAAGCGAAGTGATGTATTAGATTCGGCGCGGTCAAAACTGATAAGTATACATGATACTTAAAATTAGAGTATATGTGACACATTTTTTTTATTAGGATATACATTTAACTCGGTTAAATGTATATGATACTTAAAATTCACCTGTATTTTTTTATTAGGATATACATTTAACTCGGTTTACGTTGACACATTTTTTAAACTGTTAAATGGTATATTTCGTATGAAACTTTTATATAGAAGTTGTTTTAAAATATCATATAAATCTATTTTTTTAAAATTTTTAATAATTAAAACTCAAATAGTGATGTAATGCTTTTCTTGTTTTTTATGAGCTAACTCTATTTTTCATCTTCAGTAAAACACCCCCATATAGTGGCGTCGGCTCTGCCTCGTCTGTTCATTTCCGCCTCCTAAGTGGCAACGGCCAACGGCGGCGCGCACTACTGTTAGTCTGTGCTGGCGCGTACACCTGACTCGCGCTTGTACGTTCGCGGCGGCCGTACGCGCGACCGTGCGTGGCGGCCTAGACGCAATCCACGGCGCCCTCGTATTGGTTGGTCCGCCGTCCGCGGGGTGGTCGGCCATGGGCTGCTGACTTTCGAGGCGATACAGCCATACAGGCTGCGTGTTCACGCGATGAGATCATGCTCACCGACTTGAAAACGGGTACGCCGTACGCATACGGCCGAGCTCGATTGCTCCATTCCTCCATAGGAGTAGTAGATTTTTGCAGAGTAGAACCTTTGGACTTCTAATCCAGTCGAGACCCCGAAAGAAGAAAACGAAAAATACTAGTAGTAATATCTAGCTTCCGGTTTGTACTTGGATTTGCAGTTCGAATATCCAAGTGTAAGAAGCCAATCGACCAAAGGAAAGAAAAAAAAAGAAGGGCACAAGACGTGCACGCGTAGCACGGCTGCAGCAAAGCCAGCAACAACGCCAACACGAGATCGGTTCTTTTCTTCAAAGCGTCTTGGCGTCACTCGGGCCAAACAGACGAGGGCTCGCGTGATGAAGCGACCGAGAGAGGGGTCCCACTCCGACACAAGGCCCTGTCCTTCTGACAACGGGCCATGGGGACCCACTGTCAGTCGCACGACGTAGCTGCGCTCCAATGGAGGGGCGCGTGATCGTACGTGGACTTTTAAACCGCTTCGCGTGTGCTCCGGCCTCCGGGCGCTCCGAGCCACGTGCCCACCGGCAGGCACCTCGGCCGCGCGGGATCCTCTACGCCGAACTCCAATAAACCCGTCACTACTACACGCGGCCACACGAAGGCTACACGGTTTCAACGCAGATCTCCCCGGATCTCGTGCTCCCGTTCGGTTCCCTGTCCAAGCAGCCCCGCCCTGCGCCCACCGACAGGTGGATCCACGATCTTCCGGGCCCACATGTCGGTCACGTACAGGCTACTGTTTCGGTGACGCGGACGGGGACGGAGGGGCGCGTTGCGTTGCTTGCTACTAGCGGCCGTGCTCCAAACAGCGGCGGTGGCGCTCGCATTTTTTCTCAGCTCCGCGGAAGGAACGAAACCCAAGCGAGGCAAAAGCAGCGGCGGAGGAGGAGCAATGGAGAGGGCGGTGCCGGTGAGGAAGCCGCACACCTCGACGGCGGACCTGCTCACATGGTCGGCGACCGGGCCCGACGCCGCCGCCGCCGCCGCGGCCTCGCCGGCCGCTTCCTCCCGCCCCAGCCTCAAGGTAAGCTAACTAAGCCGTGTTCGAATGCTGCTTCCCCGTGCGTGCGACACACGAGGCTGACTTTGAGGGTGCGTGTGGTTGTTTGTGCTGGTGTTGGTCTCTGGCGGCCACAGCCGCCCGGGGGGATCACGCCGGCGATGTTCGGCGCGCCGGTGAGCGAGAAGGAGGCGGAGGATCTGAGCAAGAGGTGAGATCTGGGGTACCAGCCCTGCCGCATTCATTATTTCATCCCTGATCTGATCGATCTGTGATTTATTTGTACTGTGGTTCTGATTTGATTAGCCTGATCTGGCATTTTGAGCTACGAATGTATGTTCTCTGTTTGGGCGTGTGGTTTAGTCCATCAACATTTCGAACTTTGGAAGGTAGGTTGGTTGGGGTTGTTGCTCTGGGTTTAGGAACAAGTAGCAGGCTAGCAGCTCAAGAAAATTTGCGCTCTCGACGCCTTTTCAGGGTGGTTTGCTGGAGAATAGTCGCTTGCAGGTGGTTGGTTGGTTGGTTCATGTGACGATGAACCGTGTCTGTGTATGTGTGGTACAGTGCAAACATGAGATGTTTGCTAATGTCCAAATTTGTAGTGCTAGAATCCAAGTTTTAGCAGTACAGGCAATGATGCTTGAAAGTGATTTGGGCTGAGGCAAACGGCAAATGCCTGGTTCAAAATTTGGATATTTCTGTCGTGGGTGCCACAAAGAGACCAGAAATTATAGCTTAATAAGTCAAGTCATGTGGAGCCTGACTGTTTGTTCTGACCTGCAGTTGTGACCATGTCATTGCATACACTATGTTATACTTCTGGTAATTGCAGAGAAATTCGCCTGTCATAGAATTTTGTGGAGTGTTGGCTGTTTATATGTGTATGATTTATGGAAAACAGTTCTTGAAAATTTCTTGATGGACCACTTTCTGTGGTGGCCGAATTATGGTAGATGTTCTTTTTTATGCCCTAGATTTTCTAGTTTATCTGCCTTTGAGTATTCTTGCTTGTCTGCTTGAAATTTATCTTCCTCTACGGTTGAAGCTTTGGCTTGATTTTTTACTGCATTTTCTTATTGTAGTGCAGTTAATAGTACGTACTGCCTGTTTTAGTTTTGACTTCATTGGTTTTGTATACCATGAAGACATGAAGTTAGTTCAACGACCAACTGTTAAGTGTCTAGTGGTAACAAAATCAGTCAAATGTCCTTTATTCATATGCTATACTTTTTGAAGATATGGTATATTGAACTCTTAACTTTGTTGACCTGTTATAGTGAAAGAAAATTTTGCTCGGGCTCAAAGTTAAAAGAAATGACTGGAAGTGGGATATTTGCTGAGAATAGTGAAAATGATGATTCAGAGGCTTCAAATCCTGCAAACAGAACTTCTGTAAGGATGTATCAGGTATTTCTTCTTCCTTGTTCAGAAACATGCCAGTCTTCCTCCTTTTTATTGAGAAATATGTGTTTTTCTTGTTCGTGTTGCTGTGGTGGCTTCTGGTAATAAGTAGGATTCTATATAATGTGTGCTATGGATAGAGTTATAAGCAAAGACACACTTCATACTTCTGTAAAGATTTAAGAAAAAAACTACTCTTCCATACATGAAACTAGAAAAAAAAAAACACACCTGGAGAAATATCTTATTTCGTTTTGGTTTATGTAATTTTATTTTTAAGTGCCATCAATGTCCCAAGATATATCTTTCTCTTGGGTTGATTATTCAAAATCTCAAAACATTATATTCTTCCAGTAATATAATTACTGATGCCCTAAAGTCTTTTTTCATAACAGCAAACTGTAACTGGAATAAGCCAAATCTCATTCAGTGCTGATGGAAGTGTTTCTCCAAAGAAGCCATCATCACTACCTGAGGTGGCTAAGCAGCGAGAGCTTAGTGGTACACTGGAGACTGATGCTGAGGCTAAAATGAATAAGCAGCATTCTGAAGCCAAGAGCAAGGAGCTTAGCGGGAGTGATATTTTTGGTCCTCCTCCAGAGATCCCTGCAAGGCCATTGGCTGCTCGCAATATGGAGCTACAAGGAAATCTAGATTTTGCACTTCCACAGCCGAGAAGTGTCCACACATCAGTGAAAGTATCCAATGTAAGTGACATGAGTATGAATATCCTGTTTATGTTTATATTCTTCTACGTACCTTTTTATTGTGTACTCTCCATTAGTGACAGGAAACCAACCAAGCACTTACTGTAGAAAAAAATACTAGTACATCGTGATGTATATCTTCAATATAAACAAGCCATCAAAACTGTTTCTGTTTCATATTGGCCAATGTGGAATTTCAGGCTTTTGTTTTTATCGCATCGCATCAATCTTTTGTAGACTGAATAATTTACTGGTTAGATACACCAAAAAGGAATTCATACCACCTTTCTTTAGGGTACTACTGCTACAGAAGGGACCTTTTCTTTTGTTCCTCTTGGTGATACAGGATATCCATACACCTTACAGGGAATGGATGCTCAAATTAGGTTGCATTGATATAGGTGTAAGATGCACAGCTACAGTTCAAAAAAAAAAGCATCAGCCACAAATAGCAGCACAAAGGATGACATTTCTATTTGATAGATATTTGGCTTGCATGACATATTTTTGTGACATGTTGCATTGCCATATGTCATCAAAATGTATTTGGTATTTACCCTGTTAGAATGAACATTTCACCCTTAAATTTGTATGAACTGAATGCCTTTGTAGCCTGCTGGAGGTCCAAGCAACATCACGTTCAGTGAGGAGCCTGTAGTCAAGACGTCAAAGAAAATCCATAACCAGAAGTTCCAAGAGTTGACAGGCAACAACATCTTCAAAGAGGACGCTGCCCCTGCATCAGCTGAGAAATCTCTGAGCTCAGCAAAGCTGAAGGAGATGAGCGGCAGTGATATCTTTGCTGATGGAGCGGCAGCTCCCCGAGACTATCTCGGCGGTGTCCGCAAGCCCCCTGGTGGCGAGAGCAGCATTGCACTGATCTAATTGCCGCAGGCTGCTCTAATCTGGACTGGCTACTTACCCTCATCGCTGAAGTCCGTGGCATGTGCTCTTCTTGGACCCTGGTTCTTGATCATGGTTGAGAGCTGATATCTTGGCCCTGATATCATGTAGAGTCAGCAGAATCTGACTCAGCTTATGTGTTGTAAACTTGCCTTAATCTCATCTGTCTTCTGGTACTTATGTATTAATCTCCTTGGACTGAGACTGTGAAATAAGTTTTATTGGTTCATTTTTGTGAGCTCATGGTATCATCAGGAAATAATGTCTGGCTTACAACAAATTAACTTATTTGTGAGTTATTATGCAAAAGATAATGAAGGTATCTACAATACCATTTCCTCTAACCTGGTTTCCTTTGAAATCTGAGAGATACATGGATGAAGGGAGAAAAAAAAGAAGATTACAGTAAACCGACTCCACTGGGGATCGAACCCAGAATCTCTGGTTCCGTAGACCAGCGCCTTGTCCATTGGGCCATGGAGTCCTTGTTGGACTTTTCGACATTACACTTTATAATTGTTTGCTTCTTGACAAAGAAAAGCTAACTGCTTTTTGAATTTTTCGATTTGACTTTAGACGTGATAGTTTTGAAAAGGTACGTTCAGACAGTTCCTGTGTCCATTTAACTTGATTAAGACCCATTACAAAACACCCATTAACCATCCATGCTATCATATATTTACCTTTACAACACACGGGTATTTTGCTAATTTATTATAAGTAAAGCATCTCTAATGATATGGATGTGACGGCCGGCGCCGACCAAAGGAAGCTGATCAGAAATGCTTATACAAACAAAAGACCAATCCTAAGTGTCTTGACACACTTATAATAATCTGAGCGATTCTTGACTGTGCACAGCAGCATCCTTTTTTCGTTCAGGTCCAGAAAAGCTGGTACGCTCCACGAAATATTTATCCAGAACATCAGATGGCAAAGTTCCCATGAGGCTGGAAAGATTAGAACAAAAATAAATACAACAAATTCTCTCAATGGGTTTGCATGTTCAAACAGGTTTTAGCTCTGCATTACTTGTGTAAGGCACCACGGGCCACTCTGATCTTGCTTTTTATTACATCAATAGGGCTGAAAGCTGCAACGTAAGATCTCCCATTAATCTGCATAGCATTAAAGCAGAAGCATGGCAAGGTCCCCCTTCTCTAAAAAAAACGTAAGATCTCCTATTCATCTGCATAAAAGGGCCATCAGAATGGTGGTTTGTTTTTGCGTTTTTGGACAGTTGCCCTGGGGAAAGGATAGATTTGTTCTACCAATAAAATCATGTAATTACCATAAGTATTCGGAAACAGCATGAGTGCCACTGTCACTATTTGAGCTATCTGCCTCCTGGGTCAAGATTTTTACAAGGTAAGTTCAGTATCCGTAATCTAAAAAGGAGCAGACTGCTATGCCATTATGAACTAATAAATTTTAAGCTTGAGGAATTGGTTATCAAAACAAACATGGATGCCCTTTGACCTGGTAATGTTAAACTCAGGAGAATATGACTAGGGCACTTACACTTCGAATTTTTGGATCGAGAGATGATGCCGAATCAGAGAACACCAATGGCATACTCCAATTGTACCTTCTCTTCGAAGATTCCATGTGTGTCTCTACAAAACATATAGGCATTATTTCGTGTGCTTATGATTGGTATCATGCTAAATGTGACCTATGAAATCTGTCCAATACTGACAGAAAAAATGGTATTATCAGAAATAGACTTATCAGTTACCTATATTCCGGAGCTGCTCCAAGGCAGCAAGAAGATTGCTCTCTAAAATTCAATCTTTTCCCTGACATAATTCAACAATAGCAACAAGTAGCACACGTGTCAAGATGCAGCATATTAGCATTAGACAGCAAATGTGTACCAATAACAGCTACAAATTACCTGTTGGTGTGTTTATCCAGTACCTTGGTCAAGTGAGCCTCTAAAAAAATAAGGACAACAAAACTGTTAGACGACAAAAAAATTGCAACACTCAAGTAGCAGATGCATGGTTGTTAAGGCTAGGTCACATGGAAAGGTCCACCGGCCACACCTTTACCACGATAGCATTAAAGCAGTAATGTGAGGCAACGCTTTATCCCGGTGGTTAGCGGCAATTTAGAGGAGAGAAAGGAAGATTAACCTGGCAGGGCAGCCCACAAAGCCCAACAACCATCATACCAGCCCACAAGGTCAAACAAGTAATATGCATATGCCACAAGGATAGAGATCCTCCGATGTGAAGTCAGAGGGACGTGGCGACTGACATGTGGGTCCAACCGACCATGGGCCCATTTGTCAGTGACCATGTCAGGGGACATTTCACGTCATAGGATCTGCTTCCATGTCACAAAACTATCTCCATCGTTAGGACTCTCTACTCCTAGCAGGCCACATAGCATCACCTTCCTCGCGCATCTTCCTTTTGTTTCTCCTTTGTCTATGTTCCTTTCTCTTATCCTCTATTTTTTTTTGTGCTCCTTCCCCCAAAACAAATCTGATGTCTTTGTCTGTGCTCCTTTTTGACAAGAAATAGATCTGGAGTTCTCACTCAAACTCGGACTGGATCTAGAATAGAGGAGAAAAGAAGAAGAGAGCAGAGACCGGAGCTAAGGGGGAGAAAAATGGGATGGCATGGAGCAAAGAATAGGAAAGAGGAGGTAGTTGCTGCCTTGACAGTCTATACCTTTAAAGGCAAAGCAACGCCTTAAACACTTGGATGCGCCTTAGCGATGCCTTAACCACCATGAGCAGATGTAAATTTGTAGTGATGCAGAAGCTATGAAATTTATAAGACTAATTTAGTACTAGTGCAGAACCTTTTCTTTACATCAAAATGCTTCCCATTATTAAATTAGCAAAGAATTAATATAATTTTGCATGGTAGTGGAAGGCGTATCGATAAGATTACCTGGAGCCTTGCTGAGGTGCTTGAGAAAGTCACATTGCAGGTGATGGATAAACAGAATTTTCTTGGAAAAGGGCGAGATTTTCTCTAGCTTCTTATTCTCAGTGTCGACAGAGAGCACCCAACCACTTAGATCGGTACTCCCTCCCTTCCACAATATAGGGAATTTTTCCTCTTCAGTTTGTCGCGAAATATAGCGTATCCTTCATCGTGGCCATTATATAAAAAATATTGTCATTGTACAAATCTATTGTGAGGAAAGTACATATCAAGTTGTTCAAGGTTGTCCTTGGAGTCCCAGATCACAGGCACCAAGTCGGGGGAACATGAGTCGGCGCGCAACAGCTCTATAGAGTCAGCGGCGCCGCATGGCTCCCATTGGCATTCCTATGGACAAACCAAACTCTTGAACATGGTAGCCTTCCACCGAAAGTTTAGTTGTTCAGTGCTGGCATCCAACAGCGGGAATCCCAGAATCTGAACCAGTCGTTACTACAGGTGACATCTCGAATTGGATCCAGACAACGCAAGGTATCATTAAAACCCATTTTTCTAGTGTTTCATCCGTTTCAAAATATAAAAGATTTTAAATGAATAAGACACTCGTCACAGGATAATATGCCGAGGTGGTCGGTTAGGTGTTCAACCGGGTAGGGGCACCGGAGGAGCTTGATCAACGGTGTCCCAGGGCCCGACCTGTAGACGAAGAAGTCGGTGAAACAGCGTCGGTCAAGGCGGCTGGGGAAGATCACTCGTATGAGGAGGAAGGCGCCGTCCGCGCCGACGATGCAGGGCTGCTCCTTGGAGAACTCTCCCGCCGTCAAGCCGGAGCAGTGGACGACACAGCGGGTGAAGGCGGGCGGATCGGCGACCACGAAAGACACCTCGATGGGAAGGCCATCGCTCGTCTCCGCCCTGGCGGTGGTCGCGTTGTCGCCACAGCAGTCGATGTGCGCTACCGTGTCGAGGAGGACCCAATCGGGAAAGTCGAAGCGTCGAGAGGGGGAGCCGGAGCTAGCTGGTTGGGGCATGGCGAATTGGCGAGAGGCGGCGCAGGCACAGATTGGATTTGGGGACTAGTTGGGCACAGATACGGACTTTGGATTCGTTCAAATGTAAACAATACAGATTTTTCGCAAGAGGACAAACACGAGATGGTATTCAACCATGTATTGAACCGTTAAACCAGGAATGCACCGCCGCCACATGGTCAAGGCAGAAAACACGTACGTTGTCAGTTCACGAGGACCTCCGCCACGGCGTCCTTGGCCGCCGGCGGCGGCTGCACGAAGCGCCGCCAGTACCAGTGCCGCGCCCAGACGGCGCCCATGGACTCGAGGGGCACCCCCTTCGTCTCCGGCAGGAACGCCCACACGAAGGCGGTCATGACGGCGACCCAGGCCGCGTAGTAGAGGAAGGTGGCGTACTTGAAGCTGCACAGCATGGCGAGGAACGTCTGCGTGAGCACGAAGGTGGCGCCGAGGTTGACGGCCACGCTGATCCCCTGCCCCGCCGACCGGATCTCCACCGGGAATATCTCGCCGGGGATCACCCACGTCAGCGGCCCCCACGACCACCCGAACGCCGCCGAGAAGACGCACGTCAGCGCCAGCACCGCCACGGAGTAGCGCCTCGCCATCGTCGACTCGCCGTCCCGTCCGATCTGCGACCCCATGATCCACGCCACCGCGACCTGGCAGACGATCATCACGAGGCCACCTGTCAAGAACAGTATCCGGCGGCCGTACCGGTCCACCGTGGCGATGGAGAAGAGGGTGGAGCCGAGGTTGACGGCGCCGAGGATGACGGCGCCCATCAGTGACGCGTTGCTGCCGAACCCGGCCGTCTGGAAGAGCACCGGCGAGAAGAAGGCGATGACGATGACGCCGGTGAGCTGCTGGAGCAGCGGCACGGCGACGGCCATCACCAGGTGGGGACGGTGCTGCCTCCAGAGAATCCTGCGGTACGCGCCCTCCTCGTTGGCGCGCGCCGCCTCGACCGCGCGCGCCACGTCCTGCAGCTCGGCGTCCACGTCGGCCTTGGGGCCCCGCACGCGCCGGAGCGCGGCGCGCGCCTGCTCCACCCGCCCGCGCACGAGGAGGCTGCTGGGCGTGTCCGGGATGAGCAGCGCACCGACGAGGATGACGGACGCCGGCGCCGCCGCCAGGCCGAGGGAGAGACGCCACCCCCACCGCGGGATGCGCGCCGCGCCGTAGTTTGTCAGGTTGGCCGCGAGGTTGCCGATGCCGAGGAAGAGCTGGAACCCCGTCGTGAATGCCCCCCGCCACTTCGCCGGCGCCGTCTCCGCCAGGTACACCGGCGCCGCCTGCATGACATCGGGTAAACCGACCAAGTCAAAAATGTCAAACTGAAATTCAGTTCTTTTGGTAAAATATGTCCAAATTTCATCTGTCACCAAGCAATAAACGCAGGATGGTTTTGTAAACACTTCTTTGTACACATTAACAGCCATCGTGTCATGATGCAACACGCATGACGCATGCAGAGAATAAGATGAAGGCCAAACCGCCAAAGCCACGTAACAGTTAACACTGAGACGGAAACATGGGAGCTACTCCCAATTCCTAACCAATTAAAGGCGAGATAGCAGTAGAGTAGAGAAAGATGCTTGCAACCTGAGGCGTGAGAGCGATGGGTTGACACAAAACCAGCCACTCGCCCTAGCTAACAAAAGAAGCAAAGCCGCAACTACCCTTCCAATCTGCGTCTGCAATTCTGCATGGCCAGCTACCCCCTTTGGTCAACAGCAACTTATCCTTCTTTCATGTCTTTTGAAGCAATTATTCCAGACAAGCTGACATAGCCTACTAGCCTGTGAATTTGTTTCTATTTTGAAGCAAACACTATGTCTATCTTTTTTGAGGATTAGAAATCTTGGTAGTAGTTGGGTGACGGTAAGTATGATTCTGAGGAAAAAAAACTACTCCGTTGTGACCAAACCAATCATTTTTTAAGACACGTAAGAATGTCATGGTAATATTTATCGCACTTGCAACGTATGATTATGAAATTAAATACAAGCACGTTGTTGGGCTTCTTCGAAACGTATGAGTGTGAAATTACAAGAATAGAATAATTGTAGGGATAGAGTGACATGCTCATTGAATTTCTATAAGAATTAAAAATTAAAAACACATTAAAGTTCCAAAACTACCATTTGGATGACACAGAGAAAAAGAATTTCAAAAGTGACAAAGTCATTCCTTTGTGTTGCAAACGAAATTTAGTTATTGTTTGTCTATTTCTCCTCCGTATCTCTACTAATGTAAATGTAGAATCATCTTCCTCCTCCTCAATCATCCCCACGTAAAAAAAAAAGTCCAACCTAAAAAAACCACCAGCCCCTAAAAATCAATCTTATGACACAAAAATTGACCCATATGAAAAAATGGATAAAAAAAAATAAATCCGGTAAAACTCATTTCTCCCGTCTTCCTTCTGATCGAACGGCTATGCCACTATTACTACTTAGAAACCCGATATCAAAAGCTTGAAAAGGAAACAGAAGGACTACATCATGTAAGAAAACAGGGCCTTTCAACACTTCTAATCCGAATGTCCTCGATTGCACAGTCAACTATCTCCTGCATAGTACTAGCGTTTACGGTTTAAAAAATGCTGTCTATTTTCCTTTGCTTCCAAATGTTTCGCGTCGGGTGTAAATTGTCACGCCACTGGAGTGATGATGAAGTCCTTCCCCACGACCCCACCAATCAATGGCTGAGATTTGGTATGTTCTTCCAAGAGGAAGTACTTCCACTAAGTACTCGATCTTGATTGCAGTTGCCGTAACGCAGCACGCATTTGGTGCATGTCACGGTTGTTAATCACTCGTCTTGACTAGAGTTTGTTCGATCGGTGCACGTGTGCAGCAAATTTGGATGATCACGCCCGGTAGTGGACCGGTTCATGCGATGTGTTTGCGTGCATTTGGGATCGATCGGCCAGAGTGATTTGGCTCTAAACTTAATTAAAGCCGGATATTAGGCACGGACCTGGTTGGTGAAGCCAATGCCGAATCCGAGCAGCATGCGGCCGACGATGAGCATGGCGATGTTGACCGCGGCGGCGTTGACGGCGGCGCCCGCGAAGAAGAGCGCCCCGCCGGCGAGCATGACGGCCTGCCTCCCGACCGCCCTGGTGACGCGGCCGGCCGCCAGCGACGCGGCCAGCCCGGCCAGGTACAGCGACGACGTGAACGCCGTCAGCACGTGGCTGTCGTAGACGCAGTACTCGTCCCGCCGCGCCGCCGCCATCCGCCGGAGCACCCCCGGGAAGAAGGCCTCCAGGAACGACTCCATCGCCGTCACTCCCCCTGACCATCATCAGCCAGACCAGACAGTGTAAAGAGATGCCGTCGTTTGCAGCGCGTACGTGCAAAGTGTAACGACGTACGTACCGGAGATGCCGATGTCGTAGCCGAAGATGAGGCCGCCGGAGGCGGCCATGAGGCAGGTGACCACGACGGAGAAGGTTATTCCGCCGCCGTAGTCGCCCGGCGGGGCGCCGCCGGCCACAGAGAACCCACCTCCAGCCATCGCGCAACGGCCGGCCGGGTTGGCACGCAATAGCCGCGCCGCTGACTCGCGCACTAGTTGGTTGGACTGGTAGTAGCTACGATAGCAAAGGCCGATCAGGGTGGTGTCCGGTGTTGTATAGTGAGCGGTGGTGCGTCCATCCATCGATCCACGGGAGGACTTGTGTTAGGTAAGCGCAGAGCAGTCGCGTGCCAAACCATTGAAAACTTGTTTCGTTTTCTTTTCGTTTAAGAGCGGAATTATTCAGTCGAGAATATCCTCACTGGCAGGCGCGCTGCTACTCAGATTGCGATGGGTTTCATGGGTTGGGTGGTTGTTGTGGATCGAATGGCTCAACTGCACCGCTGCATGTCTGTGGTGCAGAGTGCCGTTTTGCAGGCCGGCGCGGCGTGGCTTCGTTTAGTTCTGAATCTGAGAGATATGAATGAGTTAATGGCCTAATCTGTAATGTCATGTACCAAGGCATACAAGCATACATTGTGTTTGTGTCTGTTAGCCAAAAGTTGGCAGATAGCCAGACGCCCATCTAGCTCTCGTCAGGGGGCTTGGTTTGCTCTCCCTTCAGCCTGTCATCACTCATCACACGGGCGGCCTGACGCACGTAACAATTTATTGCACTATCTCGCGGTTAGCCGAAACACCACGGCCTACAGGCTCGCCACGACAGCTACCACAGTTTGTTGTGCGTGAAGGCTGAGATTGTTCACTTGGTCCGTCTTGTATGGGCATGTTGAGTTGTGTGTGATGTCCACCAACTACCATGCACGCCTGCACAGTGCGCACCAACCTCCGGGAAGAGAGGAGGGGGGGGGGGAATTTTTTGTATTTTTAGATTTTTTTTTTAATATTTACAGAAATATTATAGCGTCGAAAAAATTTGCAAAACTAGACCCTGCCGCCCTTCGCAAGGGCGGCAAGCCGACGTGGCACACGCGCGCTGGACGGCGCGGGACGGCCGTCCTCCTGCCCTCTTGCCGCCCTGGCAAAGGGCGGCAGGACCCCCTTGCCGCCCTTACAGAGGGCGGCAGGACTGCCCGCCTATAAAGCCCAGCCGGCTCCTTTGAGGAGGTCATTCCCTCCTAACCTCTCCACATCAAAAAAAAAAAAGGAGAAGGGGAGGAGAAGAAAAGAAGAGGCGAAGCCCTGCCGGTTTCAAACTTCGATTTCAGGTAATATTCGTAGATTATATACGTGACTAAATATATGATGTTAACTAGGATATCACTTGTATTTTTGTAGAACTTTGGTTGGATAAATGCATTGTATGAAATAGGGTTTTACCTGTGGTACTATATAAATATATATTGTTAGATGTAGGCAGGGTTTCAAAAACCGCCGGGGGCCCGGTTACCGCCACCCGGCGGTAACCGCGGTAACCGCGCAAAACCGCGACAAATTTACAAATCGAAATTTGAATTCAAAAATTCGGGCAAACCGCGCGGTTTGGCGCGGTTACCGCGGTTATAACAATTTATTGCACTATCTCGCGGTTAGCCGAAACACCACGGCCTACAGGCTCGCCACGACAGCTACCACAGTTTGTTGTGCGTGAAGGCTGAGATTGTTCACTTGGTCCGTCTTGTATGGGCATGTTGAGTTGTGTGTGATGTCCACCAACTACCATGCACGCCTGCACAGTGCGCACCAACCTCCGGGAAGAGAGGAGGAGGGGGGGAATTTTTTGTATTTTTAGATTTTTTTTTAATATTTACAGAAATATTATAGCGCCGAAAAAATTTGCAAAACTAGACCCTGCCGCCCTTCGCAAGGGCGGCAAGCCGACGTGGCACACGCGCGCTGGACGGCGCGGGACGGCCGTCCTCCTGCCCTCTTGCCGCCCTGGCAAAGGGCGGCAGGACCCCCTTGCCGCCCTTACAGAGGGCGGCAGGACTGCCCGCCTATAAAGCCCAGCCGGCTCCTTTGAGGAGGCCATTCCCTCCTAACCTCTCCACATCAAAAAAAAAAAAAGGAGAAGGGGAGGAGAAGAAAAGAAGAGGCGAAGCCCTGCCGGTTTCAAACTTCGATTTCAGGTAATATTCGTAGATTATATACGTGACTAAATATATGATGTTAACTAGGATATCACTTGTATTTTTGTAGAACTTTGGTTGGATAAATGCATTGTATGAAATAGGGTTTTACCTGTGGTACTATATAAATATATATTGTTAGATGTAGGCAGGGTTTCAAAAACCGCCGGGGGCCCGGTTACCGCCACCCGGCGGTAACCGCGGTAACCGCGCAAAACCGCGACAAATTTACAAATCGAAATTTGAATTCAAAAATTCGGGCAAACCGCGCGTTTGGCGCGGTTACCGCGCGGTTTGACGCGGTAACCGCGCGGTTTGGCGCGGTTACCGCGCGATGTGTAATGGGTCGCACAGTAAGGGCCGGCCCATTTTTTTTTTCTTTTTCCAATTTTCAAATTTATTCTCCGTTTTGCTCTCAAATTTGAATAAATATTACTCTTTTTTGAGAAATTTCTTCACCATAAAACACTATAAATCAAGCACTACCTTCACCATTTTTTTTGATTTTTTTCTTTTTTTTTTAAATTTTTGAATTTGGACGAATTTTATTAAACCGTACCGCGCGGTACGGGTTACCGTACCCCCGCGGTACAGGCGGTAACCGCGGTAACCGCGCGGTTACCGGCGGTTTTAGTAACCCTGGATGTAGGTAACTTAGTAGATCTGTAGTATTTGTAGTTATTAGGTTTGTAGTTTTAAATGTTGTTGAGTAACATTGCAATAGAATATATAAAAATTTAGGTACGTTGCAAAGAAGATATTACACTGTAGTCGTTTATTATGTAAAATAACGGCCTATAATTAACTTTACAGATATGTCCAGTAAACTTATATTTCAACTATACCATGGTCAAGGAAACGTCCGTTATGGGCCAACTGGGGTAGATCTGTCAGAATTTATTGTAACAGCAAGGGGAATTGATAGGCCAGCCGAGAGGAGTGTACCTTCTATAAAAAAATGGTTGATGCGGGGCTTGGGAGTTGATCCACAGACTAGTGACATTACAATCTATGTTGTAGTAAGTCGGGCAACAGAGGGTTTTTATTGGGAACTAATGCCGGTTCAAAACTCTGGGATGTGGAGATGGTATGTGGGAGAATGCATTGCAACGTGGGTGGCCTCTAGCTATGGTTCCGTATGTTCATCCGAAGGATCCAAGTGTACAGATGAACATGGATGATGGCGAGGGGCCAAGTGCAGAAGTGAATGAGATTGAAGTGGATCAGGTCAATGCACTGTAACGTCCTGCCTCCACGAGGCCAGGACCGCTTACATCTAGCAGCTTAAATAGGACATAGACTGCCCTCACAAACCAACACCAGTCTTTTCTGCGCACTTTGTCCTCACTCGTGCGCACCCGGGAAGACTTCCCGGTCGGTCACCCATCCTAGATTTCTCCAAGCCAAGCACGCTTAACTTTAGAGTTCTTGGGAGATGGGCTTCCGGAAAAGAAGTTGCAAACTTGTTGGCATGAGTATCCTATCAATCCTATTATGCCTTGGGTCGGGGTGTTACATCCTCACCCCCTTAAGAGATCGACGTCCTCGTCGATCAACCCCAAGCCAGGAACTCCCTCTCTTGGCCACGTCCGTGTGTCCAGTGCCAGCGCATGTGCCATGCTGTGTGACCATATCGGGTCCACACCAGCCATGGCACGACCATGCCTGCGCAACTGCGACACACCCATGTCCAGTGCCAGCGCAATGTGCATGCTGTGTGACCATATCGGGTCCACACCAGCCATGCGCACCATGCCTGCGCAACTGCGACACACCCATGTCCAGTGCCAGCGCATGTGCCATGCTGTGTGACCACACCGAGTCCACACCAGCCATGCGCACCATGCCTGCGCAACTGCGACACACGCGCCCGTGAAACCGCGAGAGTCGGCTCTGATACCATACTGTAACGTCCTGCCTCCACGAGGCCGGGACCGCTTACATCTAGCAGCTTAAATAGGACATAGACTGCCCTCACAAACCAACACCAGTCTTTTCTGCGCACTTTGTCCTCACTCGTGCGCACCCGGGAAGACTTCCCGGTCGGTCACCCATCCCTAGATTTCTCCAAGCCAAGCACGCTTAACTTTAGAGTTCTTGGGAGATGGGCTTCCGGAAAAGAAGTTGCAACTTGTTGGCATGAGTATCCTATCAATCCTATTATGCCTTGGGTCGGGGTGTTACATGCACCAGAGGAAGATGGAGTAGCTCCAGTAGTAGCTCCAGTAGGCATGCAACCTGGTGGAGTGGCTGACGAGGGGGAGACTGTGGGTGCCATTGTGGACGAAATGGAAAAAGAGGATCGTGACAACGAGCGTGTGGAGGAAGATGATTCGTCAGATGATGACGAGAACAATATTAATCCAGCTGAATGGGCTAGTGATGATTTTTCTGGTTTGGTCATCTCTGAAGGGGAAAATGTGAGATGGGAGTACAAGGAAAACGAGATTATCGAGGGAGCGAGGTATGGTAATGGAGAAGACATGAAGGAGGCGGTGAAGCATTATGCAGTGTCACTTCATAGGGAGTTTTGGGTTGCCAAGTCTAACCGGACACAATATGAAGTTAGGTGTGTTAATGAAAAAGATGGGTGTCCGTGGAGAGTGCACGCCTATAAGGGAAAATGGAAGGACTACTGGACAGTGTCGGTCGTTACGAAACATACTTGTTATCTACCTGGTGTTCAGAAATACCACAGGAACATTACATGTGCATTTGTTGCATCTGAGATGTATGCGCATGTCGTGGACAATCTGGCATATGAACCGAAGTCAATAATCCGACATATCGAACAGACTTTCAAGTATACAATTAGCTATGCCAAGGCGTGGAGGGCCAAACAGAAAATAATAGAGATGAGATTTGGAACTTATGAAGCCTCATATGACAATTTGCCACGTCTGTATCTGTTATCCAACAAAGAAACCCTGGGACCTCTTGTGCACTCAAGACATTCCCCTCAATTGAACATCCTGGCAAGACTGTGCTGCAAAGAGCGTTCTTAGCTCTACATGCATGCAAGATGGCATTCGTGCACTGTCGTCCAGTTCTTTGTATTGATGGCACATTTTTGACCGGGAAGTATCAGGGCCAGATACTAACAGCAATTGGGGTAGATGGGAACAATCAGGTATTACCGTTGGCATTTGCTTTTGTCGAGAGCGAGAACACCGACAGCTGGTACTGGTTCCTCCATCTGGTTAAGACAGAAGTTGTTGGTATGAGGCCCAATGTGTGTCTAATACATGACAGGCACGCCGGTATGCTTCGAGCGATAGAAGAGTTAAAGTTTGGGAGTATGGAAAGAGGATACCCTGGCCAGTGGGAAGATGTACAAAGCAGGTGGTGCATGCGTCATATGGGAGCTAATTTCTTCAAGCAATTTAAGAACAAGGAGTTGATGAACATGTTCAAGAGGCTATGCAATCAGAACCAGGAGAAAAAATTCAATGAGCTTTGGAAGAGATTAGATGAGTTGACAGGCAAATGTAGTGACCAGCGTGCAACAAGACCAGCGGCCGCTGTACCTGACCCTCCTCAAGCACTCGGAGCTCTCCCAACAGACAGTGTAACATTGGTTAGAAGAACTGGGGAACAAATTCAAAAATTTTCTCAGTGGATTGAGAATGAGCCAAAAGAGAAATGGGCTAAGACTTATGACACAGGTGGTGCTAGATATGGTATAATGACAACAAATTTGGCGGAAGTTTACAACTGGGTGATGCGCGGTGTCCGTGGACTCCCACTAGTTGGTATAGTGGAGTTCATTTTACATGGGACATGCAAGTATTTCAGGGAGCGGTTCCAAGCAGTTTTTCCCTCTATGCCGAACAACAACATTTTATTTGGAACTTTCATGGAGAAAAAACTAGCGGAGTGGCGTGCAAAGGCCATGAAACATCGAGCTCTAGTGCAAGGTACCCAACAACACAGGTTTGAGGTACTCTGCCAAGACAAGGCAGGCAGGGGTATCTACCGCAAGAGAGTAAAGCAGGAGTGCGTTCTCAAAGACGACGGCACATGTCACTGCTCCTGTAGAAAGCCAACGCTGCTCCACAGGCCATGCACCCATGTCATTTCCGCGTTGCTGGCGGCTCAGTACCGTGGCCTCTGCGAGGCTTGTACCAGGACGGACCCTGGCGCGATCTTCGATGGGTGCCCTCTCTTCATTTCTCTTTGGGCGGCTGAGAGGTTTGCGATCGGCCGCCCCCTTGTGGAGCACCACCCTTACGACGCGTCGCTGTACGAGAACAGACCGGCGGTCGACTACCCAACGATGGGTACTCTGTGGTGCCGGCGTCAGGGACGTCGCTAGTATTTGGTAATGTTGTCCTACTATTGTTAACTTCATCCTACGTCACACTGACCTTATTGTATTGCAGCGCCGATGGGCTCACGTGCAGGTTAGGCGGTCGTACGCGGAGTTTGTGATGGAGTACGACCGCCTTCTGCCGACGGACGTAATGTGGGAGCCCTACAGTGCCTTGCTTACCCACAGTCGGGCGCCGCTAGGCCTGTCCACACTCTGCACGAGGGACCAGGCGTACTGGATGACTACGGTTCCGATGGTGTTCGACATCTGTGTCGAGCCGCACGCACCTTATCGCGTGATGCGGCAGTTCGGCTTCCGTCAGTCCTTTCCAGTCCCGTTTCCAGCGGGCGTCACGGCTGCCGTTCACCGGTAAGCCGTTTTACTACAATTTAATATGTTGCATTAACATCGGGCTGTCCATAATAATTTGCTTTGTTTGTCGTTCGCCCTAATACAATACATTAATTTGCAGGTACTCGCGCAAGGGTCAGCACTCAGCTGGTCACTGGCCTGCCAAGTTGGGGCCTTTTCTCGACGACTGGTTGCTTGCTACCGAGGAGGTCGTGGACCACGCGGGAGAGCCACACACGGAGGAGGGGTATGAGGCGTACCTACGTTGGTACCAGCCACGCACCCGTACTAGAGTCACCTACGCTCCGACGGAGCAACAGGCCCACGCCGCGAGCGCCAGAGACCTCTACGCCAGACACCGCGACCAAGACTTCGCTCGTGCGGTGAGTACCTTGCATCGCACCATCGTCTCATCATCCTTTCTGTTGGACAAAGGCTACGAATATTTACGTTGTAATTAACCGTGCAGGCCGTTGAGTGCAACATGGTCGTCGTTGATGCTACAACGGCGATCCAACGGTTAGGCGCGGGGATTGAGGTGGGGGCAGACGAGCACCTGTCGACGTACACGCGGATACGGGACTCGATGCGCTCGGTTCTCCGTGCGCTGACCTGTCGTGCTGCCGACGTTGCTCAGGCAGACGCAGCACCACAGGTGCGTCCCCGACCGACTGCTCCTCGTCCAGCTGCGCACGTTCCTAGGCCGACACCCCCTCCCTTCGGAGGTACGTATATTCAAGGTCTATTTGTACATCATCAATCAATTGATACTCAATTTATGTGTAAGCTTACAAGTGTCGCGTCGTCGATGTGTAGGCTTCGCTCAGCCTGGGACGACGCCGGGCGCCCACTCCTGGCAGGCTGCGGGGTCATCGTCACAGGCAGGTGCGTCAGCCTCGCTGTCTACACAGTTTTGGCAGGACGCCGAGACTTCGTCACAGCCGGGCGGCACGTCTGTTGCGTCGGCCTCGCTGTCTGCGCAGTTCTGGCAGGACGCCGGGACTTCGTCTCAGCCGCCCGGCACGTCTTGGCAGGGTCCTACCGGGAACTCGGGAAGTTGCAGTGCAAATTTAAAATAAATAAAACCTAATTATCATATACTAATATTTTTTTACATGTCCTTATTTACTTCTCATCTTAATCTGATCTTGCTCGATGATCAGTTGCTTCTAGCTAGCTTTGGTTTGGTCATGGGACACGTATTTTTTCAGGAAGTTTCTTCTTTCTTTCTTTCGAACTCAACGTTGATCCATCTAGAAGATATGCACGTACACGTACACACACATACCGTACTGATGATGCACAGTCTGTTGCCACATGAGCTAACCAGGGTTTCAATTACCGCCGGGGCCGCGGTTACCGCGCCCCGGCGGTAAGCACGGTTACCGCACGGTAACCGCGGTAACCGTGACAAACCGCGACAAACCGTACAAAATTTATCAAAAATTCAAATTATTTTTCAAATTTATTTGAATTTGACGCGGTTACCGCGGTTTACCCCTTACCGTACCCCCGCGGTAAGCGCGGTAACCGCGGTAACCGCGCGGTTTACCGCGGTAATTGAAACCCTGGAGCTAACTGAAAGGGCAGGATGTTGCCGCCCTTGCAGAGGGCGGCAAGCCCTCGGCACACCGCGGCCCGTGCGCGCCGTCAAGACGCACACGGCGCCGTGTGCCACGTC
>BDMV01000004.1:25226648-25268110 GCA_008326285.1 Oryza officinalis | reverse complement strand
CTGCTAAGAATAGAGTATGGGCATATGGTTAGGTATATGTACACGAGTAAGCTAATAAATAGGAGTATGTGAGTAATAAGAATAGGTAAAGCAAGTTGTCTGCAAGGGCGCTAAGCATGATATGTCAANGACCTTAAACTGGTTGGAATGAAGTCGCACGATTGCCACGTGCTAATCACACAAATCTTGCCTGTTGCTATCAGAGGCATTCTTCCACCGAAAGTCCGTCATACAATCCAACGTCTGTGCGCATTTTTCAATGCCATTGGACAGAAAGTTATAGATCCCGAAGATCTAGATGGGTTGCAGACCGACATTGTCAATACCCTCTGCCACATGGAGATGTTTTTTCCACTGTCTTTCTTTGATATCATGGTTCATCTCCCTGTTCATCTTGTGAAGCAAACAAAACTATGTGGCCCAGCTTTTCTAAGAGAAATGTACCCGTTCGAGAGGTACATGGGAGTTCTGAAGGCATACGTTCGGAACAGAGCAAAACCGGAGGTGAGCATCATTGAAGGCTACACGACCGAGGAGGTCATTGAGTTCTGCGTGCATTACATGTCCGAGGCCGAGCCTATCGGAGTTCCAGCGTCTCATCACGAAGGAAGGTTGTCAGGTGCTGGCACAATCGGGAGGAAAAGAATTAGGCCCGATCAAGCTTCCTACGGGCAGGTTAATTTAGTGAATTAGTGTACTTCACTTAATTATTTGGGATAATAAGTTAATTATTGTGAGTAATAAAAAGTAGTGAATTCTCATTATGAAGTATTTTTTTGCAGTTATTTACTTAAAGTTCAGGTCAATGATGAACATGAGTCAAATATCATCCGTGACGGGCTCTAGTGTAGGCCCGATGGAGATGACGTCATCTCCATCGGGCCTACACTAGCGCCCCTCACGGATGATAGCATCCGTGACGGGCCCTAATTTAAAGCCCGATAGAGATGAATACGTCATCTCCATCGGGCCTACAGTAGAGCCCGTCACGGATGAGTCATCCGTGTCGGGCTTTTGTTTATGCCCGATTGAGATGTCACAGAACACTGAATCTTGATCTAGATCTGGATCGAAAATTTTTCTAAGTCACAGAACCCTAGCAGATGCCCGATTGAGAGCACGAAATTTTTTCTAAGTCAGAGAACCTACCAGAGGCCTCCTCGGCCGCCACCGCCGCCGCCGGCCTCCTCGTCCGCCAGCGCCGCCGCCGGCCTCCTCCGCAAGCGCCGCCGCCGGCCTCCTCCGCAAGCGCCGCCGCCGGCCTCCTCGCCCGCCAACGCCGCCGCCGGCCTCCTCGTCCGCCAGCGCCGCCGCTGGCCTCCTCGCCCGCCAACACCGCCGCCGGCCTCCTCCGCAAGCGCCGCCGCCGGTTAGTGATTTAGAATTAATTTAATGAAAATACTTTAATTTTAGGTTATTTTATTGATTTTAATGAAATGTAGGTTATTTTAGTTAAGTTTAGTGATTTTAGAGAAATGTAGGTTATTTTAGTTAAGTGTAGTGATTTTAGTGATTTAGAATTAATTTAATGAAAATACTTTACTTTTATGTTATTTTAGTGATTTTAATGAAATGTAGGTTATTTTAGTTAAGTTTAGTGATTTTAGAGAAATGTAGGTTATTTTAGTTAAGTTTTAGTGATTTTAGGAAATTTAGGTTATTTTAGTTAAGTGTAGTGATTTTAGTGATTTAGAATTAATTTAATGAAAATACTTTACTTTTATGTTATTTTAGTGATTTTAATGAAATGTAGGTTATTTTAGTTAAGTTTAGTGATTTTAGTGAAATGTAGGTTATTTTAGTTAAGTGTAGTGATTTTAGTGATTTAGAATTAATTTAATGAAAATACAGTTAATTTAGGTTATTTTAGTGAAATTTTTAGGTTATTTTATCCGTATTTAGTGAAATTAACTTTGTTATTTTCTAAGTTATTTAGACGATGTCTCAGCAAGGTGAACCAATGTCGACGACAACTAGTGGGTCCTCAAGGGCACGGAGTCGTAGGACAGGGAACAAAATCCCTAAGGAACGGTACACCATAGCAGAGGTTAACCAGGTTGGACTGCCGACGCGTCCTCGGACTGTCCTCGCCAAGTTTAGGTCGACGTGCGGTGTCCTAGGGAGGGAAAACTTCACAATCCTTGTTGATGACATCAAGCATGTGCCCGAAGCGGAGAAGAACGCAGCTTGGCTCAAATTCAAGGAACGCTTTGAGTATCCTGCAGCCGACGAGGAGCGTCTCAAGCGGGCTGCTTTCAAGACTATGGGCAATGCTTGGAAGAACTTCAAGAGCAGGCTGGTCACGGAGTTTGTCTTAAATCCGACGACCCCTGATCCAACAGAGCAATGGCCCTTCATCACGGCTGAAGCTTGGGAGCAATTCTACGAGAAGAAGTCGACCCCAGAATCCCGGGCCAGAAGCGAAGCTTTTCGAGCACTGCAGGCCAGGAACGTGCACCCGCACCGGCTAGGCACCGCAGGATATGTCGGGAAGCTAGAGGAATGGCAAGAGGAGGATGAAGCGGCAGCAGCAGCGAACACACCGCCGGTGTTTGCCGATATCCCACACCCACGTGCAAGGAATTGGGCGCGGGCGAGGTACCAGAAGAATGACGATGGGACAGTTTCGCTTCCAAATCCCCAAGATCAACAAGTGTACGATAATATAGTAAGTGCCTAATCTCAATATTTGTTCGCACTGTTTCAGCCTGAACTTTTCATTGAATCCGATCTCAATTGAACTGCAGAAGGAGTTGGTTGCCTCCCAAGAAGCCTCGCAAGAGGTCAGTTCTCAAAGACGCGAGGACGACATCCTCAGTAAAGCGTTGGGCAACAAGGAACACCGTGGACGGACAAGGGGACTTGGCGCAAACGTACCATGGAAAGTTGGATTTCCAGACTACGCGTGGCAGTACAAGAAGCGGACAGTCACGAAGGCGGAGAAAGATGCCCGCCTTGCCGCCCAGATCCGGGAGCAGGTCAGAGCCGAATTGAGCTCTGAATTCGACGAAAAGCTTGAATCGATGAGGGCCCGTATCAGGCAAGAGATTCGAGAAGAGCAACATCTCCCGGTGACTGCCGCTGCTGCTACGCAACAAGATTTAGCTAGTCCCACGCAGAGGCGCAGCAGTTGTGCATCAACTGAGGCGGGGGAAGATCTGCCATCGGTCCCCGCCGCCGTCGACCAAATAACGGTACGATAATATAGTACGAATAGAGTTCTTAACGAAACCATATGGTAAGTACTATTCTGACAATATTTATGAATCTATCGCAGGAACCAACTAGCTGCACCCTGACAGTAAGGGTGGTGCCGACCTTCTCGGTTCCTGCAGCTGAGGGCCTTGCTTTCAAGCCGACCCCGGAGACAAGAGTGCATGGGGCACAACTTAGGGCTGATTATGCGAAAGTGCAAGTTGACTCGGTGAAGCCCGAATTCGATCATTTCCCCCTCCCTCTGGCACCAAACGACGAGGTCCTAACCCTTGGAAATGCACGTGGAACCTTCATCCAATGGCCCAAGGACCTCATTGAGATAAGGGTGATCCCGAGGCCAAGCACTGCACCAAGCGGTCGTCTAATAGTACAAAGTACCCCTGCTCCTTCAGCCCCTCCAGCTCCCGGTCGTCATGAAATTGACGATGTCCAGTTACAGTACGACACGGACTTTGGGGGCGAGCCTATGGAGGTCGACAGCATGACGATCACTAAACCCCCACCCCTGAAGAAGAGCAGGAAGGCGCATTCTTCCCCCCAGAGAAGAGTTATCGAAAAACCTGCTGCAGTGGTGCGAGGAAAAGGAAAGCTGCACCTCTCACGTCTTGCTCCAACAAAGTTAGATCTGACCAAGAGGCTCGTCACACATAGGAAGCCCGTACCTCCATCGTCCTACCAACTAGGCATGCCATTGGTTGGAGACGACGTTATAGCAACGATGGGCCCCGCTTGCAAGGAGCTACACATGTACTACATGGAGAAATCTAACGTGAGGAGGAAGAATAGAGAAAATGATATAATAGGCGAACACGCCAGAGCGCCATTCCTTGGGCCATCAAATTTTATCATGATAGACTTCAAGGATCTGTTCGACCTCTACAGGCTCCGCTCGGTGGACACAACCCTCCTCAAGTGCTACTCCTTGTAAGTACTCTTGCTCACGAAAATTATTCATCTCAATCCGTGTAACATGCTTATAAGAGCGTTTGGCTTGCGTGTAGGTTGAGTTGGAAGTGGTGTCTCAAGAATGCACCGGAAGTTGCCTTCCTTGATCCTCAGGTAGTCAATGTCACAAATCTTCAAGGGGACCGTAGTGGAATGGTAAACTACTTGTTTGACACCTTCTGGGCCCGACAAGACAATGCCATCATCTCTTGCCTGAACTGACTTACCAGTCACTGGGCGGATGATTAACCAAATTAATCCAAAAATTCTGCTGATACATTCGAATCATTAACCGTTTCACAAGTAGTGAACTAAATTTCTTGTTATTAGAACCAAAAATTTCGACAAGTTCGGAACCATTTAATCCATAATCATGGGCAAACACATAAATGTACTCCTGAAAGAGTAGTGGGTAGACGAAATATTGTCTAGGAAATTTAAGTTTTTCTGAATACCCCTCGAATTTTTCCATTTGTATTTCTACTTGAATCAGAGGGAGCACCTTCCCTTTGCCTTATGGGACCCTCGATCATACTCTTTTCTGATAGCCGGAAAGGAATGACCTAACTTACCACTGAGTAGGCGCCCTTTTTCTTTTCCTTCTAAACTAGCTGCTCTCGCTCTACCAGTTCGTACTGAACTTTCACTTGAATTTATTTAATTTATAGGTGGGCGAGCCCTCGATTTGCATTATCCGTTGGATCAAAATCAATATCATAATCAAGTAGATAATGCGATGACTGCCTATCTCTTTCGAGAAGGAGTCCTTTTTCCGATACTTACTATTGGGGTAGGCTAAGGTTACATAGATTGTCTCCTATCTCTCCCCTGTCCTCTCGAGCTGATGACTAAACCGACCCACCTCTCCTCTCAGGAGTACATCATGTGCGCCTACAATCAATAGTAAGTGTGTTCCCTAAATACATTGCATTACACGTCTAGCTTTAGTGTTAACTTTAACTAATTTAATGCCGCAGTGGACATTGGATCCTATTGGTAATAACGCCTAAGTGGAGTACATGCCATTACTTAAACTCCAAAATTGACAAGAAACTGTACGATTGGACCCCGATTCAACTCGCAATAGATGAAGCGTGGGGCCAATATGTGCAAAAAGGAGGCCTTCGAAAGACAGGGCAAGACACTCTTATCCACAAGAAGGACTTCCCAGTCAAACAACAAATAGGCGACCGGTGCGGATTCCATGTCTGCCACAACATGCGCCTTCTGTGCAAAGAAAAGGTGAAGACTTTGGCTGAATTGGAGGTTTGTGGTCTCATTCCTGACATGTAGTAACTAAATTGAAGTATATATATATATATATATATATATATATATATATATATATATATATATATATATATATATATATATATATGTATGTATGTAAAGATCGTTCGACTAATTTCGAATTATGTACATGTAGGACAAATTTTCAAAGGATCTGGGTAGCAGCTTTGAGGACATTCGTGAGGAGATTGCCGACTTCATCCTCCGCGAAGTTATTCACCCTAAAGGAATGTTTAGGGTTCAGGTGTAAGTGATGAACATTTTTTAACGTCCTGTTTGAATTGTCAAACACATGTTATTATGTAATATTTATGTTTATTATATTTGTTATCTCTATGCATGTGACCAGTATGCATGTGTGAATATGAATGTTATTTCTGTAAAATATATGTGAATGGCATATGTGAATGGGGATGCTCGGATGTGTGAATATATATGAATATATGTGAATGTTGAGATGGGGATGCTGGGATGGGGATGCTGGGATTATTTCTGTTATTTTGCAGCGGGCATGGCTAGCACAGGCCTGAGGCTAGCTAAAAAACAGTATTTATTTTTTTTGTGGTCATACTCATCGGTGACGGGCTATAAGTTAAAGCCCAATTGAGTTATAGTCAACCGTGACGGGCTATAGTTAAAGCCCGATTGAGAATACAGTCATCTGTGACGGGCTATAGTTGTAGCCCGATTGAGATAGTCATCCGTGACGGGCTATAATTTGACTGGTCGTCTCGATCAAAGCTATCGGTGACGGGCATTAGTTGAGGCCCGATTAAGATAGCTTCATCCGTGACGGACTTATGCCCGTTTGAGATGATTTCTCACATCACTGACCTTTGCGCTGTGTCGGACGCCATACTCGACACAGATGTGGGTTGCAGCCCGACACAGATGAGGGGTACCGTTGTAGTGAGTTGTTGTCCTCCATGAAAACCCACATAAATCTCATCACATAGAACCCACATGTGTTTGTGCCCGGATCCTGACGTGAGCAATAAGGGTGCCACCAAACTCGGAATGTATTTGCACACGGAGCGTGTCGAATACACTTCTTCTTATACTTCACAAATGCCTTATCTAGGGTGTCAATGAGGGATTGGTAGTTGGCTTGCGGTTTCCTCATTCCATCCATGACAACAATCTTGGAATCGTTTAAATGGATCGCAATAATAATCCAGTGAGGCCTACATACAAGGGGAGAGAACAATTAACATCTTAAAGTACAACGATGGGAGGTACAACGATAATGCCACACTTACTTAAAGTGGTAGGGCAACAGGATGGTATTCATGTCCTGCAGCTTGACAAATGATGTGTAAAGATAGTTCAGCACTGCTTCGGAGGACCGTTCTCCTTCCTCAATATTATAGGAATTGACTATTTGTGAATCAAGAAATCCTAGCTTGTTATGGGTCGCTCTACATTCAAGCGCCCCCATTCTGCATAAGGAAAAAAATTAGACACGCAACGAGGATATTTACTTAGAAAAATGGCGAGAGGTCTAGTATACTTACAATGCCCATAACTGAATTACTGATAGGTCTAGCTCCCTCAGATTGTATAGATGAAATAGTTCTTTAAATGGGACTCAAACTATACCATCACAGTGATGAAAGTCCTCGTCCCTGTAAAAGACGGGGAACATCTCCTTATCCTCCTTGGCCATCTGTAAGTACCACTCTTCTACCCTTCTCATTTGAGTACAATTGCCAACGACCTTGCGATATTCATCGGTAGTCAAAGAATGACCAAGCTTGAACTGAGCTGTCAATGGGGCCATTTCAATATTATCCACATCAGACAAACTTTTCAGCCATGTACCTTTTAGAAAGTCTTGCATAGTCTTGCTGGCCTCATCTTTCTCAAATTCTTTCTTGGAAAATTCTTGCAATCCCTTTTTCCTGATCGTGCGTTGGAAGTCCGTAATAGGTGGCTTTGGGGCAGGTGGCCTTGCCATGTGAATGAAGTGATCCTGTACTTCAACTAGCACTTTCACATTTGTCGCTTCCTTTGTTTTGTCCACTTTGTGTCTAAGGAGCAATGTTATGCTCCCGCTCATCTCCTTTTTTTCCTTCAAAGATGGCTCCGACCTGTTAGGCAATGGCGTCTTCTTAGTCTTCTTCAGAGATGGTGGTTCAGACATATGGGAAGTTTTATAGAGGCGCCCCCTCTTTTTCGGTGGGTCTGAAGAAGCTAGGCTCTGATGTGCTGCCTCTGGAGGAGATGGGCTCTTACGTTGTGCCGGTGGAGGAGACGGGCTCTTATGTGGCAATGGTGGTGGAGTTGGCATCCTTTGAGGGGAGAGAGGAAGTCCTTCAGAGCTAGACCCGCCATCGCTTGGCTCGTTATCACCATCTCCTGAAGGAAAGAAAATGAAACGCTTGCGCCACAGGATTATGTTGTGGACGGCTTCTCCAAGAGTGTTCACCCCCTCCTTTGGAGCAAAATCAAGTTGCATTGCCATGTATCTCCTCGGCACGTCCTCCACTTCGACCCTTGAGTAGCCACTTGGTATCGGCTTACCATGTATCCTTCCTCCCTCTGTTACGGGATATGCCATAGCGTGTGCCACCTCTTGAGTGATGTTTTGAAGTGACACATGCAACCTGCATGCAATACGTATAGTGATGTCGTCCACGGGGTAATGAACCGTGTCCGGTTCTTGAGGAACCTCAGTTGAAGCGCAACTGCTTTTCCTCCCACCTGGACTAATTACACGGCCAGCATCGCCTCCATCCTGACCTTCAAGCCTCGTCATTACCAGTGTCATTTGTTCTTTCAATTGCCTTATCTCTTTCGATTGGTCTCTGGAATTTTTATTACTTCGAGACCGGTACCTATGTCTGTCTTTAGGAAAACCTTCCCTCCATGGAACTAGGCCTATTCCTCTTGTGCGTCCCGGATGCTCAGGGTTCTGCAATGCAAGTGTAAGCTCATCTCTCTCCCTGCTCGCAACAAAAGAACCTTCTGAGGACTTTTGATGGGCATCTTGGAGCCTCTGGGACACTTCTTGCTCTCGAGGACCCTTGTGTACCAACTCACCTATATTCGAGAGTGTTGAACCTCGGGCGTATTGGTAATTCTTTCCCCGTTGACACCAGTCCTTCGTCTCGATCTCGATTCCCTTTTGCAGCAGCTCATCTTCCCGGAGTTGCCATTTGACTATGTTCTTAGCATATCCGCTAGGGCCGAGACGGTGAGGGTATCGGTTTTTGGCCGCATTGGCCTGGTTCCTTTCGCTAATCTCTTTTGCTTCATCTGATATTCTATAGGCCACAAAGTCATCCCAGAAAAGACGACACCTTCGATAATTGGCATCTTCAAAATTTGGTGTCAGGCCCTTCTTGATAAACTTCCTGTTAAGGTCCGTCTTCCACTTCTTGAAGCTGATGGACATCTTCTTAAGAGCCCCGGACTTTGCGAGTTCTTCTGAACCCTCAGGAAACTAGAATGTCCGCTTTAACTTTTCCCAAGCAAGTTCCTTGTCTCTGTCTGGTACCATCCACTCCAATTCATCTCTATCACTGCTCTTCCAGTGCCGGTACTTAATGGGGATGTCATCCTTCACGATGACACCTATAGCATTGCCATATGAGGTGAGTGCCGATTCTGGAGCTGTAGGGGTCCCATCTGCAGCTAACTCTGTGATAGTGTATAGACCTGAGGGCATCATAGTTGGACCTCTAGCTCTTCTTTCTCCCGATGAAGTTGAAGTATTCGCAGAGTGCGTAGTGGCCGAAGGATCAACCTCCTTCAAACATCGGTATAAATTAGTCATTCAGATCTGACGATATATGTACTTTTAAGGTCTTATTTGTTCCAGATGGGTTAATTTACCTCCATATTATCGGGGTTATCACCGGGCTGATTCAAGTTTAGAAAGCCACTTGGGCTACCATTACCACCATCGCTTTCTCCAGAATTTGCAGGCCAATGGACATCTTGTTCCCCTGACATTTCCTTTTTTGTAGACCTAGGCTAGAACTATTGCTAGATAGATACAAGAAATTAGTGTAAGAACTTATTGTGCTCTTGATGATATTCTTCTAAATCTACCAAAAGTTAAGTAATGTCATCTAATTCCATACGTAACTTGACTGGACTAGTAGGATCTAATTAAATAATTGCACGAGGTAGTAGCTAACCCAGCAGCTTGAATACATCAATTAAGCTAGCAGCCTATTTATGTATTTATCTGTCTGCAATGATTATGCATTTTGAGGAGATTGTACACTAAACTATTTTTAAGTGGTTAATGTGTAAAATAAAGAAAAATAGTTTAGGGTTAAGTGCACCAACAAAATATTTCGGGGGAGTAAAACAGACTATTTTTCAAGGCAGAAAATGTTAGAAGGAGACACAGTTAATTAGGACTAGAAGACATACGTGCACCACTAATAATTATAGACTTAAGTCTGAAACCATATAATCAGCAACGTAGATAATAGTAATGATGATTGTTAACAGACACATTTACTGCAGATTTAAAATAGTGCCATGATATGTTGGTTTAAAATGCTAGCAACAGTACAGCTTCAAAACTTAAACTATATAGTATTTTCAACCAGCTTTTAACAATCTGTCAAGCAAGCAAATATAGATGATTTGTCATATGTTCAGAAATTACCTCTTTAAAAATATTTGCTAAAGCTAGTTGGCAGCAGGGAGTGGGCAAGCAAACAGGTTGCAGGTTGACACCAAAATAGCTATGATTCCTCTAGGTGCAGTAGAAACCTGAATAAATCAATGGCATAAAAATTAATATACACATAGCTAGCTTAACCTGTCTTTTGCTACTAACTATTTGGGTAAATCCATAGCTAGCATAAATCCATATTTTCCTTTCAGAGACTTTGCCTCTTGTTGCACTAAATGATGATAGAGTTGTGGAGATACAAGGTGAGCCTGTCGGTGTCCAGAAAGCAGTGGAATTAATAGCAAGTCACTTAAGTTAGATTTTGCTCAGGCATCCGGTGCTCATCTCAGCAAATGAGTTCACTGCAGCACACAATTCAAACCGGGAGGATGTCATATCAAATCGTAGGGTGTGTTTGGTTCTTTGCCAAACTTAACTATACCAAAATTACAAACAGGCACGTAATGTTTAATTCTTCAAATTATCAAATAAGGCAAGTCACATTGAGAATTTAGATGGCTTTGACAGCAATGGGTGAACCTGAAAAACCAATGATAGGTCTGGAAAATGCAGACTCGACAGCCATCATGTTCACAACAGAGAAATAGACATGTACTGAGACGAAAAAAAGTGCAGCTACAAAGTAGTTTAAAAAATACAAACATTCTCAGGAATGACTCTGCAGTTTCAGACAATCAATTCACCTGATATGGAAGAGTCCTACACCCTTTAAATGGTGGACATCAACAGTTCCTCCCCCTGGTTTTATGAATTGTAAACCATGATTGATGGACTTGGTTAAAAAAATGCTTTATGACAAATTTTCTATTCTAAGTTATATGTCAGGGAATCCCAATAACCAATTATCCAAAAGAATAGGTTTTGTAGTAGTATTTTCTAAGACTAGTTTAATACCAATCCATGCCTGTTTTGATCCATGCCTAAATATTCACAATGTAAACAACTAATTGACTTAATTGCACACCTTTGACAGCGAAGAATGGAGGACAGTGGCGAAGAATGGAGCCACCACCTCCCGCAGCAGTAGCAGCTTGAGGAGAACACCACAGCGGTGGAGGAGGGCGGCGGCGACGATGGAGGACGGCGGTGCTGGAGGAGAGCAGCGGCGACGATGGAGGACGACGGCGCTGGAGGAGGGCAGCGGCGGCGGTGGAGGAGGACGGGGATGGTGATGAAGGGCGCAGGCAGGCGGGCGAGGGGACCATGGATCTGGAAGGAGGACGACAGTGGACGACAACAGCGGTAGATCCAGGCAGGGGGAGGACCGACGGTGGTGCAGGAGGGGGACGACGGTGGACGGCGACGGCGGGCGGCGGGTGGCGGCTGGTAGATCTTGACGTCGGCAGACTAGTTTGGGGGAAATGGCGATGGCAGCATATATACAAGCCACATAGGTACCGGTTAGTATTTACAACCGGTACCTATTGTGGTAAAAAGGTGCTGGTTTTAAATTGGAACCGGTACCTTTTGTATCACATAAGTACCGGTTCTTATTTAAAACCGACACCTTTTACTACTATATGTACCGGTTGTAAATACGAACCGGTACCTATGGACATTCTGGGGGGTATGCTTCCAAACAATACAGAGATGCGACCCAAAAATATGATCCAAAAACTATTAAAAAGTTAACTGTTTTTTAAATTTACTTATGAACATAAATCATGTAATCGAGTGTTATATTTAAAGACGCTCGACTACTATGTCGTTATATTTTAAGACGGATGAAATATTTTCTTATTGGGTTATCAATATACAGTATACTGATCGGTACTACACGTGAAAGAAGAAATGCATATTTCCTTACATGGGCCATGCATATTTTGGAAAAATTTTGCAAAAGAAGTCCTAAGGGAGTATGGAGGTTGATTATCACTGATGTGGCACCAACATGAGGCCCACATGTCATTAACATCCTCCTCTACCCACTCTCTTATCTCTTCCTCTTTATTCCCGTCGGTGGCCACGATGAGGTGGACGGTAGCAGCAAGGTCCTCGCTGACACCGACGGCCTCTTCGTCCCTGCCTACCCCAACCCTTTCACGATCGCTTTAACCTGTGACCGCCTCCTTCACGATCATGGTGGCAGCAAGCCCGCTCCCTCACGCCGCTCTCATTCGCATACTTTTGGCAAGGCCAAAAAATAGCGTACTTCCAGAATTCCAGGTGAGTATAAGAAAACTTTGACAAATTTCAGGGCATGTGTTCTAGGAACACACTCATTTTAGCCTAGAGAGGGCAGAAGAAACTATGCAATCATTTTCAAAAACAAAATATAAAACTTCTGGATCTAAAGAATAAGTTCCCTTAGTGGTGACAATAACAGTAGCGTATATTATGTATAAAAGTCATACCAAGTGACATGTATGATCCAAAATTACACATTCATGTTTGTTACAATAAAATTCAAACATGCAGGTCTATCACAATTACTCCTTCTTCATGGTCGCTGCGAACATATGGTGCTTCTTCCTCGTCTTCGTCTTCTTGACTTTCTTCACCTCCTTCTACATCTGTTGCAAAGGGTGATAGCTCATCGATTTGATCGTAGCCTTCCTCATCAACGATATTCTCAACTCCGACAATGGTTCGCTTTCCATGCAGAACCACGTGGCGATCGGTCAACGAAGAAGGGTCTTTGACATAAAAAACTTGTGTTACGAATTTTGCGAGCACAAATGGTTCATCTTGATAACCCACATTGTTTAAGTCCACGATGAACATTCCGTACTTGTTAATCCTCAAACTACTTGGAATTTTGACCCATTGACACTGGAAAAGTGGTACCTTCAGCGGTCCATATTCAAGCTCCCAGATTGCCTCTATATAACCATAGTACGTTTGTTCTACATCATTACTGTCGAAGGCGTCTATGCGGACACCACTGTTTTGATACGAGCTCTTGGCATCCTGGGTTCTCGTGTAAAATGTATATCCATTAATGTCATACCCTTGGAATGAATGAATTGTGCTCGCAGGTCCCCAAGACAAAACATACAACTAGTCACTATCAATATTCATAGCCATGATATGCTTCCGTAACCAATCGCCAAAATTCAACCTATGCTGCTTAGCTATCCATGCCTCTGATTTGCTTGGGTTCTCGCTGCGGAGTGTGTTATAATGCATGTCGACAAATGGAGCCACCAAGGCCGACTGCTGGAGCACTACGAAATGTGCTTGCCGTAATGTTTCTAGGCTAGGAGCGAATATTGCCTTATGCCCTAGTGTCCCTTTCCCTAGTAGCCTGCCCTCGTGTCGAGACATCGGCACACCAATGGGATGCAAATCCATATAGTCGATACAGAACTCAACCACCTCCTCTGTTGCATAACCCTCTACGATACTGCCTTCTGGTCGAGCTCGATTATGCACATACTTCTTTATGATCCCCATGAACCTCTCAAAAGCCCACATGTTATGCAGATATACTGGGCCAAGAATCTTTATCTCTTTCACGATATGTGACACGAGGTGAACCATTATATCAAAAAATGATGGTGGAAAACACATCTCGAGCTGACAAAAGGTAATGATTGCATCTGCTTGGAGCTTGTCTAGCGTGCTTGGATCGATCACCTTTTGATATATAGTGTTGAAGAACGAGCACAGCTTTATGATTGGGTTTCGAACCTTATCTGGCAAAATGCCTCTAATAGCAATAGGAAGAAGTTGTGTCATCAGCACGTGGTAATCATGTGACTTCATGCCCACTAATTTCTTCTCTTTCATGTTGACAAGTCTTTTAATGTTCGCAGAGTAACCAGAAGTGACTCGGACACCCTGCAAGCACTCCAACAGGCTTATTTTCTCTGCGGCACTAAGGGTGTAGCACGCGGGAGGGATGTACTGGCGACCATTGAGACGTTCTTGAGGATGTAGCTCGGACCTGATGTTCATGTTTGCGAGGTCTCTCCGGGCTTTCAACGTATCCTTTGTCTTGCCGGGTATGTTTAGCAGGAGTCCCATCAAACTCTCGCACACATTCTTCTCAATGTGCATCACGTCAATTACGTGGCGGACATCCAAATCTTTCCAATATGGTAGTTCCCAAAAGATAGATTTCTTCTTCCAAAGAGGTTTCTCACCACCCTTGCTCGTTGTGCTTTGATTGCCTTGCCCCTTACCAAATATACATTCAATATCTTGTACCTCTTTAAAAATCTCTCTGCCGGTACGGTGTGTTGGAGCTGTACCCTCCTCCACCGTGCCATCGAAATCTCTTGTATTGCTACGGTACTGGTGGCCAGCTGGAAGAAACCTCCGATGGCGCATGTACACAGCCTTTCTGGAGTAGTTCAGCCACCTGCTCACTGTATCCCGCATGCACTGTACACATGCATAACCACCTTTCGCTGTTTGCCCGGATGTGTTACCAGCTGCAGGGTAATCTTGGATGGTAACGAACAACATTGCCCTTAAGGTGAAGTACTCTCTTTTGTACGCATCCCACATCTGCACACCCCAGTCCCATAGAAACTTAAGATCATCCACTAATGGCCTGAAATAGACATCGATATCGTTGCCAGGTTGCTTGGGCCCTTGGATTAGAAGTAGCATCATAATATACTTATGCTTCATGCACAACCATGAAGGAAGGTTGTAGATAACAAGTGCCACTGGCCACGTGCTATGCCGACTGCTCATGTCACCGAATGGATTCATCCCGTCCGTGCTCAGACCAAACCTTATATTCCTAATCTCCTGCGCAAAATGCTTTTTGTACTTTCTATCTATTTTTCTCCATTGAGATCCATCGACAGGGTGTCTTATCATTCCATCCTTCTTACGCTCTTCGTGGTGCCAACGCATCATCTTTGTATGTTTTTTGTTTGCATACATGCGTTTAATCCGAAGGATTATAGGAAAATACCACGCAACCTTAACGGACACTTTCCTCTTCTTCAGGACTGGGCCACCATTGTCATCATCAACATCATCATCATCGTTAACTCCACTCTTATACCGCGGTGCTCCGCAAACTGGACATGTATCCAAGTTTGCATAGTCACCTCGATATAGGATACAGTCATTTCGACATACGTGAATTTTCTGCACTTCCAGTCCGAGTGGGCAGACAACCTTCTTCACTCGGTATGTTGTTTCTGGCAGTGCATGACCTGCTGGAAGGAGGTCTCCAATCAGCTGTAGAAGCTCTGTGAAGCTCTTGTCACTCCAACCGTTGGTTGATTTCATCTGCAGCAACGAGAGGACGACGTGTAACTTGGTGTGCTGCTCATTGCATCCTGGATAAAGCGGGGTTTTTTAGTCCTCCACCATGCCCTTGAACTTCTCGTATTGCCTGTCATCATCGTAGGCTGTCTCCCCATCGCGTAACATCTGATCTAAACCATCTGATTCGTCACTATCATATCCACCTCCGTCAGCAGGCAACTCCACATTGTCTCCGTCCATTACATCCGGATTCTCATCTTCACCATGATTGTCCTGACATGTGTAATTAGGCATAAAAACCCTTGTTAGGAGATGCTCATGAACTTGTTTTGCACAAAACTGTCTCTCATTCCTGCAATCAGCGCATGGACAACGCAAGTGTTCCGTTGTGTTCAATGATCTGGATCTCGTGGCTGCGATCACGAAATTCGTTACTCTCCTGGCATATTCCAAGGTACCGTACTCCGCAACGTTCATCCCTCCTTCATCCATCGCTCCTACGAAAATTCTTAAATTAACCACTAACATACATATATCATTCTCTATATCTATTGAAATTTTAATATATGTTAATAATAGGTACATAACTCATTGATGATTAATTTCTAAATTACTCCAATATTAATAAGTCATCATACTTTCTCATACTTCTCATTCAACAAAACAAATTGCAAAAAATAACTTGACAAATATTAGTGCGAATTACATATAGAATCAACATATACTGACCTTTACGCATGCAAACACATAGATCTCTCGATATTTTTGAAGTTTTTGGGCAAAACCTCCTCCCCTGTTTGGATGAGCTGAAGAGAAGCCTCAAAATCGTGAGTATACAGTGAACGAGGGGTATATATAAACTAGGGGATATTGAACCGGCACCTATTTAGTTTTTCTTCCGACGGAAGCCACCACATAGGTGCCGGTTTTTATTAAAAACCGGCACCCATGTGATAGGTGCCGGTTTATTAGGATAAAGCGGTACCTTTTTGGCCGTAACATATGTATGAACCGACACCTATGTGATAGGTGCCGATTTGTAAAGAAGACCGGCACCTTTTTAAGCGCGAGGACCGTTTGGAGAGGAGTCATTGGTGCCGGTTTTTTCTTACAAACCGGCACCAATGTACTTCTCCCAACCAACCGGCACCTATAAGACCTTATAGGTGCCGGTTCGTGAAAAAATGGGCGAGAATTGTCTTTTAGGTGCTGGTTCTAATAAATCCGGCACCTATGTGGCCGGTACTTATGGAGGTTTTTGTAGTAGTGAGTGAAGAAACCACATGGTGAAAAACGGCATCAGAAAAGTGAATGTATGTAGTGACCAGCTTTGACGTATGATTGAGGACAATCGGAACAAAGTCACCATCATATATGAAGGTAGATAGCTTTGTAGCATGGAGTTCTATCTTGGTTATGACACAACAACAAATATGCAAGTATGCTAAATGGGACATCAGATGATCCACCCTAAGTTCATCATTCAAATGGCATCTGACCATGATCAGATACTCAAGAGAGCAACAATTGGACAGCATGTTCTCAAGCTCCTTTCTTTTGACATGCAGTAAATTCAGCTCAAGCTTCCTTAGGTTTGGGAAACCTCTGAACCAGGAAGGTGGTTGCAAAGATACAAAACTAAGCTGAAGATGTTGTAGACGGCATATGCTTCCACTATCCAAAAGTTCAAGTGGAAATATGTACCGATCGTCACGGCCAGCAAATCTGATAGGTAATAAATCAAAAAAAAGATGTTTTGTCCTTGCTGACACAGCAAAACTAACCCAATTATTTAGATGATCAACTAGAATGCTGTCAAATTCCAATTTAATTCCAAATTCTTCCACCATCGTTCCTTGATAATTCTGTAGAACTCCGTTAACATTATTAGTGAATCTCTGACAACATATCAGCCGTCCACGCCTGTCCCCACTGAACACTGGTCCACCATCAAGAGATATTTTTGACCGAAGGGTCCACATAAATCTCCACTTACTTGATAAAACACTCGTCCTTATTGCCTCTTTCTGAGGCAGTTTTGACAAAATTGTGCATATCAAATCCTGCATTAAAGGATCAACGTTCATTCAAGTCAAAAAATCCATTACATAATTCAATATGAACACAAAATGGGGAAGAAAATATACCACCGGAGGTCTTCAAATTGAAGATTTGGCTTCCGTTTCTCGCTTATTTCTTTACCTTGGCTATGTTTTGACATCGTTCTTTTGCACGCTAGATACTTCCCCATTTTAAGTATGAAATTAATAAAATGCAGTTCCTGAAAAATGATATTATATATTTGATAGCCAGAATAAGTGAAGAGCACGAAGTAAATAAATGTAATTAAAAATTAGGTCAACCTAGATTTCTTTGTAATAGAAATGTTCTCCACTTTGAAATTATGCTTATGCAAAAACGTGATTTTAGGTTGTTCTCTGTTATTTTCCCAGTGTAATCACAGGTTGGTGTATTTACAATCCAATTAATTAGTAACTCATTCACCCTTGCCTTGTGCAAGGGAGGAGGAACATGACTGCATAAGCATACAGAGATTTGGTTGTAGGTTAGGGTGGCTACATTTTTGCATGTGGTAAGGTTTCTGCTATTAGTGGATGTTGTAGGAGTTTTGTAAAGGTGCAGAAAGGATTGCTGTTGTATGAACATAAGATGTAATTCTGTTGTTTCTAGTGTTTGTGTAAGCAGGATTGTAACTAGAGTCTCATTGCCATGGTTCAACATGAAAAATCCAAGATACAGGAATCTTACAGTGAAAAAGGAGTCGATGCTGGTGAGGGGAAATATCAATACTCAATAGACTAATTAATTACTCATTCAACTGCCCGATGTGCACACAGAGGTGGAACATGATGCAAAGTTTCTGATATTAGTTAATCTTTTAGGAATTCTGTAGAGCTGCAGAAATTAATGTGTTCTCTACAAATGTAGGGTGTAATTCAGTTGTCTGTGGAGCCTATGTGAGCAGGATTGTTGCTGTGGTCCTCATCACTGTGAATCAAAATGAAACTCTAGGATACAGGAATCCTACGGCAAAAAGGAGTGAACCTGTGAACGAAACATAAAACAATCACAGTGTGACTTTGCATGATATGAATTACACATTTGCTTTATCTTCATCAATCGGACTGCACACTAATGCTGGAGTGAATTAGAACATGAAATGTTAAACAAACAGAAAAACACGCCCTTGTTTCTGAAATTTATTCCTTTTAATTTTTCTCCCTCTATTGAAGGAAAAATAGATGTGATATCTGCCAAGCAAGCAGCATGAACCTAGAAGATCCAGTAAGGAGGATCGTAGGAGAGGCGTTCGACGAGGGAGACAAACCTGCGGAAGCTCGCTTGCCCGCATCCTGGAGACGCGAGATGCCGGCGGTCGTACCGCCGGCGGGAAGGCTGTTCTCCACTTCTCCTCGCCCCACGCCCTCCTATCCAACGAACAAACAAGAAGAGTAGAAGGAGGTGCGATGTACCCGGCGACGCCGGGTTTGCGTCGGGAGGAGACGGCGGTAGGCAAAACCTAGACAAGAGGGCCGGGAGGAAGGGGAGCGACCTCAGCGACATGGAGAGAGAGGGGGCGGCAGAAACACAGGCAGGGAGGAGGGCGATGGGGACGCGGCGTCCACGGACCGCGGAAGTGACGAACACTGGAACAGAAGTACAGGACTACTACCGTAATTTTGACAAATCTGACCATTTTACAAAAAATATTTTAAGAATGGACCGTTAGTTGAAGTGAAGTGAATATAATGCCAAAAGAGTCCCTTGCTACAGGTCCGTTCACTAAAACTAGCTGTTAAAGGGCAAAATTCTCCAATACTACGCACTGTCGGACTGACCAGCATAGGGCCATCGAATGATCCGGCCTCTTATGCCAACAGTTTAAAAAAATAACCGTTAGTGCACATTAAATGCATCGATCAGACAGATCAGTATAGAGGGTTTGGACTGACCGTCCGGTCCTAAAAGCTAATGTCAAGCTTGCTGGATCGTCTGACCCTAGAGCCCGATCCATCCGAACGCCTAGAAAGTTGGCACAGAGCCCAATCCACCCGGCCTTGTCCATAAAGGTTTTCAAATTTGATGGACCAACTTGGATTGACTAGCCCCAAATCCCTGGTCCATCCAACCTCGTATGTCCTCCAGAGAAAAATAGGGATCAAAACCATAAGGTTGTGTTGTTTTGCAGGGGTTGGGAACACATCCACTCTGCACGTAAAACGGAGCAACGGATTAACGTATAATTAATTAAGTATTAGCTTAAAAACTTGAAAATGGATTAGTATGGTTTTTTAAAGCAACTTTTCTATAAAAACTTTTTACAAAAAAAATATACCGTTTAGCAGTTTGGAAAACATGCGCGCGAAAAAGAAAGATGTGAGGTTGGAAACCTGGAGAAAAGAACCCAGTCTAAGTGCAATCTCAATGCATATGCTCTAGTGTAGCCTATTTGCTGTGGTCATGGCTACTATGGATACAACCGGTGCTCACATCATATGTCAACAGGAAGAACTCAAGATCAAACTGTTCAAGTTTTAGAATTCAATTCGGCCACCTACTACACTGCTGAGTTCAAACAGCCGTCAAATATGCATATGAGCTCCATTTTGGACCCATAAGTACTTGATGGAAAGCTCTCGGAGTTCTCTTTCCAACAGATCCAGCCCCATCTCCAAATTTCTTCTCAGTCATCCGCATTCACAAAAACAAGATATTGTATCACCTGTAATGGGCCTATTGGCTCATAACTTCATCTGGGACCCTGGCCCAAGCGGGGCCCATGTGGGATGCGCCCCAATCTGGTGGAGCACGACCCTAGGGACCCTTTGATCATCCTCCCACCTCTTTAAATAGCTAGGTACCCTTTTAGGGTTTTGTCACGCCCCGATTTTCGATCGGGACTAAAAATCGTTAAATAATACATTTTCCAGAAATTAAACAAAATTTTAAAGCAATTTAATCAAGTGAAATTGTGAGGGAAATTAAAATTTCCTTTAAAAATCATGGCCGGAAATATTTTTGTAATATTCTCTATGCCCTAAAGTACTCTCCAGAATTTTTCGTGAATTTTTGGAGCCAAAGAAATAATTTTAAAGTCACAAAGTTCATTTAACAAATTAAACTAATTGGAAAACAAATTAAAAACGTCTCCTTTTGTTTTGGGCCGTGTCCGACCCAAAACTCCTCTCTCCTCCCCGGACCGCGCGGCCTCCTCCCTCCTTCCTCTCCCTCCGGCCCAGCTTGGCCGTTGGCCCAGCCCGCGCAAAAGTCTGTTTTTCCCCCTTGCCAGCCTTTTCTCTTTCCTCCTCTCGGGCCGCCGGCCCGTTAACGCCGCCCCTTTCCCGAAGTCTGTTCGGCCTCCCTTCTTCAACCTCTGCCGGGTCAACCGCCGCCTTTTCCGCCGCCACACCCCCCACTTCGTCGCCATTTCCGTCGGCCGTTGCCGTGCCACTCCGCCGCAAAATCCGCCGCGCCCCGGCCACTTCGCCGTTCCCCGGGCCTATAAAAGGCGCCCCGAAGCTCCTCTTCCCTTTTTTTTCCCGAGCCCCGCCGAGCTCCCTCTCTCCGCCGCTCGCCGGCGCCCCTCCGGCCGCACGCCACCGCCGCTAGCGCCGCCGCCCACCATCGGCCCCGCCGCCACTCGCCGACCCACGCGCCGCCGCCCTAGCCGCTCGCGCGCCGCCGTCGCCTCGCGCTGCCGCGCCCGCGTCGTCGGTTGCCGCCGGTGGCAGCCCGTCGCCGCACCGCCGCCGCCGTGTCCTGGCCGGGTCGGCCTAGGGTTTGGCCAAACCCTAGCCGCCCGCCTGGCCGTAGAGGCCGTACCTGGGCCGGCCCACCTCCCTCTCGGCCCGTTTCCCATGGCCTCAGCCCATTCCTTCTTGGCCCGGATCCCTCTCCTTCTCCCTCCTCTCGGCCCAGCAGCCCCTTGGGCCAACCCTCTCACTTCGCGTCCCTCCTCCCTTCTTGGGCCGTCGGCCCGATTGGCGCCGCCCATCGCGTGAAGTCCATGTTTGCTCCCTCCTTGCCCTTTTTCCTCTATTGGGCCGCCGGCCTATTATCCTTTATTCACACAAAAGTCTACTTTACGTCCCTCGGCCCTTTTAACTTTTTCCGAGAAGACCCAGTTCATCTCCTCAAGTCCAGTTTACCTCCCTCTCAGCCTTTTTTCCCCTTCTCCTGCAAAGTCCTTTTCACCTCCTTTTTCTCTCCTGCTCGCCGACACTTGTGTCGCCGACGCGTGGGCCCCCTTTGTTTAATCCGGTCCACACCCAGACCACGTGGCCGCCCGCGGCTTCGCCACGTTGGCGTCCACGTCGGCGCTACCTTCTCCCTTCTGTCCGCCGTGTGCGTCACGTCAGTGCCACGTGGTGCGTCCGCACCCGTGCATGCGTGGACCGTCCGCCCCTTGACCCGTTGACACGTGGGACCCGCCGTTCCGGTGCCGTTTCCCTTTGATGATGTCAGCGTAGCCCTTCCTTTGTAAAGTTAATTAATAATTGCGCAATAAATCGATTTAATTTCCAGAAAATCATTTAAATGGCTCAAAACTTCTAAAATTCATAACTAATTCATACGAACTCCAAATTGAGCCATTCAACTTGCAAAATTCATCTAAAATTGAGCTCTACATGTTTGTTTACTTTTTATGTACTGTTTACTTGGTTTTTATTATACTTTTTCCTCGTTTTGCGTGCCAGCGTGTAGATTCCGCCGTTTCGGAAGTTCGCGCTCGCGAGGAAAAGAGTTCGGAAGATTGTTTAAAGAAGCAAGGCAAGTCACACATTCCCCCTTGAGCATGTTGTACCTATTTTATGAAATGTTTTCCATTTGCAAATAAAGTGCATGTTTTGCTAATTACATGGGAATAGGGTTTACCTATCCGTCCGCTTGAGCCATGTTTACTTGTTATACCGTCCTTTGTTAACTGTGGGTGATAATTTGACTAGCCTAAGTCACTTATGTTGACTTTGTTAGAATTATATATGCTTAGCCATGCTTAATTACCACTAGCTCATTTAATGGGATAATTACACCTTTATTTTTAGCTTCTAGTTGAGCTGTGAGCTCGAAACATCTGACCATGTTTCATTGGTCGTAATTATCCAACTAAAATATGACCTAATGGTGGGCTGTGGGTGCATGGTTTTGCTGGTCGCACCCATGGCAATTAAGGACCGGTTCATGGGAAACCCTGGAAGAATAACAGTGCTTACCACAAGCAAGAATGGGCAACTGCTGGACTTGTAGTGTAACTTTCCTCTAGCTGACGTACACTGGTTAGGGTGAGCGTGATGGAGTTTGGATGGGCCCTGTAATGGTCTATGCGGCTGCCGGATTCACCAAGGCACGAGGGAGGGCTGCCCACTGCCTTTTGAGGGGTGGGGGCGAAACCCGAGGTGGTATGATTGGTTAGAGGGGGTTATGCGAAAGGTCTTGTCACGATTTCCCCCTTTGCAGTATCGTGGTGATACTTCGGGGCATGGTAACATGTGTGGAATCGTGTCTTGTGGGTACAATTGCGCACCTCTGATCAGAGTAAAACAATTCGAATAGCCGTGCCCGCGGTTATGGGCGATCGACCAGATTCACCATGATTAGTCCCATCTTTAGTAATTTGACTTAATGAACTGGTGTAGTTCAGGTGGAATGGTTGGGCCTGTTCAACGTGGTTGTAGCGTTGTTCAGTGGAGATTTAATCTTGTCATAACTAAACAACTGTTTTACTGTTTTAAAATATAAAGGTTTTCAACCGCTTTTCTGCAAATAGCCACAAGCCTCCCTTTGTCTCCCCTGTGCACGTTTGCATCTTTGGTGTGGCTTGTTGAGTACGGTGGTTGTACTCAATCTTGCTATTTTTCCCCCTTTTCAGAAGTTTAGTACTTCTGAGTTGAAGTTGAAGTTAGAGGACCAAGGCTCAGACCCCAATTGAGTTTGCCTGTGGAGTGGAGCTGAAGCCCGCTAGGATCGCCTTTTTTCGCTGCTGCTTTCTTTTCGGTGTGAGGACTAAGTGCCTCTGCTGTAAGTATTTATCGTTTTATTTACGTTTGGATCTGTTTATTGATTTATCGTTTTGTGTACCCTGGTTGATGCCTGGACAGGGACTTAATACACAAAATGGTTTGGAAATTTGGGAAAATTTCCGGGCGTGACAGGTTTCTCGGGTTTTGTTAGATTAAAGTTTTACCCATTACTACTTTTTCTTGTAGTTACGTGTGTCGGCTAGAGCACCTAATTACTTGTCTTTGGAACCCCACCTTATCGTGAGCTTCAGTTCCTATTTGCAATTCAGATTGCTTTTATCTTGTTCTTACTTGTTTCTTCGATTTGTTTGCAGGAATAAGTTTAATTTGCATCGGCAAGATCAACAACCCACGGAGAGGTGTATCGTTTGCTAAGGCACGACACAACAACGTATTGTAGGGTTGTTGTCGGATCATCAACGTTTCTTCCAAATCGTAGTTATCATCAACTCACTGAAAGATCGGGACAACCAGATCCATGAGCGTATCGAGTGGAGTTCAGGGTTTATTAAGTGGTATCAGAGCTGCTCAGAGCTTATCAAGTAGTATCAGAGCTTTCGTTGCTCGGTGAGTTATTTATCTACTTATAACCAGAAAATAGTCATACAAAACAAATTGCATCCATTACTTAGCCATCTATGTGCCATTGCATTGTTCTTTTCAGTTTTTGCATTGTTAAGTTCTGCGTTGCATCATTATGTCGTGTTGCTGGTCTTAGCATCTAATCCATTTAGAGTTTTGAGTTCTAGTCACGTTTAGTACCACTGTCGCCGCCGTGTCTTCGTTGCCGTCGGGATCTTCGAAAACAGAATCGTGTCGCCGCTAGGATTTCGTTTTTCTTGTTTCGGGCATTTTCTGTCGGTTGGTTTTGGAGTTGCGTCTAGGGTTTCTGTCGTGTGGTTGTGCCCTGTCTCGTGTCCGTGATGTTGCCGTGAGAAAGATAGAAGGAGGAAATTAGATTAGATTAGATTGGTTTTTGTTTGAAAAAAAATGTATCGGATTCGAGTTCCGTTTGCAAAAACAGAATCTATACGAGGAGAGCATTCCATTTTTGTATAGATCAAATTTTAGGGTTTGGACTTTTATATTTGAGTCCCTATAATTTTTATATTTACATTTGAGTCCCTATAATCTTGTATTCAGGTCCTTGAGTCGTTTTTGCTGAAAAAAATCAAAAAAAGAAAAAAAGCAGAAAGGTGCTTAAAAAAAGAAAAGAAAAGCTACACCAAAAAAAGAAAAAAAAACAAGAAAGAAAGAAAGAAAAGAGAAAATTAGTTGTTATTGGTGAGATGGCTTTCATAAATCAGAGTTGTGCATGAGATGTTTCTAATGCTATCTTGTGGTATCGTTTATGTCTAGGCTCGCGTCTCTAGTACGTTATAGCCTAGGACCAGCACGGTACTGACTTTGAACAGTTATTCAACTTTGCATTCTCTAATTTGATCATTTGCTATTCCTTTACTACATATTTAAGTCTACTCAGAGCTCTACAGATTTGATTTAGAGATGGCAACGGGTACATACCCATCGGGTTCCCTTGTCCCATACCCATACCCACGATGACTAAATATTCCCGTTTAAATACCCACACCCGTCACGGGTACAAAATTATCCCCATACCCATACCCGTGCGGGTAACGGGTACCCATACCCATTTAATTGAATTGTATTACTTATAGTTTTATACTGTAATTAGTCGTATTAGAACTGTAAACCATTGATATTTTCTCCGACAACAATGCTATTAATATTAATGTTCAAAGGTGAGAAAAAAATTTCTACAACCACATTACATAATCAATAAATCAAATAATAATTTCATATAACTAGACTAGAACAATGCTTAAGAGGTGAAAGGGGTTTTATGCTATGATTTAGTAGTCGTTGGGACTTATGTTACTCATAATTTTAGGTTTAATCTACGGGTTTTTTCACCCATGGGTTGATGGGTATGGGTGGATAAAGAACGGACCCATACCCGCATAACCAATGGGTAAGAGTTTTTGCCCGTTAGTAGATCCATGGGTATAAGAGTTAGAACATGATTAGCTCCTAATAGAGTAAAAACCCATCGGGTATCGGGTCACGGGTTCCCATTGCCATCTCTAATTTGATTGCAGCAGTACAGCAAGTGTTTGCCCAGACATCGATACATCTAACCTCTATTGGGGTGTTTGGTTGAATCGGTGTATGTCACCATTCCGCTTGCATTGGTAAGAGCTTAGTTAAAAGCTTGAGTGTGAGTGTGATTTTTTTAGCTTCCACTACTTAGTAGTTGATAGAAGCGTGCATATTTTTATGTATGTTTCTTGTTTTCTATTAACAATGACAGGGATACGCAAGACAACTGGGGATAACTCTGCTCAACATCGACATCTTCGTCAAGACATAGGGAGTGATCAACATGATACATATGAGGTAAGTGATGTTATTCTAACCAAGATCAAATCTGCACTACCTTATTTTGAAGGAAATTATGATCCTCATGCTTACATTAAATGGGAGCTAGCAATTGATAGAGAATTTGAAAAGCATGATTTGTCTAAGAAACAAATGGTTATGTGTGTCTCTAATGTGTTAATGCAAAATACTTCTTATGATTGAAAACATCTTTGTAGGCATAACAAAATACATTAATCTTGGAAAGACTTGAAACGATATTTCATTAATCTTGGAAAGACCTGAAACGATATTTGAGAGATGTTTATGTTCCCATGTATTATACTGATATTCTTCTCAACAAACTGCAAAGTTTAAAACAAGATACCAGAACTGTTATTTCATACTATCATAATATGCATGCTTGTTTATTACGTTGTGGTTTAGATGAATGTGAAGAAGCTACAGAATTGAGGTTTTTACGTGGGCTTAACAAAGAAATTCAGGACATGCTTGCTTTTTAAAGTTATAGATCTCTTTCTCATTTGTTACAACTTGCTTGCAATATTGAAAGTCAAATTGAGGAGGACATGAAAAAGCAACACACTATGTTTTTGTCTCCTATTACTAACCATTTGCAGGAAGTGAATAATCAAGAAAAGAAGGAGAGAGACATGAATGAGCTACCATTTCCATTTTTCACACTCAAGTTTGATGCACCTCCATCATTTGAAGAGAGCTTCAAAGATAAACTAAATGGTGCTGAAATTAATCAAGGTGAGTGTGCTGTTGATGAATTAAATTTGTCCACTTTTCATGCTAAAGTAGAGCAACCATTAGTCGAACCAATTGCTGAGATTTTTTTGTCACAAGTTGAATTGTTTGCTATACCTTGTGATAAAGAAGAGTTGTGTGATAATACTTCACTTATATCCATGCCGCAACTAATGAATAAACATGGTATTACTGTTGATAGTTCTTTTCACGCTGATTTTAAGCATATTGTTCACATTGCTAATTAAGTTAAGAAACGTGAATTGCTATCTTTTTTAAATACATTGGGCTATGTTCTGTTTAATGATTTTTGTGAGCTCAATAATTTGAAGGAGAAATTATTTGCTATTAATTTCCTATGTCCATCTAATACTATATTTCATATCTTTGGCAAATATAATGATAGAGAAATATATTTGGTGCAAAGAGTTTACATATGTTCAGCTTTCAAACCTCCTGTAGCCATAGATTCATATTGCAAGCTAGAGAGTTATATTATTGCTAATCATGCTACTTCGAATTTCTCTAGTTTTGATTAGATAAAACATGTTGTTTTAAATGGCCTATGCGAAAAGCACCATATGAAAAAACCGAGGACGATTTTCCGTGAAGAAGGGAAGGATGATGTGACCATGGCTACTATGGATACAACCAGTGCTTACATCATATGTCAACAGGAAGAACTCAAGATCAAGTTGTCCAAGTTCTGGAATCCAATTCGGCCACCTGCTACCCTGCTGAGTTCAAACGGCCGCCAAATATGCATACGAGCTCCGTTTTGGACCTATAAGTACTTGATGGAAAGCTCTCGGGGTCCTCTTTTCAACAGATCCAGCCTCATCTCCAAATTCCTTCTCAGTCATCTGCAATCATAAAAACAACGTGCTACATCACCTGCATTGGGCCTATTGGCTTGTAACTTCATCTGGGACCCTGGCCCAAGCGGGGCCCATGTGGGATGCGCCCCAATCTGGTGGAGCACGACCCTAGGGACCCCTTGATCGTCCTCCCACCTCTTTAAATAGCTAGGTACCCTTTTAGGGTTTCTCGGGTTTTATTAGATTAAAGTTTTACCCATTACTACTTTTTCTTGTAGTTACATGTGTCGGCTAGAGCACCTAATTACTTGTCTTTGGAACCCCACCTTATCGTGAGCTTCAGTTCCTATTTGCAATTCAGATTGCTTTTATCTTGTTCTTACTTGTTTCTTCGATTTGTTTGCAGGAATAAGTTTAATTTGCATTGGCAAGATCAACAACCCACGGAGAGGTGTATCGTTCGCTAAGACACAACACAACAACATCTTATACGGTTGTTGTCGGATCATCAACGTTTCTCCCAAATCGTAGTTATCATCAACTCACTGAAAGATCGGGACAACCAGATCCTTGAGCGTATCGAGTGGTGTTCAGGGTTTATCACTATTGATCACCTCATTGCCATGTTGCCACTTCTCTTGATTGTATAGCAAACTAGAAAATAAACCTATAACAAATTTTGATCGCCCAATGTCTCGATTAACAAAGATATTAGGCTTATCGTCTTTCAAAACTTCGCCTTGCATCATCAAACTTAGATCTGTGGCCTCCAAACCTGGCGTGTGGATCTAACTCAAATTATATCTCAAATAATACAGTTAATTCATTATTAGTGTTTGTCATTAATTACTAAAATTAACAAAAGGGGCCTAAATGCTTCAACATAAAAAAAAATCAATCATTCACAAACCAAACACAAGTGTAGATAACCAAGACTCACTTATCATAGTAGTTTCTGTTGAGTCACCAAAAAAATACACATGACAAATCAATTTACAAATACTTCAAAACCGACCCATTCACCTTCATTGAGATTGAGAAAAACTCAGTTTATTCACCTTTGCTATTCATTAGTCAGCTGAAATTTTCCTAAATCTCAGTCGACTAATGAATGTCGTTGGATCAAGATGCAATGGCATGCCCTTCATCTTCCACCTCGGACTGCGGGTAGGCAGGAAGAGAGGAGTGGGAGGAAGATGGCGGACTCATCGATGACGACAATTTCCTCGGCAAGCTTTAGCACCAACTACACCCTAATTCTCAAGTTCCACAAGCTTCCTATGGATTACGGTTTCGGAGGTTGGAGGTGGTAGGAAAGGGGTAGGGGGTGGTGAGGGTGATTTTAGAGGGATGGCTGGAGAGTTTGAGAATTGACAGTGGGAGATTGACACAAGAAGACGATGAACGTTGTCGTCACGGCGCTGAAGGCGGGCAGTGGGTGAGGTCGGCGGCATGGGTATTAGTTTTGCAATGGTTAGTAGAAAGGAGTGGAGGCACCTCACTATGCTCGGGTTTGGGAGAAGGGGCTCGAGGGAAGGGGATAAGTGAAAAGGGAGGCTGGTCTAGTGAGCCTTGCTAGCGCCGTTGGCAACTTCTATGTCAGCAAGGCAAAAGAGGCTGGTGTGCATGTGGATAGGGTGGCGCCAGTGGTGGCGAGGGGATGGGAGCTGACAGCAGATATGGGGAGGAGTATCTACTGCTATATACTTCCCTTGCGGCATTTTAGTTACAATAATATCTAGCTAAAGAGATTATTTTACAGGTGATGCCCAAGAGGCCAAGAGTGTCAAATAAGCAAGGTTGACCCACGCTATTTATTTGAGTTAATTTTAAATTCCAAAATATTGATCGTACTAGTATAAGCTTATGTGAAATGTAAACATACAAGGTCTTTGTTATGATGAGAGGTCATTCGTATCAAAGAACCAGTAATAGCTCATGGGATTCCATTTTTTCCCTTTTTTAGGTTGTTTTTGGCTCCTCGGAGAGATTTACGCATGGTGGCTATTTTGCAAAAAGCTCCTCGCGTTTGCATAGAATAGCGCATATGTCCTCGGACCAACCGATACCCGTTGTGATTTATCCAAAAACTCTTCGTGTTTCAGACAAATACAACGTGAAGAAGCGAAAATTCCGCTTCTAGGGGTAGCGTTGTAAACATTAAAAATATGAGGATTTTTTTGCAAAACGACCACATATATATTCCCCACCCGCCCGCGCCACCATCGGCCCAGGGCTGCCATCGTCGCCATTCGCCCTCCCCCATCGCCGCCGTCCGCCATCCCCCCGCCGCCACCGTCGAGGACCGCCATCTCCTCGCCGTTGTCGCCTCCCCCTATCCTCGTCGCTGGATCCGGCCTCCGGCCATCCACCCTCCCCCAACGCCGCCGTGCACCCTAAACGCTGTTGTTGGCGAGCGGCGCCCTCCCCCAACCACCATCGTCGGCTCTCTCTCTATCGCCGGCTTCAATGAGCACCCTCCCCTACTGCTCTGCTGCCTGTCCTCGATTCCCGGTCTCAAGTCTCACCTGCGCCTTCTCCTGCCACCGACGCTTCAGTCCTCCTGGCGGCGGCGGCGGTTACGGGAGGAGGGAGGCAGCCGACGACGTCGGAGCGGCGGTGCATGTACCGCAACCTGGAACAATCGCTACGGTGCAGCCTCCGCTACGCGTTTGGCGTAGTCACTTGATAAAAAAATGAACAGAACCCATTGATCTGAAGGGAATTTACTTATCTATTGGGTTTGGACGACGCCGGGGCAAAGGGAGGGAGGCCAAGAACAGGTCGGTTTGATGGCTGCAGCGGTGGTAGGAGTCGAGACTAGCTAGCTAGCAGCAGCAAGAACCGGTTCTTTGTTTGTTTTCAGCTCCGATTTTGGGCCGGCAAGAAGATGCCTCTCCGGCGGAGGGAGGAGCACGGTTGCGGGTGCTAGGTGGCGGTCGCGCGGGGGCTATGGGGGGCATGCTTCCGGCCGGCGTCAGCGGCGGCGGCGGCGGCCGACGAGAAGGGGGCGGCCGGGGGCTCCACCATGGTCAGTCACGTCCATGACGCAGGTTGGCTTCTTCTTGTTCTCTTTTTCTTCTTCCTCCTTTGGTTTTGTTTGTACCTGGTTGGTGAGTTTGGGATCTTTATTTGTTCTGTTTGGTTATGGGGGACGATTTTTCTTGTGATTCATAAATACCAATGCAACGATGGAACCAACTCAATGTACACCAACTTGCATGCAGCTAACTGTTAAAGTCTTTTTTTTTCCATGTTTGGTCTTCTAACTTTGAATTTTACTGCGATTCTAAGTTATCTCTCCAGTGCACTAATGTCTCTTTTCCAAATTCAGTATCTAAATATAAAAAAACATTTGTTTTTTTTGCCATGGTTCATTATGCAGGTGATAAGTAGGTTTTGATAGGAAAAATGTGGCTGCAATTCCACATAGGTAGTTTTATTGATGTGTGTGACATTTCGTATTGCAGAAAACGTGTCTGCAGTGCCGTTGAAAGGACGTTTCCAGATTGTGTTTTCCAAAGCTCATAGCTACTTTTTTAACAGGCAGGTAGGCTTTCAGTCACTTAATGATTAACATTTTTCATGTGTGCTCTTCTTTCACCACCCATCTTTTTTTTCTTTGCTGTGGTTTCCAGATCCAGTGTGTTCTACCACTCTATATATCATCTTGATTTTTTTTTGCCGAAATGCCTTTTGACTCGTGAGAATATAATGGCCTAGATCCTTTTTTATGTTTTTGGAATATATACATACCCGGAAAAGTTAATCCAATGGTCATGGGAAACTATGGGATATATGTGTTAACATGGTCTATATTTACTCACTGGATTTTTTTTCTCTGTTTTACACCTACCATTATTCCCTGCAGCAAGTTATAATTCTTTACTTCTTTTTAGTTATTCAAGCCTTCTGCAAAAGCTGTTTTCATGGAATTACTATAGTTTATATATAGTTATGCATCTTCTAAAGTTGAATCACTATATGGAGGCTAACAATACCAAAATATTTCTTGTTGAAAATACAGATGATTTCAGCTGGCCGGCCTTATTGTTACAAATCTCAAGCACAAATTGGATTCCACCGAGGAAAACAACTCCCATCTGAATCAGACAACACGATACTAGGCCCATAATTCAGTATTAATAACCTTCAAGCTCCATTAGCATAGCTTAAAGCTATGTTTTTTTTGCATTCATTGCAGAAAGCGATTTGTTAGTCAAATATATCACATATACTATGTTTTTTTTCCATCATTTTAGTAAGTATTTGCTAACTGTCATTTCTCCCAAAGGTAAATATGATAATGAACATTCTTATTGATGTAATCACACAAAATCATACCTTCCTCGCAAAATGAAAAAGAAAACACACTACTTTTATGATTACTTCAAAACACAAATAGCTTTGGCTTAACCTAATTTTATTTAACGACCCACGTTCATTTCATGTTTGCTTGCGGACGTACTTATGCGTGGCATGTCACCGCGCATTCCCTTCTAGTTAGGTTCCATCTCACCTCTTTTCTTCTCTTCCCTGTTTATACATAGCGGCTTCCCCGTTTTTTTTTTTTGAGTTTTCGCAATGCTGATGGTTGGTAAAGAGCAACCAGTACTACATTATTGTTTGTCAATGGGTTCAAAGCAAATGGACCAAGTTTGCAACTGTTTCCCGTTGCCTTTCCACTCCGCCGGCAATAGAATATCAATTCAAATCCTTCCGCAAATCGTTAGAAATAGCAAAACAAACAATCGCATTTTCAGTTAATGCTGTACGCGCAGGAGACTCCTTGTATCTGTCGTACCAATATTCCAGATACATCACAGTTAGTGATACTATGTTATGAACACCAGGATGGTCAGATGCCATAACCCGTGTCGTAACAGTATTGCAGAGACAACGCAGTTAATGATAGTCGTTTCGTACACCAGGATGGTCAGATGCCATGACCGCTAAGGCCGCAAGATCATTGATTCGATCCGACTTGGGGATTGCACTCGGGAGTCATCATCATGCTTCTGAAGGTCAGCACCTCAAATGTGAGCTGCAAAGGGGCGGTATGATTAGAATTCAGAAGTTGTAAATAAATACTCCCTTCATCTCATATTATAAGAAGCTTTAATTTTTTTATAAGTAATTTTTTAAGTTTAAATAAATTTATAGAAAAATGTAGTAACATATACAACACTAAATTAGTTTCATTAAATCTAACATTGAATATATTTTGATAATATGTTTGTTTTGTGTTGAAAATGTTGCTATATTTTTTATAAAGTTGGTCAAACTTTAAAAAGTTTGATTTTAAAAAAAATCAAAACATCTTATAATATGAAGCAAATGGAATATAACATTTACACTTCTGCACTATAAGAACTTAACTGTCGGTAATGAGTGTGATAAAAGAATTGGCAATTAAACAGTTCTTAACAGAAAAGCACGGTTACTTGAGAAAGCATCAGGTACCAGTAGTATCAAATATATGTAGATGCAGTGTAAAGTGCTTAATCACAGAACAGAATAATCGTTAAGTGATTGCCAGAAACCAGATCGTATATTGTACTGATATAACTCTACATTTTCTCTAGATTCGTGAGTTTAGACCAGCATTTTAGAACCAATTCATTGTACCGCTAGTATCAGTTTGTGATCAATTGTTTGGAAGTAAGTTCAACCTTTCCAAACACTGCAAAGTAACTACATTTATCATACAACGAGTCAAGGACGGCAAGCATAAGAAAGTTGCAGAATAAGATGACTGCCTAGGCTTCCACTGCACTTATTGGTCCAAAAGAGGGCAGTAAGGTGCTAGAGGAGTTCAAGTTTCAGGTCTGACATCTGAGATTGCTATTCACCAAAAGTAAAAGTCGCTGAAGCACTACTCTAGCATTTTAGAACATTGTATGCAGTCCTTATGATTATTCATGCAGACATATAATTACTGATTAGCAAATACAATATGTAAAAACAGGGAAACTATATTACCTTCTAGCCAAATGCGTAAGGGTCTTCGGCGTATGGATTCAAGGAGCCCTCAGAAAACAATTCACCAATGTTTGCGGGATGGGGATGGGATCCAGCAACAACCTGGAGAGTGCGGAGGCATAAATGTTTTATTAAAAAAAGTTGTGCAAAAGCATCTGGGAAAACCAATATTCTGGATGCATGTTTTCGGATAGATCCTGATTGAATTCCGCCACATGAGCAATCACAATTTTTCAGTCATGTAGTGAGAGAATAAAATTGAGTCAACATTATCTAATAAATGTATGCTGTAACATCAAAGTGGTAAGTCAACTACCAATGTTCTTACAACAGAAACATCTATGGGAACAGGCATTCCTGAATATATCACATACTCCTGCCATTTCATATTATAAGTCGTTTGACTTTTTTCTTAGTCAAACTTCTTTAAATTTGACCAAATTTGAGTAAATGGAGAGAGTAGTACATATCATAATTCAGAAAATGATATAGTACATAGAAAATATTTCAATTCTATAAAAGTATCCCTCTGTGCCCAAAAACAAAAAACAAAATTACAGAGGTCACTGTACCTATTTTAGACATGCATATGGAAAGAAGTTGACGAACACATTTAATCACACACATATACCTTTCTCATTTTTGTAGGATCCTTGTCAGCAGTATTATGCAATGACTTCTGAGTGTTGGGCTCCTGAATGGGAGAAAAAGGATACCATTAACATGATTACATGAATGAAATACTAGACCACCAATCAAATGCAAAGGGGGAAAAAAGGAGGAAAAACCTGTACCCCAAACATGACGGTGCTCTTAGTTTTCCTGCGCTTTGTAATTCTTCCATTTGCTGTCTCAACTTCATATTCATGATGTGTTACCTAGTTAAACGAAAGACACCAAAAACATATCACATGAAAACATGTATTTTACAGATTAATTCATTCAATAATGAAACTTGATACATTCTCTAAAAAGAGAATGATGAATCTAAATGCAAAATGATTCACCTTTCTATGCTTAGGAATATCCTGGGTTCCTTTCTCTACCTTTCTCAGCATGTTTGAAATTGGTGATTGTATAATGCCAGATAGATTAACATCCTGGTAGTAGAACAAGCGAATTTAGAATTTGTACAATGAAGCATGCAGTGATAAAGTCGATGTTTAAAGAGAGATGTCTTACCTTCCGTTTGGTCTCAGGACTTACCAACTGAAGCTGGTGTTCTTTTCTGATATATGGATCTCTCCTTTTTATTGATGAAACAGAGTATTCCTAAATAAGAAAATATGTATGTCTTAACTCTTAATGAGAGCATCGGCACATATGAAACATAAATGGTAAAACAAATTATAGAGAACCAATTATAAGATTAACAAAAACTGAAAATAATCCAGGATATGGACTATATTAGCCTTTCTGGTTCTGCCCCAACATGAGCACATGACCAAATCATGGTAACCATTTTTTATGATATGTTTAAGGAGCACTTTGGGGAAATCTAGCAAGAATGAGATTGTATGACCATCTGGATATTTTAATCCAAACAGGTGAAGAAAAATGTTTTTCTTTCATTTATTCTTATCAAAAAGTGTCATACTGGGACTTAGGGGTTGAACAGATCTATGGTCAAGATCATGAAAAAAAAAGTACTTCACTAGTTTGCAACTAGCACCTCTACAGATCAGCCAAATTGCACACACAGGAACCTATATGCAAACACCAGGTTCAGAGTTGCAAGGCATAAAATAAATAATAGGATTGTAATGAAAATAAAAGGCCAAAATGATGCATCAAAATCTACAATATAAAGTATGAAACAAATATTATTTCTGCTCATAATAAAAAAGGAAAGCAAAGTGTGATGTGTTAAAAGATAACCACATGAGAGTAATGAATAAACTTGATTATGTTAAAAAAGTTTCCGATGCTTCAACAGCCAACTCAAAAGTTAAAACAGAAGATTTCATAATTACCACACCGGGGTTAAAATCTCTCTATTACTGTGAATCTGTGACAGTTATGAATGATTTAGGCATCTATTGACAATACCAAACAAAGAATTGAAAAGCATAGAAAATTAATCTTATCCTTTACTTTCCATTAATTTATCCAATCAAATCAACCAAATGGCTCATTCCTAAGCTTCATCTAAATTTTTTAATCACAATCCACAAGGAAATAATGGTTGTGGTAGAAAATGTCAAACCTGGTAAAATATACCCAATTGTTTTGACCTGCATTTTCGAAATACAAGCCACAAGGCTTTACTAATTAATGCCAAACTGAGTCAAAATACCCAATTTCTTGAATTAGTGTTACATGAACTAAGCAGCAGCATTTCAATTAGTGAGAACATATGCACTTGCATCTTTATATCAAATGCTTAGCATGCTATGCAATTAATAAAACATAACTTAAATATGAATTGCTTAAAAATAGTGTATGAGATAGCGATCAGAGAATACCTTCTTAGAGTTTACTTCTTGATCAACCTGTTGGTTTTCGCCCATTACTTTCCATTGTAACTGTAACAGTGCTCTTTGCTTCTCCTCCTGCCAAAAAAAAAGTGTTCAGATATGTTTTCAAGTAACTATTTCCAGAACAAGAAAATCACCAGAGTAACTACCTTTGACTTCTGAATCTCCAGTTCATCCTGAAGCTTCTGACAATCTTCCTCATGCTGCATAGTCAATGATTTCATTTGAATTTCATGATCCTTTCTGAGTGATGACAATCTCTGCATATTTAATCCAGATTTAATTAGTATGAACAATCATCATCGAAACATCTGGTGGAATTTATTACTAACCTCCCTCAATTCATTCTCAGCCTGAGATTGAATGCGCTGGAGTTCTTCTTTATGATAAGCTCGAAGAGTTGATTCCTTATGCTCATTATCCTGATGAATTCTTGCAACCTAAATATCAAGAAACAACTTTCATGGTCATTTTAGAAGAAAATCAGTCTTATTTCAGACTTTACACTGAGTAGTGTTCAGTGCTTCCCTACTCCCGAGGTGGATCCTTTGGACAATAGTTTGAGTCTTCAACAAATGGAAATTTATTAGTGACAGGATTCTACAGATAAGTGATGAAAGTTTTACTCTCGAAATTTACAGGAAAATATTTTTACAGAGCCTTTTCACTGCACCTCTTTTACTTTATGTAAACAAATATGCCATCTCAAAGCTGCCGCGAACCAAATGGAACATCAAAATTATATTAGAATAAATGTGTAAGTCGTACGGCCATAAAGTTGTGTCAAATACATTCTCTGCAGCTCTGCTTAAATATCAGATGATATTTTTGACTTATTAAATCTTAAGAGAACCATGGAATCAACCAGTAAAGTCCAAATACCATTACATTAACAACATACATTGATGAAATATGATAGATCGTATTTTAATGTCATGTTTTGTGCCTAGTGCAAATTAAATAAAAGACAAAGGCAAGGACAGTGTTACCTTAAAGCACCTTTAAAGAAACTTTGCAACACATATAACTACCAGGTGGGTGTTTTGATATGGCTTTTATTATGATTTACATGTCAAGACAAAGCAAATTAAAAGCACACATAGAAAGACCTTGAGTAACATTTTTAGGTTACTAAGCCTCTGTAGCAGAGTGCAGCATAGCAGAACATCTAAAAAGCAATTATGAATCCATGTTATCAATACCTTGTTCAAATACTAGAGCTAAAATTTCCAATGGAAACTGCCGCATGTGGCTCCAATTGGCTCAGTTTTTTCCCCTAAAAACTGCAGCTTATTTTCAATTGTATAATTTGATTTTAGAATTAATTTTAAAGGTTTTTATTCACTTTTATTGCCTAGCTCGCATTTCATGATTGCTACCAAGACAAATAAACAGACTTCAACCTAAAATAATTATTAATTATCAGTTTCAAATTTCAAAATTAGCATTCTTATCATAACTAAATTGCAAACTTCATTTTTTTTTCAAAACAGCTTAACTGTAATGGACAGAATCCAACCAATACCACCTACCATTGAGCCATGCTCCTCCTTCAGACACATCAAATACCTCTCAGAATCTTGCCTGTTTTCTGAAATCTTTTCATTGCACTTGTTTTCCATTTCCTTTAAGAGCTTCTCAGCCTAAATATTTTCAACATCCAGAAAACAAATAGAGAATAAGATCAAACTCAAAACATCTAGCATAATAACTTTGAAAAAAGAGGTTAACTTACCTTTTCTTTTTCAGTATTAATGATTTCTACCTTTTCTAGTTCATATTTCCTACGGATTTCATTGATTGCCTGCAAAATGCATTTTCTAACTGTCACTTGTGATTGAAATAGCAAAGTGTCATACAGCTGATAGAAGCGTAATACCTGGTCATTTTTCAGTGATAATTCTTTCAGATGCTTGGACAGCTCTATCTTTTTACCTTCAAGCATGATATCGTACTGTTTTTTTGCCTCAGTAAGTTGGCTTTCTGTTGCAGCAAGTGATGCTTGGACCTGGCAGTAGACAGAAAAGATTGTATGTTGTCTACAGATCATTACAATATGAGATTTAAAGAATCTAATAAGCACAGACCTGTAACTTCTGTTCCTCTAAATTCTTCTCTCTTTCTACAGCACAAGTGTGTAGTTGCTCTTTCTCATCAATAATACTGCGAAGCTGATTGACCTGATTCTCAAGTGTCTCAACCTGCTGGTCACGCTTAGCTATCTCTCCTTGCAGAGATTTCGTATCATTAGACTTCTCATTCAAAACAGATTGCACTCGACCTAGAAGCTCCTGATTATCTGATTCTAGCTTCAGAATCTTCTGAAGCAACTCTTGCTGCAAAATTCAAATCTCATGAATCTTACAGGTTAAATAGAAATATTTTTGTCACTGAACTGGCTAGGACACAAACCTTATGATTTTCAGCAGATCTAGAATCTTCCAGTAATTTTTGAACCCTCCCTTCTAGGTCAGAAGCTACTTTTTCTAACTGATTAATGTTGGAGGCAGAAATTTCTGCTTCAGACTCCAATCTTCTGATCTTATCTTCAGAAACTTGGCATTCTTCCACATGTTGAACCATGACAATCTCTTGAGTTTTCTGCAGCTCTATGATTCTGGACTTCAGCTCCTCGATTTCGGTTTGGAGAGCATTGTTTTCTGATATCAAATTTACATACTGATTTTGGAGATGTTCAAATTTGTCCTTAGCAGATTTTATCATCAGCATTTTTTCCTCTTGAACCTTTCCATCATATCTCTCAAATGAAGAAATCAGCTGAGAGACATGACTTGACATTGATGTGTGCTCTTTATCTAGCTCAGTTACTTTAGCCATAAAACCACTGAGCAATTCATTAAGCCCCTTGTTGTCCTTGGATAGTTTTTCAACTTCCAAACTGTAGCCCTCATTCCTAAGCTCCAAGTCATTCTTTTCACTTTCAGTGCTTGCCAGGTTTTCTTTCAGACAAATGCAAGCATCTTCTTTTAGCTTCAACTCTTGCTCCATGCATTGCAAACGGGAGTCAAGATACAACAGTCGGGCTTTATTTTGCTCAATGGATTCTTCCAACTGTTTGATGAGAGAATCTGCATATAAGACGGACATAGTTGTGTTACTACTTTTGGTTTGTGCTAATACACCGGATGCACATGAATGGAGTATATGAAAATTTTTCAGTGGACTATCGCACCATAGCTAACTTAATTTCTGTCTACTCATGATGCAATTTTAAGTATTAGATTCATACTTTTTTCTCTTATGGTAGTATCACTTGCATATAGCTGTTCCTTGTAACTCTGATCCATCTCTTCTTTCTCTTGTTTGATCCGCAATATCTCCTGTTTCCCTGTGTCAATGAAACAAATGAAGCATTACTACCTAATAGCAGCACATTATTATTCAGAAATCATGTCAAGAAACATGGAACTGCAGAAATAATCATGGTTTAGATGACAAACAGAAGCATAGAAGATAGTGATCCCCTAGCAGATCTACAGTCTCCTGTAGCAAGTTACTAAATTGACAGACATCCTAAAATACTAGTGTTAGCGCTGTGAAGAAACTGACCAACCTGAAATGATATTTTGTTCTGCACATTCCAGTTTTATTGATGAATCATGCAACAGGCAGTTGAATTCGTCTAAAGCTTTCGAATTCTTGCCAAGAATCTCCTCAAAGAACTTCTTATCTTCCTCAGCTGCCAATGCATTGTTTCACCAGTTAGATCTAGACAGCACTCATGCATGAGTAAATGGAAACATTACCTCTTTCTGTCTGACTAGCTAGCTGCTGCAGAGTTTCTGTCAGTTGATTGCACAAAGTCTTTGTTGAGGAAACTTTTGAATCTAATCCCTGCCAGAGCTTCGAATCTTCAGTCTGTTTCACCTTAAGCTTTGCATTTTCATTGACAGCTTGTTGGAGCTTTGCTTCTAACAGATTTATCTGTTCTGTTGCTCTTCTCAACTTGGTATGCTAAAGTAATATAGAGCATATGCATCAGTACTAAGAAATACTGTGACAAAAATATAATATGTTGCTATACAAAACGATGATATATGGTGATATATCCGTTCAGTACTTGAGTCAATTTACCTTTTATCTATGACAGCACTGGAACATTTGGAACATTTGCACCATGCAAGATGACTACAGTAACGATAATATTGCCATATACTGAACATGGAAGGGCACAAACTCATGTTCAGAGCTCAGGATATGGGATAAATGAAATGGAAAAATTGCTTGATCTCCAATGTGTTTAACAGAAACCACAGAGGATAAAGCATCAAAACATTCTAGTTTTTCCAGGTACAAAAGTTCAAATTTATAGAGATACATAATTCCAGAATGTGACTCTGTTGTGCTGAATAGTGAAAATTGATGATATACAGCATCCAATATCTTTTGGGTAGAACTGTTCCAATTTTCAACACAACTATGTATATGTAAATTCTGAGGAAAGTAATAGGAATAACAAACACAAAGTACAGTCATGAGATCCACATTATCTACATGCAGCCTTAAAATGATAAGAATTTGATGCTTGTAAACTGTCTACACTGGTAGAAGATTTGTATTGACATGTTGGCAATTGGCATGCATGCATGCATGGTTACCGGTTACATGATGCAAAGCTAATAAGGTAGTTCCAGGTGTATACTGCAGTTCATTGGTTTTACCTAGTGCTGGATTCAGTAGTCCACAAAATCATGATAGGATTCCCAGACAGAATTGGGAATAGAAAATTATGTATGTATCATGCCACCAGGATTATACAACTGAAACAGCCCTACTAACATAAACAACTTGCAAGTTTGACACCGATAAATCAGAAGACAGCTTTTCTGCTATTAGGCATTATAACCACAATTCCACAAAGACAGTGCCAGATATATCCAGAACCGAAAACAGGAGCACAAGACAACCTAACTATATACCCATTCAGTAAAATTTCCATGAAAATGGTAAACGCTGAGAAACATACCGTCATTTCTAGATCAGTCTTCACTGAAGCCTGCTCCTTAACCAATTTTTCTGTGATCAAGCAAAAAATTTGAGGGAAATCAGTGAGCGCACGAAGTAGACAGCCTCCCGCTAACGAAACAAGGGGAAAATGAAACCAAAACCTGCTGTGATCTTAAGATTGGCGAAGCTCCCGTACGTGCTCCCTCCAATATCAGACGACGGCTTGGGGTTCTGGGCCTTCGCGGCCGTCGAGGTGGATCCAGCGAGGGATCGGAACCCCTCGAGGCCCCTAAGCCCCGATAAACCCAGCTTCTGCATCCTGTAGTCGAAACCCTAGAGTTCGCCGGCGGCGGCGGAGCTGCAGAAATTCCCTAGCGTTAGTTCACAAATCACCCAAAAATGCACCAAATCGCAAATACGCCAGAGTGCGCCGCTTACCGATCAGGGCGTAGGAGGCGATTTGGGGTACCACCTCGCAACAATAGCTTCGCCCCCCGATCCCCGAAGCGTCGAGAAGCTTCGAGATTGTTCGAAACTTAAACGGGAGCAATCAAGTGCAATCAGTTTGGACTGAGCAGAGGAGATGCGAGATCAATCAAGTGGAGAGGCGAGAAGCCGGGAAACACTCACCGATTTGAGGATCGAGTGGCTCCGAACGCAGCGGCTTCCGAAACCCTGGCCTCGCCTACAGAATGCGGATGATTCCAGAAGCTTCCAGGGAACCCGAGGCGTAAGCTAG
>BDMV01000004.1:25207552-25226628 GCA_008326285.1 Oryza officinalis | reverse complement strand
GAGCTGACGAGGACGCACACGGCTCCGGTTCGTGGGCTCCGATTCCCTCGGCTGTATCGAGGAGGATCGCGAGACTTCTAGAAGCGTCTCGAGATTTCTAAAGCGATAGGGGATCAAGCGGAAGGGGAGGGTAGGGGAGGGGAGGGGAAGACGCGTTTGAATTGTCGGTTCGGCGCCAGGTCGAAAATTTATATAGGGCGGTGAAGTGCTTGATGCTGGGACAGAGCGGCCGGCGAGGCGAGCAGCAGATATTTTGTGTTCGGTAGTTGATGTTGGCAGTATTCATTAGCACATGATTAATTAAGTATTTGTTAAATTTTTTTAAAAAATGGAATAATGTGATTTTTTAAAGCAACTTTCGTATAAAAACTTTTTGTAAAAAACACACAGTTTAACGGTTTGAAAAACGTGCGCGTGAAAAACGAGATGAGTTGGGAAAGCAAAAAAAAACTAACTCAGGCTCCTTAGGCAGCCAGAGAGGAATGACGCGAACACCACATATGCCATCACACAAGGTTTGCTGCTGTAAATTGTAAAGTGGTTGTGACGCTTAGACTGACGAGAAAATGTGAATAATGTTATAATTAAATAGGGCTATGTCTAAATTAATTCTAGTAATTTTAAAGGTCCATATTTAATGTTAAGAGATTAATAGTATCATTTTAAAAACCAATGGAAAAGTATCTCAACTTAAATAGATTGCTAATTGAGAGCACATGTTGAACGGTTGAGATGATGATGAGACTGTCACACACGTGCTGTAACATACCAAAAATTCGAATTTTGAATTTTTATTTCAGTTAAATAATAAAAATATGTTTTCAAGTATAAATTGAAAGAAAATAGAAAGTAAAGCCCAAACATAACATTTTTGGTTGGTTATAAACTAAAATATAATTTTTCTACCATTTAAATATATATTTAAAATAAGAATACTTATTGGTAGGTGAACTCATTGAATTGTTAAAAATAATTGGTGCAATATAAAATCATGAGGAAATTCATGAAGGTACTATTTAATATATATATATAACTCACTGAAATTTTGGTATGAATTATTATGTACTTTTGATACCCTAAATAATTAGACAAAAACAGTCGACCTATAGGTTAATACTAAACCCTAATCGGCAAAAACGACACATATCTCATAAATGCATTTTATCACATGAAAATGTATATGGAACATAATTTATTCAAATACTACCTTATTTATCATGAATTGATATAATTTTTCCAGAATTTATTTTATTAATTTTGATCTCCTAAAAATTCAATCTATTTTCAGCTAGGCCTATTTTCTCTATTTTCCTGGGAATAAAATATAGAATATTTTTGTGTGCAACCAAGGAAAATGGAATCTAGGTGTTTTTATCTACTACCAGTAAAATCCACACTAAATTATCATGCACAGAAATTGAGTTATAGAATTAGAAAGAAGGGGGAAGGAAATATATCTGAAAAATCTTTTGTAAACCTTCTGTGCAGTAGATCATCAAGAAACCTACCCTTTTCTCTCTGCCATGTGGGGCCCAGCCCTGGTGGGACCCACCTATCGGTCACACAACTGCGCCACCTCCTCCTCCAAGCCCTAGAACGGCTGCCACGTCGTGGACACGCGTCAGCACGCCAGAACACCGCCTCGCTGTCCACAGCCTTCTCGAGCTCCTCTATAAAAAGCGTCGTTTTGCCCACCGACAAAGCCTTCCATCCTCGCCGCGTTCCACCCAAAACCCTAGCGAGATCGTCTCGGGAGCTCCGGGAGAGAACTCATCTTCTCCGGCGCCATCAAGATCCACCACCGTCGCCGTCCTTCTCTGGTGAGCCTCGCCGCAAACCAACCGTGGGAACACGATCCTGTATCCATGCCTAAACCCTCTGTACCTTCTTCCTTGATTTGGTGCAGATCGAGCACCTCGTGCTAAGCTCGTCGGCGTCCTCGGTGTCCAGATCGCCGTCACGGTTCGCATCACCGTTCCCGCCGACCCGGTGGAACCCTAACCGAGCCACTACGTCGGGGTCATCGTCTAGATCCCAGGTGCAAGAAGCCCCAATTAATTCAAGCCGAGATGTTGCCGTTGAAGAAATCCCCTTCATCTTCTTCAGGTCCGGCCGCCGGCCATCGTCGTCGATTACTCGTCCTCAGGTGAGTTCCAGCGCGATTCCTCTCACGGGTAGCAACCCTAGGGCATCTCTGACTTTGCGCATGTGTCACTTTGACAGGAGATTGGCCGCTCTTCGCTGTCGCCGTCGCCCTGCCTGTTTTCGCCGCCGCCGAAGCTGTCTTCGCGTCGCCGCTGCTGTCCAAGCTTTGCCGAGTCCAGCGCGACCACAAGTGAGCAACCCCGATCTTCGTAGGTGCGAATGCATGCACGAAATCCCACTGAATAGAGCTAGAGCCCGAGATGACCTAGCTAGCCGAAGCACTCCGCCGCTCACATCGTCGCCGGCGTCGATCCCGATCACCACAGTCAGCGCCACGACCACCGACGGGTTCACCAGCCTCTCCTGCACCTTTTCCCTTTTGGCCGCACCCCACGAAAACTCGCCATTTGCCGCCGGCGTCAACGACAAACTCGTCGGCCGCCGCCTCCAGCCGCTGCCCTCGGCCTCTCCCTCACTGAGCCGCTGACCTGCGGGGCCCACTGCATCTAAATAGCCAAGGGTTGATTCGTGAGGAAAACAAAACCCTCTGTACTATTGTGTAAATATATTACCTATGACATGTGGGACCAAGGACCTCTTAGCAATTAATTAGAAACTTGAGTACTCTTAATGAAAATGCTTTTAAACATGTGCTGGGGACTTCGGGTTGAAACCTTGGAAACCCAGGGACGTTTCTGCAAAAGTACAGAGGCTGACCAGTGGACCCTTTACCTTTAAAATTTGAAAATATTAAAGGAAATATTCAAAACAATAATTTTTCAACAGGAAAATGAGTGAAACTTGTAAAATGCATATAAAATTCATTTTAACTCCATTTGAGGTGAATCAAATTTCTATGGATTCACAAAATTGTAAACTTTAATATGGTAAGATAAAACATGATGCCTACAGTAGAAGAAATGTCTCTAAAAATTAATATATGGAATACTTAACATATAGCATATACTAATTTATAAAATCTATACAAAATTCATTCTAACTCCAAATAAAATGATTCCAGATGGGTTGGGTTATAAATCTCATAGACTTGGTTTTTGTAAATTTAAATGTAGTACATATAGTACTAGAAACATATTTAAAATTTGTATAATAAGTAAGACTTATAATAAGTCATTTAAATTGTTAAATTCATAATAGATTCATGCTAGCTTTAAATATTGTGAACAAAATTTTGTTAAACTTTGGAGAAAGTACTCTCTGCTGCAGAAACCTAAGGTTTTACCAATCTTGAACCCAAAATGCACTTAGAGCCAAATGGAACCAAATTAATTTATTTCTAGTATTAGACTTTTAAAATTTATACCTCACAAATGCAATATGATAAAATAGAAATTCCTTCACCACAAATTATAAAACCACAGCCTCTAACCACACTAATGAATTCATGCATTTTAGTGCATTTTGAATATTTGTATGTTTCGGTATTTATTCGATTATCGATATTTCTATTAGAAGACGATTACGTTGTTGGTAAGGAGATTTAACCTTTCGCTAACTCCAGTAAGGACATCCATCAAGGCAAGTTATGCCCTCCTCCTTTGAACACTTTGATCCTATGTTTTTATTTGGGCAAACGTTTTCTATTGCAAAGTTGCACGCGTTAGATAGATATGTTTGGAAAAATTATTTTAAAGTGATGAAATGGTAGTTATGACCTATTTGTTGCATAATCCTCCTTGAGAATTGTTATCCATAATGTTTGTAACCTTAGAGTGATTTAGAGTACCCTATTTGTACTCAAATGAAAACCCCTACGCTTTTATAAAATGCAAATGCTTAGCCTTGCTTAGTAATAGATAAATCATAGTTATGGATCACTTATTATGTTATTTGAATCATTTCAAAACTTATGAACAGAGATGTTTTCTCTGCTTATTTGTGAACTAAAATAAAATTAATGTGAATTTCAGACTTAGGCGGCAAGTGATATGCATATGGTGGTAGTTGCACATTGATAGGGGGAGTGTCCGCCTGAATTGTTTAAGGACTGAACTACATATCACCCACTTATGTTTACCGTACATCCACATGTGTTATTTATGGGGATAACCTTGGCCTATTAAGTTAAGCATTTGTTTGACCTTGCATTCGGGAGGCCGTTGCAGTAGAGATAATGGCCACGAGTGTACTGTGGGCTATCTATAGGAACTACCCATGTATGTGTTAATGATTGTGTTGAGTTTATTGCTAGCAACAAGTCTAGCTGGATGTGATTACCGTGAGGGGACGGATGGTCAGCCTCACGACATGGGCGTCTAAGTCTGTCCAATACAACGATAACGTGCCTCGTGAGGGAACGGATGTGTTCGCCGTCACGGCGTTAGGTTTAAGGCGTGGGCCCGTCACCTAACGACTCTAGGACTTAAGCCTAGGGTGGATTCACACTTATCGTGCTCATGCAAGGTTAGACAATACTTAATGTAAAAGCCTCGTTATGACCTCTAGACCGCACTCAACATGTAGAGTGTGGTAGTGTTTGGCCGGCACAAGACAAACTAGAGAGTTCATACCATGTAGGTAAAGCTGTATAAGCTCTGCAGAGTTATAAAAACTAATCGATTAGCCGTGCTCACGGTCATGAGCGGCATAGTGATGTGATGTGGGTATACTTTTATGTTTTCCTAAATGCCTTTGAAACTAAATGTTTTGGAATGATAATGAGATTGATATGAGTGATGTGATTGCCCTTTTTTCAGATTGGATTGTAATAAAATGCTACTATCTATTTATGTTGATATCATACCATGAATATTACGCTTTACCTTATTGTTGAAATGTTTTGTTCAAATTGAGTTGCAAATGAATTGTGAACTAAAATTAGCTTTCTGCTGAAAACCCCGACCATATATAAGCCTCTTTTTGAATATAGCCTTCATGTATGTAGGTTTGTGTCACACCCGGCCCCTGCGCCACTGTACAAATGGCACCGAGGAGGGCGTGCCGCAGGAGAACGGCGAACCGCCTTCCCACGGAACCGCAAAACAGGTACCAGTCCCAGGATAATGATGCTGGTACCAGCAGTAACATGATGAATCAACGCAAGATTTAGATAATTACAATATACCTTTACGTTGCAGCTTCGGGTAATCCCTGAGTTGCAACCTCCAATCAGAGTCAGCAGCAGCGAAACTTAGCGAAGCTAGGACACCAAATCCACCGGCAGTAGTTTGGGTTTAGGGACAAAACTCCAACCTTCAACTTCTTCCTGAACTCAAGCCAAGAGGAGAAAAACAACAACAATGGGGGATTGAGTACTTTCGTACTCAGCAAGCCACTAGGAAATGTGTACATGCAAGCACCAAAGACAGGCTGAGTTTGTTTAGCAAATCATTTTTAAAACACTTTTCCTTTTTGAAGGTCTAAGTGTAGGTTTTCCAAGTAACTTTCCCTTCGGAGAGAGAGGCGTCTCACCTCAATCCGTCCACGAGTTGCTTTGCAACGACTCGAGCGGCAAAGTCAAATTTTAGCATTCATAACACTTCCTTCTTTATTAGTTTCTTTTCACTTTCAAAACATAAACCAACATTCTCTTCAACAATCATCCGTTAACCAAGTCTCAAGGTTAACAACTTCGGGTCCGGTCCTCTCGACCTGCCAACCCAAACTCGGCCATCTCGGCCCCTGAACCGGCCCTCTCGGCCCTATGGTGTTAGACGACACCCCAGGTCACACAGGCCTGTTCCCAACCACGAAGGCTGGCCGTCCGTCACAAAGAAGGACTCTGGTAACGGTTCCCATTCTACAAACCAATTTATTAAATGAGTTTTAAAAACAAATCTACGCTATGGGCATCACCTCACATTCGCCCTTGACCGTGGGCACGGCTGTTCGAACAGTTCAATTAAACCTCTGCAGAGACTGTACGCTTTTCCCACAAGACACGAAGCTTACACCGATACTGGCCGGTATCGGAAGTTCGTGACAAAGCCTTTCTCTAACCAAACCATAAATGTCCCGTGTCCCACAGATGGGTGGAATCTCTCCACCAAGCATCAGGCCAAATTTCAAGCCCTCATCTACTCAGGCCCCACCGTATGGACTCCCGACACATCCCCACTACAGGAGATTGCCGTAAACTCCACCATACCGGTGCTCCTCACCTGCTAACCTGCTAGACATCTATGTTTCAGCTAGTTACTCATCTAGGGGCATCCCATTCTACCCATGTGGTCGTACTGTGAGATGCTCGGATGTAAAACCCAAAGGAATCGGTCCTTATGCGCGACTACGAAACCAAACCACACAGGAGAGGATTCGCACCGCAAGTTTTCTCCCATAAAACCTTTTTATTTTTCAAAGTCACCGACCCCCCGAGTCGGGTTTTATAAACCTTTCACAACCCAAGTTTTTCCACATCGATAACTATATATAAACCTGACATAAACAAATGGTGCACAAGGATACCTGCGCCCAGAGAGCGCAAGCATCGAGGTACTGCTGTGGTGGAGCGACAAGGGTTAAGTTTAACAAGTTCCTACGGAAAATAATGCAACTACATAGGTTGGTCCATCGGTCGTGTGCTCGTAGACCGATGGCCGATCAAAATAATTGTGCACGCTAAACATGCAAACTTGCAATCAACACATTTTATAAACTAGGAGCAATATGATCGAAGAGTGGCTTGCCTTATTGTTGGTCTTCAAATCTTCGAGAAAATCCGCGTCAGCTGCACCTCCGAAACGTCCACTACGCGATCGAAAAGAGAAAAACATCCAAAACCCTATAAAGCAGATAATAACTATCATAAACTAATTGTGCCATTGGGTAGATCTCATTTTTAGAGAAATTATGGAAGTTGAATGGAGTCAATCGGACTTACGGTTGGGGAGATACGAATTTTGGAAGATTAATGAATTTTTCTGAAATGTGGAACTGAATTAAATTGGAAAGGAATATTCCCAAGAATATTCCTTGGCTGTGATGTTAAGAGGGAGGAATCGTGGACTTCATTTTGGGAAGGCTTGGGCCTTAGCCCAGAGATGAAGGAGGGATTCAATATAGACTTCTAGGGATTAGTTTGAGGTGTAGAGGGATGAAAACTGAACTTTTGCTGGTGGATGGGTTTTGGCCCGAAGGATGTAACATGGACTTTTAGGGTCGGCCCGAGGCACAAAAGGGGTGTTTTACGGACTTGTGGATAGAGTATTAGGCCGGTTGGCCCGATGAAGTGGAGGGGCAAGATGTAGACTTCGTAGGGAATTTCATGGGGCTTAGCCCGATAACGAGAGGGAGGAATTATAAACTTGGTCAAAGCCCGCGGGAGAGAGTCAAGACAGTGGGGCCCACCGGCGGGTCCCACCTACCTTCTTTTTCTTTTTCTCTTTTTCTTTTCTTCTCTCCTTCGTATCCTCTTCTTTCTCTCTCCTTCTCATTTCTTTCTTTCTCTCTCTCCTTGCTTTTTTTCTCTGTGTTCTTCCGGGAGAGAGGAGCCGAGTGGGAGGAGGCGGCCGGCTGGGGAGGCGAGGCGACGACGGTTGGGACCGGTCGGCGCTGGCTCGGGCGGAGCGGCGCCGGCGCGGGCGGTGGAGCGGCGCGCGGCCTGCGGCCGGGAGAGGCGCGCGGCAGCCGCGCGCGGTGGCGTCGGCGCGGCTTGCGGGCCGAGGCGGCGGCTGGGAGGCGACCGGCCGGGCGGCAGCCAGGCAAGCGGCGGCGCGGCGGCTGTAGCCGGCTGGGCTGGCTGCTGCGGCTGGCCGGCGCGGCTGCGGCGAGCTCGGCTCGGGGCGGCGCGGGCCGCGCAGCTGGGCAGGGGGCTGGGGTGGCGTTGGCCCGTTGGTTCGCGGTATGGAGAGGCGGCGACAGTGGGGATGGGAAAGTTTGGAGGCTGACGACGACGAGGCAGTGGCTTTTATAGCCGTCGCGGCCGGCGGACGGCGACAAGGCGGCTCGGCCGAGTAGGGCCGAATGCTCTGTCCGTCTGACGCCAATGGCAGGGCCGCACAGGGGCGAGGACGGTTGTAACGCCCGTTTTGTCGCGGCGTTAGCGGGAAAACTAATCTGCTAAAAACCCTAATTGCGAAAGTTTGCTCTTCGGTTGAGTCTTGTGGTGTGCCAAGGTCTCGTGTCTCCCCTCTCACTTCAATCCCGGAGAAAACCGCGAAATCGGATTTCAAATCCGAGCCCTAATCCTCCCAAATTCAAATCCTCAGAAAAAGTCTGGTTTACCTCCCTCTGCCCTCGGGCCGGATTCTTCCCGGCCTATTTCCCTCTTCCTTTCCTGGGCCGCCCCCCTGGCCCAGCCCCTCTCGGCCGCTCCCTCTCTCCTCTTCCTTCCCTGGGCCGCCCCCGGCCCAGCTCTCTCCTTCTTGGGCCGCCTCGGCCCAGCCGCCTGCCCGGCCGCCTTCTTCCCCCGCTGGGCCGCGCCAGGCCGCTCGGCCCGCACGCGCCCGAGCCGGTCCGCCGGCTCTCTCCCACTCTTTTCTCTCTCTCTCTTCTCCCCAACGGCTCCCGCCGGCGCCGTTCCGTCCCACCGGCGTCCGCCGCTGGTCCCCTCGGCCCGCCGCCTGCGCGCTTGCCGCCAAGGCGCGGAGCAGCGCGCGCGCCCTCTCCCCTCCTCTCTCCGCTCTTCTCCTACCCGAATCGGCAAGGGGGCAAGGCTTCTTTCGCCCCCCTTTTTTTTCTTTTTCCCCGACGACCGACCGCCGCCGACGTCACCCTGGCCGCGCCGCTTTGGCCGCTTGCGCCGGTCCCCCGCTCCGCCTCTCGGCCGCACCGCCTCTCCCCAGCCCAAAATCGGCATTTTTCCCCCCCGAAACCGACCTAGCCCCTACAAATTCCCCCCCTCGCACCGGCCGCCATTGCCGCCCCCGGAGCTCGCCCCCCTTCCAACCGTCGCGCCGCCGCTCCTGCCGTCCACCGCCGCGAGAAGAGGAGTCCGGCGCCCTCGTCCTCTTCCCCGGCCCGGGTTCGTGCCGCCTCGCCCGCCGCCGCGCCGTCGGCCTCCGGCTTGCCGCCCCGCCGCGGTAAACCTCCTCTCCTCTCCCCCTCCCTTTTTCCCCTCGTGTTTAGGCCGCTAGGTAGGCCGTAGAGCCCCCTCCCGGGCACCGCCGTGGCCGTCGCCCTCTTCTCCGCCCTCTCCCCGCGCCGCCGCTACCGCCGTCGCACCGCGCCGTCGCCAGCCGCCGTCGTTCCCCCGCGGTCCGATCCGAGCCGACGGATCGAATCCCCTCGCTCCCCTCTTGCTCCGGCGCCACTCCCCGTCGCCGGCCTCGCATCGCGCCGCTCGGAACACCCCCTCCGCCGTCGTCGCCGTCGCCCGGCGCCCTCTCCCCTTTCTTTTGCCCGGCCGGCCTACGTGGCCGCCACGTAGGCGCCACGCAAGCGCCAGCCGACGCGCTCCGTCTTGTCCCCTCCGTGCGCTCGGTCTGCGTAGACCGCGCCGCTGCCAGGCGGGCCCCGCCCTAGCACCCGCGTGGTGGTCGCGGCCCACCGGATCGGCCACCCGCGTAGGCCGCGGCCTGCCTCGGTCCGTCGGCCCCTCTCTCCCCTCGGCCCACCGGATCGGCCTCCTCCTCTCACTCGGCCCGAGTCCCTCGGTCCGGCCCATCGGCCCCGTTGACCGGACCAGGCCGCGCCACCAGGCCGCGCCACCAGGCCGCGCGCCGCTCGGACCAGGCCGTGCCACTCGGCTTGGGCCGCGCCCTTGAGCGCCGGCTCGCTCGCGCCATCGGCCGATTAGGCCCATCGGCCTATTTCTCTCCCGCGCCGATCGGCCTAGGGCCGATCCCTTCGGGCCGTCGGCCCAATTAATTAGGCCGCGCCCATTCAAATCCTTTGGGCTGCCCTTAGCCGCCCAAAACAAAGTCCAATTTCGGTCCCTCCTTCTTTTCTTTTTCCAGGGAATTAATAATTCCTTTTCTTTATTCCAGAAAATCCTTTAATCTTCGGAAATTCATATCTTTTCAACCGTTCGTCCGATTAACTCCGTTCCACTTCCAAAATTTCTCAAAAATCGAGATCTATCCAATGGCACGCTTAGTGGTCTTTAATAGGGCTTCTTTTTATCGTTTTGTTGAGTCGTCTCGTTTCACGTGCAGTCTCGGAGCCCGAAGACCCGCAGTGCGCGGATTTCGAGGAAGAAGCTCAAGATCTCGAGCAAGGCAAGTCACCTTTGATCAATTGAACCTATAATTTAAATTAAGTATTTTAATTTCGCAAACTATGCATTACTTAGGTTACACTTGGCACTTGGCCTCGGTTTGCAATACAACCGGCAGGCCCTACCCAATTACTGCATTTACCTTCCATGACTATTGAATACCCTAACACCCTTGTCACCCCTCAGGTGATGCCTCGGTATCCGTACCTCGCGTACGAATATCGAGACTCCCCTCAAACTTTAAAACTGATCACCTGGGTAAAACTTGAGTTTACAAAATGCTTGGAAAACCCGACACTTGGGTCGGTGTCTTGAAAACTAAAGTGAGTTTCTAAAACTCGCGGTACGGGAGACGTACTGGAGGTACGGTCTGCTCGTTCTCGCTCTAAGGACCGATTCCTTAGGAATTACATCCAAGCATATGTCAAGTACGACCACATGGGTGATATGGGACGCCCCTGGCTGAGTAATTAGCTAGGCCAGGGAAATCTTGATGCCAAGGGACAAGTGGATTCGCCGGGGTGGTGTCGGGGAGGACCCCTGGGCTTCCTGGCACAGTATGGTCTGGGACCTAACCTGGTGTTGGTCCGTGGGACCCCTCCCGTTGGCATAGGATGACCCTGAGTCGTCTTTCGAAATGCCTTGTCGTGAAAGCCTCAAGGTCGCCAGACGTGACCGAGGGTCGCGGGCTGGGTGATTCGGGGTTAGTAACGTCGTGTGGGTAAAGTGTACCCCCTCTGCAGAGGTTAATAACTGTTCGAACAGCCGTGCCCACGGTCATGGGCGGATGTGAGGTGATTCCTTAGCGTAGTTTTATTTGAACACCTTGTGAACTGCTGTTGGTGTGAGGTTTTCCGTTCTGTGCTTGGTTTAAGGCTGTTGAAGCAGCCGGAGTCGGTGACGATTGGCAGGGAGCCTCTCGTACCGATGTGTTGGCTTGCGGCTGTTGGTGCAGCCGGGTCGGTGACGATTGGCAGGGAGCCTCTCGTACCGGCGTGTGTGAGTTGTGGCTGTTGGTGCAGCCGGGTCGGTGACGATTGGCAGGGAGCCTCTCGTGCCGACAAGAACCAATCGATACATTTTCACTGCTCCGGCCGGATGAGACGCACTTTCTCGTCCGTGCCGTCGAGAAGCACTCACTTAGATGTTTCTGAAAGTCCTGAACTAAAACCAATTGTGAAAAATAACTGGCTTTCCCTTGAAGCTTGCAATAAACACTTAATTCCCCTGACTTGCGGAGTACTCCTGTACTCACTCTTGCTCTATATAATTACCCCCCCCCCAGTTCTCGAAGATGAAGAGGTGGACCCTGCTGATGAAGAGTTCTTCCAGGAGCAAGCAGACTTCGAGCAGTAGTAGGGTTTCGGCCTTCCCCAAGGCTTTGCTTGTGGCTTAGGGCTAGTCTCCGCTTTTCGCTTCCGCCTTTTTGTAATGCTGTTGTGAACTCGGGTTCTGTCCGCAGTTCCAACCTTGGTTGTAATCCTACTCTTAATAAAGAGACCGCTGTGGTTGTGATATTCTGTCTTCCTGTTGTACCAGCGCTATTTCCTGGGACTGGTACAGGCATACAGGTCAATCTGGACCGCCCTACCCTGGTCTCCGCCCGGGGCCAGTTTGGGGCGTGACAACGGTGGATGGTGGTCGATGGAGGACGGCATGGACTCGGCGTTTGCTTTCGGTGTGGACGCTTGGCTCAAAGCTTCCTTGGCTTGGTGCGACGGTGCACTGGGCAAGGAGCAACGACGAGGTTGCTATGGAGAAGCCTCTCTCTGTTGTTGCCTGACTTGCTCGGCGAGCGGCACGGCGACGGTGCCTACCTTCACTGTGCTGTTGTCGCTGCCCGGCTTGCTCGGCGAACGGCGCGGAGCGGTGCCTAACTTCACTGTGCTGGCAGGACGGTGCCTAACCGTCGATTTGCACGGACGTTTAGGGAAAAAAATAGAGACAGAGAAAGAAACATGGATGCACGATTACTGGATGAGCTTGAGTGATTTTCCTGGTTTAATGAAGTGCAAAGGACCTCCGGGTGAAAAAGAACGGATAAGCACCGAGCGGTAGAAATCCAAAATATTTTGGAATACTTGAACGGGAAGGAAAATGACTGTTGATACGTGCGCAGAAATATTGATTTTAATATGCGCGCGTATAGGAAATATTGGTCCGGTGGTCGATGTCTAAAAATAAATATTTTTAGACTCTCTGGATGGAAAGGAGATTATTTGACGACACGGTTAAAATCTCGAAATTGAAATTTCAACCGTACGAATTTTTGGAAAGGTTCAGGAGTGGAAATTCGAACTGCAAAATTCGAATAATGGAAATTAATTTTTGGGAGATGAGATCATGATCAAGATTCTGGGTTCACAAGGGAAAGAATCAATTGAGATCTTTGGCACAAAAATTCTAAATACACTCAAAGAACCAAATTTTTGAAAATAGGATTTTTAATAAAATAGAATTTTTGACGGGCGAAAATCAGGGTGTTACAGTTTGACTGTGCGCTTGCCAGTACATTAACTTGTTTAATGTACTGACACTTGTTAGACTGGAATATCCATTTTTGCAGGTATTTGAGTGTTGCGGGAATCGTTGTTTCTCTCAGGATTGGTCCTATCAAGGGGTTTACCCTAGTCGGAATGCTTGTGGGGAATTTGGGTAGACATGCTTCCGAAGGACTTTAACTAATTAGCCGAATGGCTATATGTAAGTAACTCTGATGTTTGCCTCTAGTTATGTCTAAGTCACCTTACATGTATTTGAGTTAATACCATGGCTTAGATGAAAGTGCGAAGCTAGCATCTTCCTGGGGCTAGCTAAGCATGAGTAAGGATTTTGAGCAATTGAGATGTTGTAGAGCTCAGCAATTTGAGTCAAGTCTCCTGAGATGTGTAACACATCTGGTCGCCATCTTCGAATGGTTTGACAGGCATGTCTCAGGCTGAAGTTGACTGGCACGCTGAGTCCCAGCAATATCTCTTTTGCTCATTATTCGGCATCGCAGAGTTCATATCGAATGGTGTTATGTTGTGGTCATGGACACATTGAGGTATGAATGGCAATTTATGCGTGTATGGATCCCACTTAGCCAAGATCATGTGGTGACCACAATTATCACCGGACTATATGAACTTTGGGTGCTCGACACGTGCCGAGCCGATTCATTTTTATTTTGATGAGCAAAAGTATAACCGACGGTCACTAATGGAGTCATTATTTCGGTAAAGGACAAGACCATGAAGTGACATCAAGTGATCTCTCCGTCGACGTTATCTCCCAACCATGAAGTGACATCAAGTGCTCTCTCCATCGATGTTATCTTTTACCTTCAGCCGAGACTTATTTTGATGAGTAAAAGCATAACCAACTATCACTAATGGAAGCGTTACTCTAGTAACAAACCAGACCATAAAGTGCCATCAAGTGTGGTTAAGTATGAAATGTTTCTCTTTCTTCGTCGATGTTATCACCCACCTTGAGCCGAGACAGAATCTCTCTTCGGTTCCATCTCTATATGTTCTCTGGTTCTCCTCGGTAGACACTTTGTTCTTTTGTTTCTGTGCAGCTTTGGCTCTTTCCGATTTTGAGTTCCTGTGCGTATGGGTACTCGGGACGAGCAGGCCTCCAGAACTCCACCCACCTAAGTACCTGCACGGATAGACGAACGATCAAATTTTTGGGAGCGCATTCTTCGCACGATTGCTCTCGACAATGCCTCCTCTGTGTCATGTTCTTCTTTCTCTGCATCGACAACTCTGATCATAGTGGATAAAGTTCTCTCATGGAAAGATCATGCAAAGCATGTGATTCTTCCTCAAGCATTGCTATAAGCATACCAATTTTGTTGTTTTAGAGTTTCATTTCGACGTTTGCCCTCTGTCCTTTTGGTGTTTACATCCGCAGAATACATCCGAGTGAAAATTTAGTTGTTTCTAGTATTTGTCCTGATTCATGCTTGCACATTTTTGTTTTTGAATGACATAGATTTATGCGCTCGTATATTGGTTCTCTTTGAACGCGTAATAAAATACCGCATTTCTCTCTGCTATGGTACTGACGTACTCCTTCCGTCGTCCGACTAACTAAAGCACGGTTAAACTTGATACAGTTTTTAAAACTAATCTTTAATTTCTAATTTCTCAAATACTACAATGTTTGTAACAACAAAATTATCGACAGACTATGCGCCTACTAGGATATTTGTAGAGTATAAGAATCGTTGGAATCAGGATATTCGCGAGAATCAATCAAGCAAACGAAAGACAAAGATTTATACTAGTTCAAACTTTCAAGATGAGTAATAACCCTACTCCAGTTTATATAATTTATTGATGGAAGAAACACTCAAAATACAAAAGGAATAGAACAACTGACTGATTTCGTCGACTAGAGGCTACCGAGAACGGTCCGACGAGATCTTTTCGACGAATATGGCGCTGGCTTCCTCCGGATTGCTTTATGGGCGTTAGTTTGGCTAGGACTTGTAACTTGATGCCCCGATCTGAACACCCGGACCTCTTTCTCCTTCTACAAGTAAAACTCGAAGAGATAATACTAAATAAAAGTCTAAGGAAACCTTATCTTCTCTGACTAGGACTCTGACACCTATTTCAAGAAGATAATTTTCTTCTCTTTCACCCGTATTTTCTTAATTAAAAGATATCTTCTCATATACTATTGGGTGTATGGTTTTACCGTATTTCATTAACCCGTATATAGGAGGTATGTCTTATCCTTGATACTGACAAAAACTACAATTATATGAAAATAAATTCAAATGTCAATCCAGTGGTATTATTTTTTTAAATAAAACATAATTTATAATAAAATATTGTTGGTTAAATATTTAGAGTGTTGAATTTTAAAATATGTTCACGTCTTATTCAGTGAGACGGATAGAGTAATGTGTTGTATGTATGATTTATGAAAAATCGCATTTGCGCTTTGGATAAACTTAATACTATAAGCTATCGACCAATTTTTAACGAATTTTGGCCGGCTTGAAATGTGCATCTCCAACTGTTCTGTTTGAAATTAGTCAAATTTCATTCAAAATTAACAAAAAATTGACGACTTGGGAATCGAGATTATGGGCTTGTTCACTTCATAGCCACTCTCCACCGTACATTTTTTTTTCACATTTTTGTGTTACCAAAATTTGGTATGCTGGATATGTTTAATTTAAAATCTTATCAAAATTTGGTAGAATTTTTAAGAGGAAATTTATAAAATTACTAAAGTTAAGTAAGATAACGTTGGTAAGCACAGTTATCATATCAAAATTTGATAATATCAAAATTTAGTAAGATCAAAAGTGATAATAAAGTAAACGAGCCCAATAAACATGCTGGCTTGATATAAGGTAGTAAGATCTATCCAGTGCATACACATTGTTTAGTCTTATCCAAAAATATAGTAGTGTAAGGATACGTTAATCATAGCATGCATATGAATTGATATGACAGATGACATGCGGTTTTCTTTTTCTATTGATGGAGTGGTCTTCTTTTTTTCGTGATTTGGTTAGCATAACGTGAATTCGTATCTTGCTATCACCAATAGGGCTTTGTTCGGCTGCAAGGTTCCGAACGCGCACAGTGCCTAAGGATACGTTAATCATAGCATGCATATGAATTGATATGACAGATGACATGCGGTTTTCTTTTTCTATTGATGGAGTGGTCTTCTTTTTTTCGTGATTTGGTTAGCATAACGTGAATTCGTATCTTGCTATCACCAATAGGGCTTTGTTCGGTTCCGAACGCGCACAGTAACGTGAATTCGTATCTTGCTATCACCAATAGGGCTTTGTTCGGTTCCGAACGCGCACGGTGCCGCACAGTGTTTTTCCTCCCGCGCACGCTTTTCAAACTACTACACAGTGAACTTTTTTGCAAAAAGTTTCTATACAAAAGTTGCTTAAAAAAATCAAATTAATCCATTTTTGAAAAAAAAATTTAGCTAATACTTAATTAATCACGCGCTAATGGCCGCTCCGTTTTCCGTGTTTACTGTGCGCGTGACCTTCAGTGCCGAACAGACCCTTGTGTTCGTATCTCAACCATTACCAATTACCAATTGATCAGATATCTTACGAAAGAGTCGCTGGAAACAGTAGACGTGCATTAGGTAAATTTTACCTTGAGATAAACGGGACCAAAATGGCCATCAAGTTCAATTTTTTCTTTACACGCCATGAATGAAGTTCAATTGACTGACTGGAGTAGAGATCCAAAGGCTGTGTTTGTTTCCTACAGTTGGAAACTAATCACATAAAACGAAGCGACTCATTAGTATATAATTAATTAAATATTTATTAATTTTTTTAAAAAATAGATTAATATAATTTTTTAAAGCAATTTTCGTATAAAATTTTTTAAAAAATATATCGTTTAGCAGTTTAAAGAATATACAAGAGATAAGTTGGAAAGAAGGGTGTTTAACACAGCCAAAGAGTAGGCCCGTGTTTAGATTCAAAAAATTTTTTTGAAAAAAAACGTCACATCAGGTCATATCAGATATACGGACACACATTTAAAGTATTAAATATAGTCTAATAACAAAACAAATTACAGATTCCGCATGTAAACTGTGAGACGAATCTTTTGAGCCTAATTAATCCGTCATTAGCAAATGTTTACTGTAGCACAACATTGTCAAATCATGGTGCAATTAGGCTCAAAAGATTCGTCTCGCAATTTACACGCAAACTGTGTAATTAGTTTTTTTTTCGTCCATATTTAATACTTCATGCATATGTACAAACATTCGATGTGATGGATTTTGAAGTTTGAAGTTTGGAAGCCTAGATCGGGGCGTGAAGAAAAAGAAGTCCAGATGTCCAGATAGACCCGGACCCCACAAGTCCAGTCAATCGCAAACAGCGCCCACCCACGACGAACACAAACAGTAAGAACCACCAACGAAACCGATCTAACCCAAGCGAACTCCCCTCTCCACCCGCAAGCAAGAAGAGTAGACGAAAAAAAAAATCCCCAAACGAGAGAAGCGGCAGCGACGACGACGACGACGGCGACAGCAGCAGCAGCAGCGACAGCAGCAGCAGCAATTCCCTCCGCCGCTCCGCCCCATCGGATCGAGGCCGCCCTAGGGTTCCCCCCCGGCTCCGCCCCTCCGCCTCCCCCCTCTCCGCCGCGCGCGCGCGGGGAGCCACCAAACCCTAGGACGGCAAACCCGGCGCGATCGCCCACGGTGGAGGCCTCGTCGGCGGCCGAGAGGAGCCGCTCCGGGCTCGGGTCGTGGTTCCGGTACTTCACCGGCACCGTCTCCGGGTGGATGGTCATGGGAGCCAGCGGCTCCAAGCTCGAGAAGGCCCTCGGCGACCAGTTCCCGGAAGGCGAGCGCTACTTCGGCCTCGAGAACTTCGGCAACACCTGCTACTGCAACAGTGTCCTCCAGGTCTCTATCCCCCTAGCCCTCACACGTCCGTAGCTTGTGGATTTGTTGTGACTGAACGCGCGGTATGCTCGGTGTGATGCTGGGGATTGTGATAAGTGTTTCTACGTTGTAGTATCGTAGTATAAGTGGCTTGATTCAGTACCTGACTTGCTTTGAGTTTTGATTGGGTGGCTTGTTCGATATCACCTTTGTGCTGCCTTTGATTGCTCCGGTTGACTTGGATAGGTCCCATACCATGTATTTATGTTAATGTAATAGACGGTTATTACACTAGAGGTTGCGTGCTTTTTATTTTTTGGCGAAATGTGTTTTTATGGGTAGAATCTGTCAATCCTGCAGTCATACAAGCTGTTGTGAGTTGTGCGACATGTGGATGTTTGGCTATATTAGCACTATGCTTGCATGGCTAAATGGTTAGCTTCATCTTATATAGAGATGTAAAGAATGCAGGATTCCTGTCGTTCTGTTTGTTGACCGTCCTATTAATAGCAACATATTTTTTGGAATGCAAGTACAAGTTTCTCTCTATGAGCACCCATGTATGTAATAGATCTAGAATTGAATGTGGTAAGACATATGGGTGTGGTGGCCCGAAATTTAGAATCAATGTGTTCATCTGAACAGTATTCAAAGTTCAGACTTTATTGTGCAAGAATACTTGTAAGTTAGAACTTAGAAGTCTAGCAATATACAATACAACTTCATTTATCTGGTTCCAGTTTTAATCGTCTGCTCATTTGTATGTGGCATTGCTGTGATAACTTTTATGTATTTAATTCGAAGCTCTTAGCGTATGAGCTCAAGTCAATAATATCTGTCTGTGAGAAGAAAGCTGTGAATATTTCAATTAAGTAACAGGTAATGGCACCAGTGGGTTGAAAGCGTTGTAGGGTATATTTGACAAATGCAGGATCACTTTCTGCTCTTTTTCTCTTAGCATGGAAGCTTTAGGTATTTCCTAGCAGTTAAAGCCACAGGACATTTCTGACAATACTTTTACCCACTTTTGAACATTTGTTTTATTTGATTGAGGTTCTTATTAGGACACATAATTTTGTCTGTTCTTGAAAAATGTGATTATGATGGCTTGGATCTTCTTTAGTTATCTGATTAGAAGATGCAGATATAATTAATTAGTAAAGATTGTCTGTTGTTGTTGAGTAATGCAAAAAATGGCTTTTTATGACTATATCTCTACTACTTTAAAAGCACAGTCGTCCTCCTTCCATCCCCTTTCCACCGTACGCAGGAGGTTGTCCGCTTGTGCCAGGGGCGGAGCTAGCATCAAAACAAGGGGGTTGCACTACCATTGAAAATCTAGAAAATTTCAATGCAACACTGTACATTCTAGTGTTTTTAAGTGAAAAATTATGAATTTAGGGGGGGGGGGGGGGGGGGG